>JAVJGI010000014.1:37894427-37982260 GCA_035590275.1 Ibycter americanus
AACGAATTTCTTCCTTTGCTTTGCTTGCGTGCGCAGCTTTTGCTTTACCTATTAAATTGTTCTTATCTCAACCCTTGGCTTCTAATTCTTTTCCAATCCTCCTCCCCACCCCTCTGGGTGAGGGGAGTGAGAGGGTGGCTGCGTGGTGCTTGGTTGCTGGCCGGGGTTAAACCAGCACACACATGTTTTCTTAATAAAATGCTTACTTTCACAATACTGAAAAGGATGGGACAAAATATCCAAAATGCCAATTAAGCAAACTTACTGACTTCATACTGTAATGAACAAAGTTTACTAGACTCAGCCTGCAGACACTGTTGTGGATACAACTTTCTTAACCTTAGGAAAATGATGAAATAAAATAATTTAAGCAAAAAGACAAAAAATCTTGATGCAGGAAAGAAATTCATTTTGCCATTGAACACTCTAAAACAGTGCCTGAGTCTATTCTGTTTTCATTACATAAGTTAGTATTTTCTCAGCTAAAAGCTGAATTAGTCTGCATGGAATTTGTTTCTGCTTAGTGGAGAAAGAAAAGGCTGTTCTAGAAAGTTGTTCATCACACTCTAAAGTACATGTCTTCATATTAATTGTACTGCATATTTCTATCTATTGACAATAAAGGGTTTTGAGGGTGGCTAGCTCAGAAGATACCTGTTGTGAAGGCATTTATTCAGATAAATCCCCCAAAGACGTTTTGGCTTTCCAAGTATGCTTGTCCCAGTGCTTTCCTGAATGGTACAAAGATCCAGCACTGCCAATGTAAAGATCTGACCTGCTCCTGAGAAGTGAATGCCTTGGGATGTAAAATAGGTGTTTGGCTCTGCACTGATATTAGCTAAAAAAGCTATTTCATGCTCTCCAAAGTACATGATGTTGCTCAGGGGATGACTCCCTGGATTTGAGTCCATGAAGTACAAAAAGGCTCGTGTCCATTTACTAGGACTAGCTCCCTGGAGCGTAGATAGGCTTTGTCCACTCTGAATGGTGGTTTTCAGTTCAAAGTATCTGAAGCAGCATACCTGCAGCACAGCTCACAGACCACAGGGGTCTATTGATAGAGTAAAACTTAGGTATCAGAAGGTCTGGTTTTGGTGTGTGGCATCAAAGTATGGGGTAGCATCTGTGGGAGCAAATGCTTCTGGGATGTTCTAGGATGCTATAAAATAGAGGGATCCAAACCTGACACAACTTTGATCCTGTTTTCTAAGGAAGATCTTCAGTGAAACATTTCCCCAAATTTGCCCTATTTTCCTGGGTAGATCTAGGTAGAATGCTACAAAATAGTTATTATTACTGAATTAACATTTCCGAAATGCTGAGGTAGCTCTACATCTCTACTATTAAATAAAGGGATCAGGAGTGAGCTTGACCTCTGGACCTTGGGCATATGAACTAATAAACTGTCATCTCTATCCCTGGCTCTGTCATAGATATTCCGACTAGCTCTGTCCAAAACAAATACATCATGTAGAGTGAGTTAACCCTAAGCAGTGTAGGGTCAAACCCGTGTTCGACCATCGGATCTCTGGCTCAAGTACCATCCTATGTCCTTCTCTCTTTTATTCAGTAACACAGACATAACCTTACGATGTGTAGTAAGTCTCTGAAAGATGTCACAAGCTCCTCTTGAGTTAGGGGCTAAATAAATTCCCTGACTTATGTTGCAAGGAAAGAAAATTAAATATAAAATTGAAAAATATAAGATCAGGCATATTGTCTTTATTTGTCATTCCTCACTATTAATATATTTAGTAGTACATTCAGTACTAGCCAGATCTTTAAGCAACTGTGGTTTAGTACAGGTTTTTCTAATAGTTTCATGTAAATTTCTACTGGAAGTCATAAGACTTTCCTGTGCGACATGTCAGTGTACAGACTCTTTTAAAATCACTTGTGAGTTGCTTGTCCACTTAATTAAGTAATTCAATAGGTATTTCAGTCTGCCAGTTCTACTGCCTTCTTTAATTTTGCTGATCACCTTTTACTGCATATTCAATTTGTGAATTAGTCAAGTGGACTTTTGACTTATACTTACTGGTTGAAAGTCTAGGGTGAGACATTACTCCAATGCTTGATCTTTTGCCTTGTACAGAGTAAGCCATAAAAACAGTTTTAAATTCAAAAGTATAATGCTGCAGCAGGGATGCTTTAACTTAATTTACAGGTAAGGTAGTTGTTTGTGCGGTAGGTTTTGTCTTAGGACTTCTGTTCCTGTGAACTAACAAAGGCTGAATGCACTGAAGATTTGTCTGGTTTAAGGAGAGACTTCGATAAAACAGACAGAAGGCTCTCAGGAATGTTGAACATGGTGTATATTGCTGAATGATGCAATTCAAGCAATCTTTTTTTCAGCTTCGATCAATGTTTACTTTAGGAATAAGTTCGACAGTAAATGTGTTGTGAGATTGGGAACTCCTCCTGCAAGGTATTTAGAAATGAAGGCAAAAACTTCAGAAAGCAGTGCATGTGGCTTATTTTGCTGCAGACTAAAAGGAGCCTCTTGTGTTTTAACTGAGGTGAGCAAACAGGTGTCTGTCCTCCTACAGCACTTTTTACAAAGATCAGCTTTAACCTTCAAAATATCTTCTGTATAAAGAGGTTCTATGCCGACCCCACTAGAGCTTCACTCACAGGAATATTAGCATACTTAGAATGTAATTCTCAGAGCTATTCAGCAGTGAAGGTTTAGGCACTGCACATTAAGACATGTAAAGCTTTAGAGCTTAAACAGAGAAAAAGAACAAAGGTAGGAGAGTATAAGGAAAAAATCCTATGTTTCTATCTAAGCTTTGGGTCACGCAGTAACCCAGATTTAAAACAAGCGGTAAACACTGGAGAACCAATGTATATTTCCCCTTTTCCATCCTAGTGTCCTATTCACTGGGCATAGCACTGCTAGAGGGTGACTTTTCCTCTACTGATATCAGAAATTTTCTCTCACTGTTCTTTATGGACTGTGGGGTTTCTCATTTATCCAGAGTGAGCTACATTCCTGATGTCAGCATCATTTCAAAATGTCAGAGAGAGAGTGACAGAAACACATCACGCTTCTTCCAAACCCTCACAAAAGGAAGAAAAATTGCATCTTCTGTAAGATGCTGATGTCTGAAACTGTCCTCTTGATAGTAATAATTTGTGTGGTGCAGGAGTATGCTTGCAGCAAACAACTTTTGCAGTTGATTAAATGCCTCAGCTCTACAAAGGCCATTTATTGCTTTGTCTACTTCAACACCGTAGACATTCTCCTTTAAATAGAACAAATGTCAGTTCTGGAAAATGTGATGCTCAAACCTTCAGTTATAAAGCAGAAAACCTGAGACAAGAGATTATTTTTTTCTTTTTTTTTTTTTTTCTGGGATGGCAGATTCCGATACTTTGCCTCAGTATTTCAGATTATCCTTATTTCAAAACTAAGAAGATATAACTGGGCAGAGAAAGTTGAGAGAGATAGACACAATGCATTTTCACCTATTCAATTTTCCAATCCATTTGGATTTTTGCAGTCTCAGAGACAGCCTTGCTTTTGTTGTGCAGGAAAGGATTTAAATATTATTGAAAACCCATTAGTAACAGTTAGAAAGTATTTTCAGAGCTATAAAAAGTTGGATGGATTTAAATGGAGTAAATTTTCAGTGCAGTGTGTGTGTGGACTTAAGTCCAAATTGGGTAATTTTAATAAATAATGTTAATAGTAGCTACTGTTAGACTGTAGGCATATGCTGCACAGACTGCTGTTACCAGAAAAAAAGAAGAAGAAAAAAAAAAAAAAAGACAAAAAAAGATGTTTTCGTCATCAAGCTATGTATAATCTTAGAAAAATACAAGGAATGTATACCAGGTTTTGTTCTGTTGATTTGGTTGGTTTACTTTTCCTACACCAAGTTCAAAAACCCTTTTCTCAAGGTTATCGTGTTTCTGAATGGTGTTATCACTAAAATATAGAGTATAAATGGCATTTACTGTCCTAGGGTGGACGCCTAACAGCGTATATGACATGGCCATGCTTTTTGTGCTAATGTAGCTGTAGTCAAAATTTTGGTTTGAATCTCAATTACAACGGCAGATGCTTTATATCTACCTTAATGTAGCTACTTTCTAGAATTGATCTGAATAAATGTACATCTGCATTAGGAATATACCAGTGGAACACTAGACCCCCTAATTTGGGAAAAAGCTCTACATCTGAAGGAACAGTTTATGACTTTTCGTTATCCCTGCAGTCCTCAAAGACCTTCATGCAACTACTGTTACATGGTGTATAGTAGTCAGTGGAATAGGCATATTTACTTTTTAGTGAAGACATATTTCAATACAGAAGTATATTTAAGCAGCTGGACACAGGTGAAAGTAAATCAAATAGCTTTAATGACAGAAGGCACAAAACGTTCTAGAAGATGAAGCTCAAAGTCTAGCAGCACTAAATATTTTATCTTACTTACTCTGTGCTATAATTGCCTGGAGTTTAAAATTTGATACTATAATATTTATTGACACCATGACAGCAGACTGAAAAGAACACAATTCTTGGTTTTGGCTTTTATAACCATACATTGTGGTCTACCAGGACAGTCAGAGTTTTGTTTTGATTTGTATAGAAGAAAAGATTGGAGAAATAAAAATCCTGCCTCAAAACCTGCACTTATCATCTTTGGTTCCATGTCTAACAAAGTAAATGGTCTGATTAGTTTCCAGCATATTTCAGGAAAGGAGTTTGGTTCAAATATCTATTACACATTTCAGGGTGCCACAGTGGTGATAACTATTTATGTGTAGCTGTTACTTGAAAAACAATAAAAAAACCAAAAAACCCCTAAACCCTGCAGGAAATGCATGTAACTACTCATAGATAAAAAACCAAAATCACACTAAGGGAAGAATCATATTTGTCTTCTCATTATGTATTCTCTGCCTGGTAATATTCATCTACTATATCAAAATACTTTATTAATCTCCTTACATGTATTAAAGTATTAAGCAATCTATCATGATCACTGCAAGGTAGATGGTGCTGTAAACAAATTATCTAGGTATATGATGTTGATTAGCTTAAAACTCCTCATCTTGGATATACTCAAACCCATGGTAGGTGTATTAGTTCAGTGAAGTCCACTGCAATTATTTATATGAGCTAAAAAGGGGGATTCCATGTCATAGAAATAAGCCAGATAAGCAAGTATTTCACATTAAAAGGGGAAGTTTGAGAGAGGTTTAACCTACATGCATATTGCAAGATACAGAGAAGTAGCTTATGCAACTTTTTATAGTTACAATACATTTGTTTGTTCCATACCATCCTTTAAAGTTGTCGTAAGTGTCTGCAGAACAAGAGGAGAAGCCACAAGACTCTCTTGCAGAGTCTCTTTTATTCCTTTTTTACTTTCCAAGAAGAAAGTCATTCAGGTTAGAGGTGTGTGGCTATTTCTTGTGTGTAAAGATTTTTAACACAGCATATGAGGAAGAGAAAGTAACACACAAGTTTGTATTTGAAGGAGTTGGCCTGGCAAATAAGAGAGGCAGTTGGACTGTAACAGAGGACTGAATGTTCTTCAGGATGACTTTAAGTTTCAGATGGTAGTGTTCTGGGCTTTTTTCACCAAGTCCTACATTTATACCATGTCCTGTATATCTGAACCAGACAAAAGTAAAGAAAGAGATTCACCATGTGTTCTCATGCTACTTAAAGTGATTCTGCATAGTCATATAGCCTGCTAAACTCTGTTTCTGGCAGCCATGTGAGACTAGGTCAGGAGCAAAGAACAGGCAGGTAATGCTAACTAAGCAGTAGACGTGAATGAGTCTTTCTGGTAAAATATCAAATGTTAAGGGTATGACTTCTGGGCAGTAATGTGCAAACTTCAAAGAAACCATCATCAATGCAGTCAGCTGCTAGAGAAAGCATAGCTCTCCCCTTAATAATTAAGCAGCTAAAGTGTCACAGATTTCACTTGAAATATAGAAGAGATGTATTCAGAATCTTTCTTTTATAGTGTATACAAAAGTTTTCAGTTCCATGCTACTAGAAGTGTGAATTTATCAGCCCTGCTGGAGTAGTTTCACTTTGTGTAGCTAATTAAATATTTACAGGAACAGAGAGCGCAAAAATAACTCTATGTGATAGAGGTCGTGACATTTATGTGGGAGAAGAACACAGGGTAAGTTCTCTAACTTAGAATGAAGCTGGTTTGGATCAGGGCACCCACATGATAAGCAAGTGCTCTAAACTTGAGTTATAGGGTATACTGCTTTGCGGCTGTCTTGTTGTAAATTACTCTAAATTTGATGATTTTTTTTTCTGTCCAGAAAAAAAGAGTGTTTGATATTTCTTTAACTTTTACATGATGTGAGACAGCTCTTCTCATTTGAATTTTATGCAATGTGTTAAATTTCCATTAGTTTATTTCATTGCAGCCAAGAAAAAGATACAGAGGATCTGTGAATATTAACCTGTCTAGTTGTATCTCTATTATTTCTGTGCAGTTATTAGATAGCAAGGAATGGTGAAAATAGAAAGAAAGTTCAAGAATAAAATTTCAGCTAATATACAGTATGCAGAACTGTGTAGAATTCTAATGCTGAAGAAGAGTCTGAAAAAGAACATTGACAGCCTGTGTAATTACAGTGTTTGGGAGGATACTTCTTTCAGTTACCAAATCTGTTTGAATATAATGATACTTTCCAGTCCTCAGAACAAGAAGACTGAGGATGATTCAGAAGAGCAAGCAGCAGCTTACATTAAATATCCCAAAGGAAAAATAGATGGGAACGGAATTTAGAAAGAGAAGACGTAACACCAGAAACTGTTAACAGAGTCACTATAGCACAATCAATAAGGAAGGAGAAACTTCCAAAGATTCTATATCGAGGTTCATCTGTTAACTGTCAACCCCCACTACGATGTGTAACATTCTGGTGGAAATCTTGTGTGAGCAGATTTTGTTTTGATATTTCAGAATTTCCATTTCTTGTCTCAGCAGAGCCCAAAGCTGCCAAGACACAGGAAAAGAGAGAAAAGGGTGTTGGAAAACTGACTATGTAAATAATTTTCAGACATCAAAAAAACCCTTGATTCAGGTTTGACTTAAAATGATGAGTGAGTTCTTTTCTTTTTTTTTTTTTTTTAATGACTGATTATCTTTTCCATTTTCAAAAAGGAAGCTGGAACTGAAGCTGAAAATGCCAGATCTGTCTACCCTGCAGTATAGAGTAAGACACCTGCGTTAACTATAACAGTGTGGTGGATATTAGCAGTAATGTATCTGCAGCAACATATAGGTTAACTTACTTCTTCAAGGTTCTTCATAGTACCACAGGTAGAATAATTCCAATACCTGAGATAACTTATTGATACCTTCATGTATGTCTGCATCACCTCTCAGGCTTCAAAACAGCATTTCAGGATTTGACAATATTCTTTAATTTAGGATCAGATGTATAAGCCAGTAGTGCCTTTTCAAGATCAGCCCGTCTACACCAGATAAAAAGGTGCTGTAAAATGGAATAAAGGTCCCATCACAGAATAGAAGGACTTTTTCATCATAATACCCAGGGGATTCTGTCCTCTGAGTAGAAGTCTGAGCTTATCTATAAGGAAAGCAGCTGTGGGTA
Source organism: Ibycter americanus (assembly GCA_035590275.1). Lineage (NCBI taxonomy): Eukaryota > Metazoa > Chordata > Aves > Falconiformes > Falconidae > Ibycter > Ibycter americanus. The sequence goes on from JAVJGI010000014.1 coordinate 37,902,036, forward strand.
CAAGATACACCTTAACACAGACACATTATTCAGCTCTAGTCCGTTGGGCTGATTAACATACTGCTATATGCTGCAGAATGTTAGTTTTACCACAAGCCTTCTAAACTAAAGTAGCACTATATTACAAACTGTCAGAATTTCTAGGTGAAGTTTTCTGAGGAAAGAGACAATGGTTAATTTATGCTACAAGTGCTATTATTTGTAGTATATGCAATGGTCCTAACTGAGACTGTGGTAAGTTAGTGGAAAGCAGGATCTGCTTGAGAAAAAGCATATTTCCATTTCAAAGAAAAGGTGGGAAGATGTGCAAAGAGATAGACTGATTTTCCCATTCTTATTATCAAGTTTTTTGAAGAATGCATTTTGCAGATCATGCACAGTACTCCAGCTTCTGGTGATGATACAATACCATCAGCAGAGGACTTAATCTTATGTGTGTATACAGGTGCACTCCACAGACTGTCATTCAGAACATTTTTTTCTCAGTTTTCTCAGGATTATGAAAAAAGTATCTCCAGAGACCCCAAAAAGTCTGTCATGTCAAGGTGAGACTGGAACCTGTTGTTTGCTCAAGCTGTTTTTACAGTCATAGGTTCTTTAATCAACATGGGAACTCTTCAATCATATCTTTGTGCTCTTTTTTTTTTTTTGAGGTATGGCCTTATACAACTTTTAGGAAATAGAAGGTAGACATCTAAGGATTTACTTCCTCAGAAGAAAAATGGATATTTAGGGCTTAAAGAGTGCCTAATTTTTGGTACGTCTGATGAATATTGGAGTTGCCCCTCATACTTTTGGAATGTTTGAAATCAGAGGAGTATGAGCAAGGAAATAGTCTCGCTGCTAAGTTGTGGCCTTGCATAGAGGACAGGCACACTTAGCACTGCAGAAGGAGCATTTTGGAAGTGTTAGTTCAGTAAGAGTATATGGAATGTGACCGAATCTGACTCATTAAGTTATCTAGTGAAGTACAAAAGTATAAAACTTTTACAAGCCAGTGAGTAGGAAGGGACCCACTTAGAGGGTAAAGGGGCCTGAGATCCAGGCAGGGAATTCAAGGGACCTGAGAACATGGACGTACTTGTGAATCTGGAGAGTGAGGGCCTGTGTGTTTTCACTGGTGAACTTCTATCGCAATCACTCGGAGAGGAGGAACAGTACGTAGGAGAGTCCTGGTTCGTGTGTTATGTGTGGGTGTTAAAGGCAGTGCCCTGACCCTGCAAACAGCAAAGCAGCAAGCGCATCCATCAGCCTGGGATGGAGACCCCTGGGTCATGGTGTCTTATTCTGTGCTTACTCTGATCTGTAGATAGAATTAATAAGGCGTGAGTAGCTGTGTGTACTACGAAAACAGTTGTAAAATAAAACTAATAATTACATTTTAATTAGAACTCCTGGTTTGAATGCATAGAACTCAGTCACAAAGTACCATTATTTCTAAAATTACTGATATTTTAGAAAGTTTTGTGTACTTCTTCGTATTTGTAAATATTTTTTCCTGAACTCATTCCTGTTTGCTTGCCCTCCTTGCAAAATTCTGCATTTTTCAGGGAAATTTTTTTTTCCCTGTATAATTTAATACATTCTTTAGATGTATTCCACTATTATGTTAGAAGTTAAGATAAACAAGTGTTAAGTTCATGCTGGAAAATCATTTAATAACTTTGCTGGGTTATTTTCTTCTTCTAAGACCTTATTTAGGCATTCTGAAAATCATTTTTTTAAGTTATTTGGCTTTCTTCTTTAGGACGATCTATTGGTTTTGTTTATTTATATTTCTAATATATATATTTATTTCTAATTTGGTAGTATCTTAAAGGTAGTATCTGTAGTATGATCTTTAAGAATAAATCAGAACTTGGCCTATCTTTTTGATACAACCTTTCAGGTATTCTTCAATCTGCAAATAAATTGAAAGTAAAATAAAACAAAAAAAAACCCAGAAAAAATCTCAACCTATTTCTCAGAACAGAAGAGCATCCACAGAAATTTTAGGTTTTTCTTTATGAATTGTGAATAGAGTTGTATCTACATTTCTTGAGTGAATAACTTACCAAAACAGTGGTATTCATTAGCACTTTATCACTTCTGTGAATATTTGCTATTTTTTGTGATACATAAAACATCTCTTTTTTTTGACTAAGAGAAACTAAAATGCAGTGAAAGACAGATGGATGCAAAAATCCACCTTCTCTTAACCAGTCCAAGCTAGCAGCTCTAAAGTGAGAAAAAAGGAGAAAGATATATTAAAGGGACATACCTTAAGGACACCTTTAAAATATCAGGCATAAAGGCTGGTAAAAAGCTGATGATGAGCAAATACATATATACTATTTTGATAAACTTACCTATAAAGATAATTTTATGTAATCTGCAGACAGGAAATATGACTCATAGCAGCATGAGATTCAAGTGAGAATTAAATATTGTATTTCATATGCTTTTCACCTAGGTTTTGGAGAGCCATTTCACACAGTGCTTTGTGAATTACTAGCATCTATAATCCCACTGAGTCCATTTAAAGCATAGCCTGCAGTGGAGTGAAGAGACACCTGAACCAGTACACATGCCAGAAACAGTGAAGTCCCAACAGCACTGAGTTCAGCATGAGTTTATTCCTTCTACTAATGCAATCAGCTCTTCATTATCGATGCTAATTGGAGCCTGGCAGAGTTTTGAAAACAGAGGTAATGCTATGGTTTTCACAGTGAGCTGACTTGCTCAGGATCAGCCCCATGAACAGCCCGTTTGGCTCCATGAAAGATGCTCTCCTGCCCAAACGCATGGAGCCACTTCTGAAGCTGTGTTCCTGACGTACAGCATCTAAACCAATGAGCCCTCCAGATATGCCAGAATGCGTGGTGTGAAGATAGCTGGGACAGCTTGTGATCACTGGCAAGGGCTCAGCACAGCATGGAAGCACTTAAAAAGCTTCTGGGCAAAAGATGGATGTCATTGCAGTCACATGCCTCTACGCTTGGTGCAGCAATCTGTGCAGCATTTGAACTGGCCTGCCTAGATCAGCTGGGATCTTTTTGCACCTCTGGCATGATTTAGCTACAGCTTGGATAGCTACTTCCCAGATGTTGCAAAAGTTACTAAATTTGATTTGCCTCTCACTAGCTGTAGATGTCAATAATGTATGCATGTGAGCTAGACAGCTCAACTCCTTGTGTGGTCAAAGGAAAAAAATAACAGCTTTCAGGTTGTGATCTTTATAATCCTAATCAGAATTGCTCTTTGGTGTGCCTAATCCTCTACACTGTATAAAAAGAAGCCTCAAGTGTCTGTCTCAAATATGGACATTTATCACTCATGTCTAGAGCTAGCTGGCATCACCTTTGGCATCTGCAATGGGTCCTGTGCTTTACTATTTTAAAATGTGTTATCAAATATTTCTTGTAGAAAGAACAAAAAAAGTTCACTTCCCCCTCTGTATTTATAAATTGAAAAAGGAGAGACATGCTTTGCATGTTTGGAGTTCGCAGAAGCTGGAGAGAGCTGATGTTGTCTGACCCTGTGAGACATCCATTTTCAACATCAATTTAGGAGTAAGCAGTAAGACCAGTTTCTATGGCACCGATATAAAATGTAATAGTGGCTTCAAGACAATGATCCTGCCTATAATTAAGTTCGTAACATCAAAGCAAAACCACTGATTTTGTGAGTTTCTTAGGCACTCGTGACACTTGTATAAAATGTTAGATTATTCTGCTGTTCAGATAATTATGGATGCAGAGGGAAATATACAAAGTGTCAGTTAATTGAGAGGTTACAAGTTAGTACCTGCATCCAAAGGACAGCTTTGGATGAATGAATCTCAGCTAAAGAGACGACATGGTGGGTTTGTAAATAAATGCATATACTATATTCACCATGACATCTGCAAACTATTCAGCCCTGACCTTGAAGAATGGGGTAAGAGGAAAGCTGCATACCGTGCTTCAGACATTTTTGACAAACCTTTGTTTCCTTGAAAATAAAATATAAGAAAAAATATTTTTTGAGGGAAGGGACAAAAGTGGGGAAGGAAAAAGGGCAATTTCAATTCAGCTCCTATTATGAAAGATAAAATATCAAGCTGTTGAAATGTACTGTTCTGACACCTTTGAACTTCCAAATTAGTAATAGCAAATTCTTTTAAGAGTAGAACAATTCTTGGCCACATCTAAATCTACTACCGTTGTAAATATCATGCTTATTATTTTAACTGGAGACAGTCTGAGAACAATGCTTGTTTAAACACGTGATTTACAGCTGAAGGATTTGGGAGTTTTCAGACACCTACAAAACGTGGGCAGCTGGCTATCGCTTATTAATACCACGGCAGTGGAAATTTTTTGACAAAATATTAAATGAATGTTTAAAGAAGACAGCTCTAAATTTGTACACTACTAAATTACATGATAAGAAATATTGACCGTATGAATTATTATTTTGTTTGGTTATATATCTACTGATTTATAAAACTTACTGAGCTGCTGTAATGCAATGTCAATATATTTTTGAAATAAATGCCAGCTCAGAGTTAGGAAATTGTCCAGATAAGGGTTAGATACAATGAAAGGACTGTATGTTCTGATCACTATATTTGTTTTCAGACAGAAATACATCACTGAAACAGTATGCTTCAACATCACCTTTCTGTGGCTAATAAAAATGATTCAGATAGTACACAGCAGCTGTGATGGGGTGACTCCAACCAGCAGCTAATCTGGCCCAGTTACTTTCTCACTCCTTTCTAGCGGGAAGGGGGAGAATCAGAAGACCAAAAATGAGAAAAGTCACGGGTCAAGATAAAGACAGTTTTAAAAGTGAAGCAAAGCTGCGTGCACAAGCAAAGTAAAATAAGGAATGTATTCAATACTTCCCATCCACGGGCAGATGTTTAACCACTTCCTGAAAGGCAGGGCCTCAGAACGCTTAAGGGCTAATTGGGAACACAAATGCCATGACTCTGAACATCCCCCCTTCCTCCTCCTTTCCTCCAGCTTTTGTTACTGAGTATGACATGATATGGTATATAATATCCCTTTAGTCAGTTTGGGCCAGCTGTCCTCCCTGTGTCTCCTCCCAGCTTCTTTTGCATCCCCAGCCTGCTCACTTCAGGGGCAGAGTGGGAAAAAGAAAATCTCATCACTCTGCAAGTACTGCTTAGCAATAGCCAAAACACTGGTGTGTTGTCAACTGTGGTTTGATCACAAATTTGAAACAGCACTGTACAAGCTGTTACGAAGAAAATTAACTCCATCTTTTCCAGACCCAGTACCGTAACTGGAGGAAACTTTGGTCAAATAATGATAACAAAATAAAAAAGATTTTAGGGCTATACTTTGGCAGATTCTACATGCGTTACTCGATATAAATAGCAGAATTGATTTACGTCAATACAGTTGTGAAGTTGTACATGCTTGGCAAACTTTTTATTTCAGTTTAACAAGGGGAAAATCATAAAACTGTTTTACTCTTAAGCTTCTAACAGGTGATTTCAAACAAGAGTTTAAAAGCTCTGTGTAAAAGGAGACCATGTCCATTAAAACTAATGTATACTGGCTGTGTATAATTTAGTACATGGCTGCCTAGAAAATAACCCCCAAGGGGCTTGAATGAAGTCTAAAGAAAGCAAACAACCAGAATTACACCTGAAGACTAAGTTCACAGTCTGTCCTTAATTCCACCCTGCTGACACTGCAGAACAGTCTTTTGCATCTGCAACAGCAGTCAGGAGGAAGGAGTCCCATTCTAGAAGGCAGGTTAAAAGCAAAGTTGACACAGACTCACACCGCTCTGTTTTGAGAGTATCTGAAAAAATCCCACTTCTTTAATACTTTCCATTCAAGGACAAAATTGCTTTTTAACTCTTTAAATGTTAAGCCTCAAAATATATCTATGAATGAAGTATTTATTATCACCTTAGAAAAGGACTGAAAACCCCCAAAAAACTTTCACTGTCACTAAAATCAGGTATCTGACTGTTAGTCAGATTTATTCCTTACACATCATGCTCGATTTAAATTGACTTGGTGAGCTTAATACCTCTTGAACCTTCATTTGCTGCATTTTTATTACCTCCGTTCTGATGTGTGTGCTGAGATGTGCATATCCAAATATGATACGTTGTGTTCACCTGGTTTCTTGATATTTAACCTAAGTCAATCAGTCACTACCACCTAGTGAGCTAGCGACAGATGAAGGAAAAAAGGAAGTTTTCCTGACTTCAGTCCTGTGCTTACAGAGAACAACTCAGGAGTTTGTTACTTTTATACTCACCATCTTTCTTCGAGATCGTATTTTCACAAACATTGTTTGATTTTGTAGCCCAAATTAGGTCTTTCAGTGCCTTATGAATATTTAAAATTCAGTTATCAAAAATTTATCTCTGTTCTGTCAATGGTAAACTATCTTCTTGTGGGGTATGTATTCTTAGCATGTGCTCCACTGACTATGAAGTACATTTAGGCCCAGATTCTCTTGCTAACTTTTGGCCATCACCTACAGTCTAAATGATCCGATAGGCGTATCTTGCAAAGATAATTCTTTTAGCTAAGGCTTACCAGTTAGCTGGGGAAGGTGTGACTATTGGAGTTTTGATGTTCCAGGACATGTATTTCAAAGAGGCAAACCACACAAGACAAACAGGAGACTGGGGTTCCACCTCCAAGCACTAACTTCCCAGGAATTAACAAAATGTTCCTACTAAAGAGCATTTTCTCTCTATCCCAAAGGCTTTAGATTCTGGCATGTTGGACTAAACTACTTTCAGCTGTTAAGCTACACTACTGTGTGAAGTAATTGCTATGCTTAATAGCCCCCTCCAAATCAGTGTTTTAATTCCCCAGTGTTACAAAAGAAAGGGAAAGAAATAATCTTCAAAGTCACTAGTGCCCGATGTTAATTATATCATGCAAGAAGCATATTCTCTTGACTTGCTTTATTCTCAGTTGGGTAAAAGAAGCCTCATGGTTTAGAAGCAGGACCAGCTTAGTAATTTCCTTAAGAGAGTATTTAGACAAAAAATGTTTGGTGAAAATAACCTCTCAAACAAAATATTTGTGAACCTGCTATTTAACTGCAGTGTTGCAGTGTTGGCGTTACTGTCGTTTCCCTATAGAGATGTGAGACACCTAGTAATCTCCATGGGGTTCCTCGGTGGATATCAAGGAAGAATACCCACCCAAAGACATGCAGACCCCTGCCAAAGCCAGCACATTTGCTGCATGTAGCCGTGGGTCCGTCTGCTTCCCTCTATCTCTTTGTAGCAATAACAGCAGCTTAGGAAATTCTTGAGCAGGCTTCAGGCTTCTTTCCACGAGAAGGCTGCCTACTGTCTAGACTTCTATTATTAATAATGAAACCCATTTTCTACGGTATTTTCTGAGGCAGCTACACTGACGCTTTGCCTCTTAACTATTGGGCATTATTTCTGAGTTGGCATATTGAAGCGGTGGTATTAAACGACAGTGTGGGCTGAATCTGGTGTTCCTATTAAAAAAGGCAGCTCTGATCTGATCCTTGAATTCTCAAATGAGATCGGCTTTCTTAGATGTGAGGGAAAATTCCCAATTTTGTCCCTATGCTAAATTTCAGCCTTGAGTAAGTTTTTATAAGAAAAGTCTTGCCTATGAGAAAATAAGAATCAGTGATAGGCTGATAATTATAGCAATGATAGAATGTACTGTTGTGACATGCCTTTGTAGTGAAGTTAGTGAAGTATCCCCTACAGTAAATTGCATTTTTCATAAATACCAAACATTTGGGGATAATTACTGCAAAGCATTTGAATGCCTGAAGGCTTGCTTCTTTGTGAATGGAACTAACACTGAGAAACAGACACAGAACAGCCATGCATTGCTTATGAGTCTCTGTCATTCCCAAATACATTAATTCTAGCTTGTTCCTAAAAAACACTTTAAAGGGCTTTTTTACCCTTTATGAATTCAAAACATCATTAAACAATCACTGCTTTTCTTCTTGTTTGAACAATTTACTCCTCTCAGCTCTACATTTTGTAATAAAGTTTAAAATTTCTGAGCTGAGACTTTCTAAATGAGCCATCTACCTCCACTGAAAAGATTTTGTACTATGGTTTTCGTTTTTATGTTTTGATGTGGACAGATGAGTCAAGTAAAGATTATCAAGTAGCAGAGTGTTGACTTTGGATAGTACTGTTAATATAGTTGAATATGTCTGCTTTAATGATTTACCTTTCAAAAGTATAATTGAACAATCTTTGCAGGAACTGACAGCTTGTATACAAACCTTCCCCACAAAAATATTCCCTTTTACAGATGCACATAATTTTAAACCTGTGGTTTTGTACTTTCTAAAGTCTCTTTTGAGGTCTTTGTTTTGTCTTCATTTCATCAGGTATTCTCTCTACCTAATGATGCTGTCACATATTTCATCTCCTTTTTAATAATTTTTTACCTGTTTGTTCTGGCTTGGTATTCACTGAAGATGTCCCTGTGAAAGATGATTCTTTCAACAGGGACCACAGGCCAGCAATTTTATTTTTACCTGCCTGTTGCCTGTGTTAACTGGTGAGGATGGGTGCTGCCTTGGACATATCCACTTGTAGGAGTGATGGATTATTCCTACAAAAATAACGTATTTTCCTATGAATTATCTGTTACTGGACATATTGTCTTCCAAAACTGATAATTCCAAAGAAGATGACAAATTCCCTTTGCGGAAAGAATAGAGGCTAATTTATCCTGAGTAGATACCAATTTCAGCATTTCTTTATTTCCGTTTGTGCAGTTACCTTACTTTGGTTCTGTTTTTATTGATTAGGGTTTTCTTGAATATTTCCCCAAAATTCAGGCTTTGAGAAACACAGCTGCATAATAATTTATATTTTGTGATTGATGTGGGGTTTGGGTTCAAGTTGAGATACCTACATACTCAGATGTCCATATACTACATAGGCACCTATGCTCTCTCCAGTCAGTGGAGCTCAATCTGCTCGATATATGCATCCAGTTAATTTGAGATGCTCTGTTATAGTTCATCTGGCTCCTAACCACTTACAGAGCAGTCTACAAATTATGCAGGTCTATGTAGATGTCTCTCATACTCAAGAGTGCCTCAAGCATCACTGTGTTCGTCCAGATGAAAAAAAAACCAAGTCATTACTTAAAGAGTAAGTCCATTGACCAGCCACTAAGAGCTTGTTTCAATTGCCTAAATATGTGTATATAATCCTGTGACAAGATTTTGTAGGACATCTGATATATCTACACGAGTCTGGCAGATATGATACAGCACTTAAAGGAGATAGATACATTTCTGGGTTAGCAGTTACAGAATGTCTAAAATGGCAATACACAGCAAGTTTCTTATGTAGAAGATGGAAAATTTTTTTAATGTTGTCACTTAAGGTATTGATGCCCAGAAATTCAGAAGGTGTAGAACAGGCAACATTCAACTAATGAAATAAATTATTTATTTATTAACATTAGTAATTCTATATTGAAAGACTGAAAATTATTGTGAAGGTTGAGTATTTTAAAAAATCAGATAAAGAGAGAAAATCCATCACATAAATGTTTTGAACAACAAAAAGTGACAAGTTACCTTATAATTGACAAGCAATGTAAAATTTCAGGTGTCTAGGCTCTACAGAAACAGAAGTAATAAAGTAATACAGCAAGATACAAAATGAATCAGCATATGCAAATTACCACATGAAGGAAGTCCTAAGCCAATGGCCAATACAGAAAGGTTGGATACAGATGGGGATCAAAAATCTCATACTGGAGATACATCCAGGCTTAGAGAAAGCATTTGTGTTTGAAGGTGTACAAACCTGAACCATGAACAGTTTCATCCTTGCAGAGATCTGGAAAAGTCTCACATTTCCAAAACAGATGAAAGATGAGCTTTATTTTAGTAAAGTTGTCTCGTGACTACAACACATCCTTCTCCTTTCTACTTTACACACACATGTGGATTCAATTTCCTCCTTTGCTTGAAAGAACTAGAATACATTACTTCAATTTCTACTGACATGTTGTAGAGAAAGCAGTACAGGAACAGGATAGGGAAAAGCGAGGTGTCGTCATTTTTTCCATGCATTGGACAGAAAGAAATGTCAAGAATAATTTTACTGGAAGGGCAATCTTGAAGTTCATTACCTAGGTAATTCATTTTGACCAGAGAGCCATTTAAAGGCAAAGAATACATTAAAAAAGTATTGTGAATATAATGAATTTTAGCTTCCTTAGTATTCTGAACACTCAAAGTTTCTCATGCTTAAGGCATTCCATCTTAATAAATTTAACATTATTATTGTTTGCACTGCATAATATACTTATATATGTTATGCATGGTATACTGTCAATGAACTAAAGCAACAAAACACAAACCGAAAATACTAATATATGTACCACAGGTTGAGACTGGAGCATGAGACACCTACTGTAATTGGGCAGCAATATTGCTATCATTCTGAGCATATTGTCATTATTCCCCATTGACAGGTTGTTGTTAGTTCACAGTTTTTAATGTTTCGTTTTCTAAAGTACCACCAAAGTGCTCTTTACAGACAAGGTCTAACCAGAAGAAAAATAGTGACACAGAATGTAATACCTATGCAAAACCACAGTCAATGGAAACTATAATTTTTACAAATGGCTGCCCAAGTTGTTGTTGATAAGAAAATTCAAGATAAAATTATAAGATCTAGATATATTATCTAAAATCAACTGAGTATACTTTTCATGTCTAAGTGCTGAGTTTGTTATTAAGCAACAAGAAAGTAATCAATGCAGAGGTACTATTCTAAGGGGAGATTACAGAAAGCAACAATTTTTGTTTCATATTAAGTTGATGCCAATTCCAAGATTCCATCACAGCTACTTTCAGTCCTTGCTGTCACCACATACATAATAAACTATCTCCCTTCAGGATAAATATTATTCTATACTTTATTGGCTATCCAACTTCTGTGCGATCAGATTGAGCTTTTAGATTTGTCATGTTATGGTATGACTCCAAATTCATCCGAAATCAATGCAATATTCCCAATGCTTTATAATAACTTTGGATCAAGACTTATCACTTTAGGGATGCATCTCAGGTTATTTTATATTTGTGATGAAAAGGAAATCTGTTCGTTACTTGTGTATTTAACCACGGTGTTCGTATGGAAAGGAAAAGCGTGTGGTGGCACAGCTTCTGCTTACCGCAGGGCACAGGCTGTGCACCATACAGTAAAACTGAGGTTAAGGATGGGAAAAGGGAGGGTATCAACAGGAGTTTTTACTCTCTGTGATTTAAGGAGAAAAGATTAATGAGGATATATTTTCATTTGCTATAAACTTCATTTATGTCTGAAGTGTGGAATCAGTCCACAACAGCTGAATATTTATCTGGTAACACCTAATTCTGATATACATTTACACCAGCAACTGCAGGGCTGTGAAGATAGACCTGATTTACAAGCACATAAGTGAGATCAGAATCAGAATCAGAATCTTTACAACTACACTATCAAAGCAAAGAAGTAAAACATACACTGTTTCTCCTACAAGCTGTTTTTATGGTTCCCAACTCTGTAGATGTTGTCTCGTATATATTAATAATTTTATCCTCACAAAATTCATTTGAGAAAAGGAAACCTTTTTAGGTTCTTTGAACCATTGCTGCTGTGGAAAAGAATCAGATGTATTAAATGTTGAGCATCAATAATTTTATTCCTAGTATTACTAAAAATTCATAGTCCAGAGAAACAAGAAATGAAAGGCTAAATTCAATAATGGTCTCTCAATGTCAGTTCAGTGCTGTGTGAGCCAGTGCCACACAGAAAGTTGTTTGCAGATATGTTTAGAGCAGTCATTCTTACTTTTTGCAGAGTTCCTTTCAGGATAAGAACTTTTCACCATCCGCATGCCCCATCTCTCTGCCACTTTAGCAAGGGCTCTGTCATCATTCCCTTCTCACCTAGCAAGGTGCAGTGCTTTGGCAGAAAATCAGTGGAATAAATGGAAACATGTTAGTGCATCCACTGAGACAGTTTAGCTAATCCTACCTTTTCCAATTCCCTGGAAAGAAAAAATGCTGTGGAGTGCATTGGCCTATATCTTGAGCTACATTACTTGTTTCTGTGCTCTGACATAACAGTATAGATGCCAACAGTTATATTCAGCGTAGTGAAGTAATGAAGAGAGCTGATGTACCATACAAGGGGTGCAGGCTGGAATAGCCAGTTTTGGGAGAAATGCTGCCTCATGTTGCAGATGTATTGAAAATCCACAACTAGTAGGAGGGCAAAGGATGAGACAAAGTTGCAAGAAAATGGAGAAGGGCAGTCTGGTGGCAGATTCCAACACACAATGCGCATCCTTTCTATGGATTCAACTTACTATTTTCTTACCTGTCGAGTTCCAGGAGGATGGAGACACTCCTGACTGTGCCTACTGCTGGATCTTCTTCGTCTGCATTTGAAGATATTCTATCTCTTTATATACTTTCAAGGTTTGTAAAGATGAAAATGGTTAGTTCTCTATACAAAAAGTGAACCCTGACTCAGGCGAAAATGTATGAACTCAGGTGCCTGACGTAGGGAATAAGTGGCAATTGGATAACTGTAGGTTTAACTTTGATACCTTTATTTAGATACCTGAAAGGCCTTGTATGAAGATTTTCACCAATTCTGATGAATATTTCTTAAGTCACTGCAGACTGGCCAAAAGCATATCTGCGAAGAAGGTGGTAATTTCTTCTTTATGTAGATTCTTACCCTAGGGCAGACATTTTTAATTTGGGTCAGTCATCCTCACGTAAGTATCTCATACCATTTGAGATGCCTTTAATTGTTCAAGATATTATCCCCACAAGGCTGGCAGACATAGTAGGTGACTAAGAGACATGTGTGCTCTTCTGCAGCATCAGCTGAAATACAGCAGAAGCATCCTAGTGCATCTCATGGTACACTATTACCCTGCGTCTGGACAACTGGACTGAGTTTCTTATCTGTTCGTTTACTTACAGCAAAGCATTACAGTCACCTTAGTCTTAGGTCTGTAGACTTAGATTGTAGGCCGCCCACTAAGAAGTTTACTCTTCACTACAAAAACCCAGTGCTTTTAGGGAAGAGAAAAATCAGCTTGGTCATACTTGCCCTTCATTGCTCCAGGCTTTTCTATACAATCTTATTTCTTCATCATATCTGCTACTACTACCTTCTATGAAATTACCTGGAAAATATATAGGGAAATGAAAAAGGTGCACTGTACTGACTCCCAGAGTCTCCATGAACTTTCCCAAGATCATGGACACAGGCTGGTGCTAGTTAAATTCAGGCCATGCGCTGGGCTGATCAAGCAAACAGAAAGATCACAGCAAATATCCCTTCTAGTGCTTATACAGATGGACCTAAAGCTGGCAAAATGTGTTCTTTGTATGCCAATGATGGTTATGACTGTACTAATGTGCATTCTAGCTGTCTAGAATAGAGTAGATGAATCATGTGATGGGAAAAGGTATAGGCTGTTATGACTATACAGATGGTACATACATGAGACAGACAAGATTGAGTTCCTGTGTCTAGACACCTGGGTGCAGCTACCTAGAAGCTGTGTTTCACGTGTTTTGTGTCAGGAATATAGCCAAGACATTAACAAAGTAATAAAAAAAGAGTGAGGAAAAATAAAAAATGAGAACTCAGATGTCTAGACTTTGACTTTTAGTCTGCTAAATCACACTCAGTTTTACACTTGAGTGTATTTTCAGGGTATAATTTTGGCTTTAAGTCTGTAATTCTGAAATATTCTTTCATGTAAATCTAGAAAATCTTATCATTTTGGATAATTAGTAGTAGTCTTTAAATGAAAAACAGTGTTACATTTTCTTGGTCATTGAATAGTCATTGTTTCTTCTTAATTAACCTTGGAGAAGTGTTACCTTTCTGAATTCACCTAGTGGCTTGAGACCCAACAGAAACATAATGAATTCATCTGTTAATTCAAATAACAGTCAAATGGCTGTTTATATTACTAACCAAAAATATCTTGTGAATTCATATTGGTACCTAAAATCATGCAGTTTATAAGAAAACCCCACAAAATAATAGTATCCAGCCATAAGTTAGCAATGGAGATAAAGTTCATTCAGAAAGAGATTTAGATTTTATTTGTGCTTTGTCATCTTCCAGAGTACCTATCCATTTTAGCTAACTATTTAGGAAGCCAAGGACAACCCAGGTATCTCAATAATACATCTAAAAAAGTGAATCAATCCGTAAGCTTTTTGGCCTCACTAAGCCAACACATTATTTCTCTGTAAGACTCCAGAACAACGATTTATACATGCTCTATAGTGGAATATATTCCTACAGGTTGATTACTTTCCTAACAAGCTGATTTGAAGTTTATAGTAGCTACACACAGCTCACAACAAAAACTGCTTTCAAACATATTACAGAAGTTTCACACGCATTCAGAAATCTTAAGACCAATTTAAATACTCTAAGCACTGCAAACATTAAAAGAACTGACTGTAAGGCATGAAGCCCAAGTGACTGCACTATGAGCCTGGAAAATGTCCTAAAAGAATGTTCCAGAAGCAGGAAAAGGAAGTCATGGGGAGGGGCCTAGTGTCACTTACCTTGACTGACTGGTGTCTCAACCGCTCCTGGAACTGGGCCAAGAGAAAGTTCCAGAAGTCAAGGAACTGGGGCCCTTAAATAGGACACATACAAGCATCAGTGTCTCCCCCTCCTGTTGGCAGGTCTGATGCTGGATCTAGGATTGGTGAGGTCCCTCCAACTTCTTAAGTAAAGCAAGGCCTGCCTTGACTTCTTGTAAAGGCACACAGCTTAGGTGGATATAATTGTGAGAAGGTCAACATTTACAGAACGTTTGTTCTGTTTAAGTTGATGTTTATGTATGGGCCTTGAGTGTTATCTTACCTTAATCTACACTGAGGGGATCTGTGAATCTTAGTCACTTCTTGTAGGTGGGATGTGATGCTGGTGTTCTGGCATAGTTTTTGAACTAAGCATAAATCAAAATAGGTGAGCAAAAGCAGTTCTCAAGATTTGTGATCTTACCTGTGGTGTAAGACATGGAGGTATGTAGTACAGATTTATTGAAGGAGAGATATTAAGTCTGAAGGATTTCAGGCTTGTCGCTTATTTTGAGAAGGCAAAGGTTTCTTCAACATTTCTTTAATTAGCTTGGACTTCTCATTAAATGAAAAAAGCAACCAAATCCAACTGTACCTAATTATTAAGGTCTAAGTACTTCGTACATGGATGTTTTTCACCGAGTATCACTTAAAAAGGAACAGAAGTGAGAATGAAATGGTAAGTTATTGAAGTTATACCTTATAATTAATAGCATTTGTATATCAAAATGCATGGATCTAGGATTCAGGAAAAAAACATAACATCCTTATATCATTCATCTTCTGAACTGATGTTATAGAATGAGCTCATGTTTGTTTTCTAAGTTAAAACATGATTCACAGTTGTCATCTGACTCAAGAGTTCCAGACTTTGAAACAGAGTCTAAAAAGGAGGTCTCTGTTTTCATTTTCAAAAATTACTTTTAATTTTTAAGAAATCTAACTTAACCTAGCCAACTACTAGTGTCTGGGTTTCTGAACATTTCTCTAATTGCTTTCCTACTAAATGTATCTGTCAGTCAGATATAACCTGAAAAAGTTTATCCAGGGCATTGCAGACCATTATATCTCATTACCCACAAGACACTTGGACTGAGAATTGAGTTAAGTCAGATTGTAATTACTGGCTTTCTGACTGTCCTTTTACAAATTTCATCACTGTGTTTCTACCTTCAAAAGGAACTGCCTGAATGACCCATTTTTTAGTCATGTAGTCAGTAGTTTAAAAGTTTTAAAGGACAGCATGGTAATTAAATTCCTGACATAAACTTCTACAAATGTTCAGGCAATTTCTGAACTGCATTTTGAAAAAATCAACCCAAGGTTTGTGAACTGTGGGGGTTTTTTATATAATCTACTGAAAAAATCAAAGATGATAATGGCTGTGGTGAAGGTTTGTTTGTAAACTGCATTTGCTTCGAAAAAGACCAGTCCATGTTCTTCTAACATATTTCACTAATTAATCTGGTCTTAAATTTGTAGACAAGTAATTTTCTTTTTCTCTGTCTGTAAATTGGACAATGAAAGTTCTTTATTAAAAGTTTTCTCTTTTCTCTATTACTGATGTTATTTGAGGTTCTAATTGGTATATACATTGATTATTTTTTTTTTAGCAAAACTTGTTAACATTTGTAACTTGTTTACCAAATGTTAAGACAAAAGGAAAGCAATATTTGCTTGTTTGTACATATAGAATGATATATAAATATAAAGGGGAGTTTTTAATGAGCAAAATTTTAAAAGGTTCAAGAGCTTGATTTAAATTTACATACGTACAAAGAACTTTGCTAGGGTATCTGAGCTATCTAAAGCCCCGAGGTCTGCAAAAATTGAGTCTGGAAAACTTCAGGGAACAGATTTTTTCCTGGTGCTAGCTGGTTTTGGGAGTAGTGAAAAATAGCTTTTCTTATCTTAGTTTAACACTAGTTCTGGACAGATTAAAAAATGTAGAGGAAAGCAAAACGAATAATAATAACAAATCAAATGTTATGAGCTTGTAAAAAGATTTAGTTTGAGTGTAAGAATTTTGTTATCCTTCAGTCCTTGGTCTGTCCAACTACAGCCATATACGTCCCTTCTAAGTATATCAATAATTATTTAAAACATGTGGAGATATCCAGTAACTCTTGTTAATCTGATGTCAGTGGAGACTTTGCCATTGATGTCAGTGCAGACAGATTGAATTGTCACATATTAATGTCATTTCAGATTTGTGATATTTCAACAATGATCTAATTCTGTGAAGCAATCAAGATTCCAATGCACAGATATTATTGCATATAAAAGGTATGTTCCATGATATATTGGCTGCTAAAACACATAAGAAAGGTAACAGCACCTTTTCAGCTGCTCCACTGATCCCCTGTGTAAATAGGGAAAATCACTGAGTATCAGATTTATTTAATTTAGTTTTAGGTACCTTACACTTGGTAGCTGCTTAGTCAATGGTAGCGTACAGGTACCTCCAAAGCTAATTCCATTCCTCTGATAACTGAAACAGTGAGCACAAAATCACCATTTGGAACTACTTGCATTTCCCCATTGATAATTGGCAAAGTTAAGCTTTGGTTGAAATGAATCCTGAGTTTACTTTCTCCATGTCTCAATGACCTTTTCCTTACGGTCCAGCCAGTGCCCTTTTCTTCAGAAGTCCCTGCTGGAAATTTTAAAGCTCTTTAGGATTCTAGTTTTAACATGGAAGTTGCCACCCAATAATCACCATTACTACTAGTGATTCATTCTAGCTTTTGAATTATATATATCATTCCTAAATATTTAAAAAATATAAATGTTTGATATATTAACGCAGAAAAGTTTAAGCTCTTGCATCCTACAGTACTAGGAGAGAGAATAAACCCCAAGGATAACAGCCAAAAGATCTGCTACTGTATTTCTCTGTGTGCTCAATTCAGCAACATTATGTATCTTATTTAATGCCATCTTCTTAGAGATCCTTTGGGTTCAAAGAGCATCCACATCCTTTTTGTTAAGTTTGACAAGCTGTCACTATTAACTTATGCCTTGCCAGATATCATTTTATTTTCTGAATGAAAATACTTTAGATTTCTTGTAATTCTTTTCTTTCTCCTTTTTCTTTTGAATATGTTCCAATTTTGACTTCACACAACACTGCTTTAAACAGTTTTAACAGTCCATGTCAGTAGAAGTAAATTAAAGACAGTTACTTTCTTCCCTCTGTCCTACTTATAATACTGTCAGTAAATGTAGCCCAGAGTTTTTTCTGAAAAAAAAAAACAACCCTCATCCATATCCCCCAGTCTAACTAGCTTTTCCCCAAAATTAATAGGTGAAAGTCCATTTTGTTATGCAGTCTTTCAACAGAAAACACTGAAGTTTGCTGAAGCAGTTCACAGTATAAGTCTGCAAACAGGCAGCTTCTGAGTACTTTCATGTCAAGATTTATTTGTATTGAGTGCATTGAAACATTTAAATTTTTACAAGGCACTGATCTAACTTATTTACATTAGTTCCATGTCATATAGTAAAGAAAAGTGGTTATATTTGCTGCATCAAATTAAAGGGTTTTTTATTACCAAAAACTTTCCTGCTTGCTTTTTTTTTTCTGGAGTCACTTGACTTTATTTACTTTATTTTGTTTAAATATTGCGAACATATGAGCTTGCTTCTGTCTACATTTTCTACTGCAGAAACTTTTACTTTATTCAATGACAACTTTTTTTGCCTATAAGCCTTCATAAAAATGAGATTCTACTAACAATGACAATTATGGATAAGGAGAAAGCACGCACCTGGTTAAAAAATGACTACACACCTCCCATTTAATGATTTTAAAACTGCCTTGATCAGTTAAAACTGATCAATTACCTCAATCCTCTGAATTTTCAAAGATCGTTTAAAAGAATGTTGTCTTTTTCTATACAAAATAAATTGTTCTTATCTAAAACCTTGGAGATTAATCTTACAACCAGCAGAGAGATGAAGGATTAAATGAAACATTTACTTCATGTTTTATTCAGAACTTCCTGGATGCTTTCTTCCAGGGACATCATAAAGTACAATTATAATTGCCTATTTACCTAAAATCCATTTCTATAGGCTTTATCAAATTTAATAAGCATAGAGTTGATCAGATGTATTTTAATCTTTTTTGCTATGTAGTAAGGGGGTTCATAATGGTTTATGCTTGGCTGGTGAACAGTAACAACGTTTTTGACTTTCTCAGCTGGCTCAGCAGTCTTCTGCCTTCGGAGTCTATCATACCTGAAGTAGTACCAAACAAGTACCAGACTTGTCATCGTGATGCATTAGCACCTTCAGGCTGATGTCAGGGCTCTGAGAACATTAATCAGCCGTAATGGGCCTGACCAGCCTCACCTGAGGCTTCCAGCCACAGCTATAGGGCCAAAGACTATTCCAGTTCCTCCTGGGGCCATCGGCTCTTCCTGACCTATGTTGGAAGAGTGTTGATCTGCTCAGCCACAGCCATTCCCCTGCCTGACTGTGGAGCTCCTGTTTATCATTACAGGTGGACTCTGCTAATTTAAAATATTGCATTTATTTAAATGCTGATATATATTTCTCCAATCATCCCTCACAATTCTTTCCTTCCATTCTCAAGCAGCAACAACATATAGGAAATTCTGAGCACTTTTTCTTGGGGGGGTGGGGAAGAAAAGTGGCTTTTCAAATGAAATCAATGCTCTTCTTTCCCAATATTCCACCCCTTCTTTCTGTAAAATAAGAACTCAACTCACAGAATTTATATTTTCTTATTCTCATTCATGTCATGTCATACCTAAAGCAACAAGCCATACTTATTTCTGACAGATGATTTTAAACTAAAAGTGCAGGAATAGAATAGTTCTGGGGGGAAAAAATAATCATACAGATGAAAAAATTCATAAAAATCACAGTTGTGGCTTAGGCATATTTGGAAAGTGTCTGAAGTAGGATGTTAGAAAAAATGATTATGGTTCTGCCAATCTGTTAAGAAAAGTTGTTCTGTGAATAAATATTACAGCTGATGGGATAAAATAGATAGTTAAGGTCACTGGCAGCATGCAAAGTACAACAGATAAGTGGAGAGGGGAAGAATTACTTCAGTCCTTCACAGTAAAGTTGGAACTCCCTTACTGCCCAGGTAAGTGATACATTGACATTGAGAAATTGCAAACGCAGTAAAAATGAAAAAAAAAAACTTTAAAATACATTTATTTGGTCAGAATAGAAGGAAATACACTGCTTATAGGCATTAGGCCTGTAGCATAGCTGAATGTCAGCCTAACATGGTTAGTTACATTCATTAAGCCATGAAAGAAAATCTACTACTCACTGAAGTTAATATCAAGTAAGAAAAAGCAGTGAGTCCAGGCCTTGATAGTTTCTCCTTGACACTGTAAGACTTTTTGAAAAAAAATTAATATAAATGCATCGTTGTTCAAGATCCATTTTGACTGAAAGAGGTATATTGTAAGAATTGACAGCATATTGATGAAAAAACAATGCAGAAAACCCAACCTAGGTCACTAAAATGCTCGTGCTGGCAGTCTGAATCGGAATGATTTGGTAGAAGTTTCATTATTACTGTGCAGCTATTTGTGTCTTAACTCAATTAAAAAGAAATCAACACAAAGATTTTTAGGGATTTTTAAAACATCAAATCATCAGCTGTACTTGGCCATTCAGATAATTTCCTATTTGAGTGCTAATCTAAATGAGATATATTGAATGCTGACTAGATACAGTCATCAGGTTTTCAATATTTTTTTTTCCCCTAGAAAATATTGATTTGTCAACATGAAACATTTTCTCAGTAATGTTAAAAACTTATGTCTTAGCAAACAAAAAAAACCCAAGAAAACATTTCCTTCACCCTAATATGTTGCTATATCACAGTGATTAAACATACACTGAGATGGAGCTGACTTCTGGGACTCTTCCTCTTGTAGTCCTCTAGTGGTAGGATGTGAAAGAAAGAAGTTGGAACATGGAAATACTGCTTAGATATTAGAAAAAAAAATTTTATGAGAATGCTCAAATACTGGAACAGGCTGCTCAGAGAGGTTGTAGGCTGTCTGTCCTTAAAGGTGTCAAGGCTAAACTATCACAACCTTGAGAATCTTGATCTGATCAGATGTGTTCTGAGCAGGGAGTGGGCTAAGTAGCCTCAAAGGTTTTTTTTCTAACTTAAATTATTCTATGATTTTGTGATTCTGGAAGTGATGTAATTTCTAGTAAAAACTAGGGAGGGTTATCAATTACAGTAGATATGTCTTGTGTTTAGGACTACCACCTGGAATACCTGTACAAAAGTTTCTCTGTGCCTGATTTTTTTTTAAAAAAGGCTTGATCTACAATTCTTTGTCTTAACACTGTCTAGTACTAGAATCTAGTTTTCAAAAGATAAATTTTTATTTCATGAAGAATGGGAACTTTTTTCTAAGCCTAAACATGAGTGGCATGAAATAAGTTTCTTGCTTCAATCTGTTTCTTTACTTTTTAGGAAATGTTGATAAGAGTAAAAAATAAAACATTTCCCAGGGACTGATGTGTTCCCAAGGACTGAGGAATCGCAAAACTATTTTTGCAAAGCTACTTGCAATAAATCCGTTTCATGTAGTATATTTACATAATCAAATTCTATACTTTCTTCCCCTTTTTATTTGGTTGGCTTACATTTATTGTCCTACAATTTGTTCCATATATTTTAACTTTATAAAATGTATGTGTTATTGCTCTTTCTTCAAGTACTTTTTTTTTTTTTTATTTACCCTGCCATTAACTCTCTCGTTCTAATACTTTTCTTCCTTTTCTGATGCACAATCTGGAATTCTTTCTCAACCGTTTAATCTTTTAGCCTGCTTTCAATTTAACTTTTTTTTTTTACCTTCTTAGTAAATCTAATGATTCTGTGAAACTATGGATATTTCTGGACACCACAGGCTGTCTCTTCATGGCCAGATGTATCTTGGAATATGTTCACTGGGAGGAACTTCTCTTTTATATCAAGAGAAAATATTCTGAACTCTCTGAAGCAAAATAATGTTTAGTAGGAAATATAACTCACTAGTTTTCTTGATTTTCAGGTACCCAAAATACACTTTTAAAAAGAGATTTTTCTATACTTTGACATCCTCAATGGATGCAAATAAGACATCAGATTTATTAGTTACCCCTGAGTTCAATTTAAAAAATATTCAGCTGTACAACAGAATTTCACTTATTGATTATAACATTGGAAATATGATTAAAAAGAAATCAGGAAATACAGTCTTAACCCAGTAAAATCAGAAAATGTCACTGAGACTTAAAACTAATCTCTTTACTACTTGTCATTTTAGGATGCCCTGTGACAGCTCATCTTCAAAGGCTACTCAACTGTATTTTGTCCTGACTGTACTGTTTTCCAAAGAGAACATTTCTCTCTGTTGCTTCTATTCTAGTTATATTGAAATCTTAGCTGTATTATCAGAACGCAGTAATCTTCAGCATATCTCCTAAGACCTTCAATTATTATTTCTCCTCATAAATCAATTTAAGATGTGTTTCTAGTTTTGATTATTCATGGTCTTTTCTGAGAATACAAATGAAGGACTGCTGAAACTTTTCTGAAGCTGAAAAACATATATATCAATATATTATTATAATTACTACTTATGCTAGCTTCACCTTCCTGATTATGAAATGAGTTGTACTGTATGTATTCTGATTGCTCTGACTGCTCTGACCACAGACAGCAAGGTTTGTCCTAGGAAATTTTTCACTTTGTCAAAAAAGTTCATAACCTGCCTTTTTTTATGAAGAAGTACAATTTATCTAATTTATATTTTCCACAAGCTGGTTTACTATGTTGCATTTTCACATATGTTGTCTATTAATAACACAGATGAGCAGATTTTCTTCTGAAGTGACTACTCAGTCATCCTGAGGTCACTACTCATGATCAGTTCGGTGTTTCAATCTGTGTGCAGTTTACAGATTCTTCTGATTCAGTAGAATTGAAGATGATGTGAGAAAGGACAATTTTAAAGATAATGGCTCCATTAGCAAATGACACAGACAGAAACCTGAAGGCTCTATCAGCTATGTGTTAGGGAGTAGGAAATCAGTGTCATTTCATTCAGAATTTATTGGACAGATTTATTTTTCCTAGCATAATAATTTAAAATTAGTCTTTAATATTTAAGATCTTGAGTCTCACTTCATCTTTAATCAATGAATAGAAAATTCCTAGAGGACAATACATTTCACCCTAAAATATCACCCACGGAAGGTGAGATAAATTTCTATTTTGATATGCTTGTTCCTCTTTCAACTATTAAAATAAGATGTATATGTCTAATTTTTCAGATGTCTAACTGTAAGTGATTCCCACTTACCCATGTGAGTCTATGCTTGCTCTTTATCATACAAAGTGAAAGAACATAGAAAGAAGTCACTATGTCTGGTTGTAGATAGAGAAACAAAGTATGAGGTAAAATCTCTTGAATTAGCTCCTTCTTCCTTTTTCATTGAAGATCTCCATAGGTAAGAATCTATAGATGCTACACTGCTATTCCAGTCACTGGAAGATCCTAACTGTGGCACCAGTGGAGGTTTCATAATGAAATCAGCATAATCTAAAAGACATTCCTGTGACACTATTTGGTTTTGCAGCCTAAGACCCTCCTCAGCCACTGCAAGAAAATATGCACTATTTTGAGATCAGTTCAGTTTCAGCTGTAGGCATAACCTGTGGCATATACTACAGGCTGTGCCTGTGATATATGACCAAAACCTGTGGTATACAGGTTGCCATAGAGAGTCTTGTCTAACTGAACTATATTTCAGAAATATATTTGTGAAAAAGTAAGAAACACCCACCCACACACACTCTTGGACAAAAGACAGAAAATAAGAATTATTTATCCTTACAAAGCAAGATTGGACAAGCTGTCACACACTTTGATCCATAGTCTATTTGAGGCTTAAAGATCTGTGAAATGAAATGCATTACCTACTGTTACACAGAGAGGTGAATGTTAGGTGTTCTGCCAAATACAGCCCAACAAACATGTTTTTGAATCCAGAATGCATTCTTCAAGTTGCCACTCAATCTGTTTACCTGCACCCCACCACAGCTGGCATAGTCCCTTCTCTCCTTTTGGCCAATTAAGCAACTTTTCATTCCAATCTCTCTTTAAAGAACACATTTATCAGCTGGCATTCCAACATTCATCTACAGTTCTGTGTTTACATGCCCAGCCATCAGCTGGCACGTGAGTAAAATCTTAACTACAAAACAACCACTTCTAAAGACTTTATTTTTTTAAAGTCTATATTTTTTGAAGAACAAAAATACTCCAGGTATTCCAAGATAAGCTTTAAACCAGCAACTGAAATACTTTCTTCCCTTCAGACAGTCTGCTAGCCTCCTTTCTGTTGCCATGGGTAAATTGAGTCACTTTCATGAAAATGTATCTTCAGGCCCATAGCTGAAGTACTTAAGAACCTCGTCAGCCTAAGATCCATCTAAAAATATATTGTGGAAAAAAAGAAAAGTCTCTAATCTCTCCCTCTGTTTCCATCAACTATCCGGGAAGCTGTATGGGCTTTTGCTATGGTTACACAGAATTAATCTCCATGTGTTTTAAATAGATTTTGAATTTCTGGGATAAAATCCTGGCACATTTGAAATCAATTAAAAACACCCACTAATTCCACTGCAAAATGATTTTGAGTCCTTGAGGTTTTTTACAGAGAAAATACTTGCTAAGATCCATATTTACCAGTGATATTTTAAAAACAATGCTTGCCCTGTTCCCCCCCGAAAAATCAACAACCAACCAAACAGGAAAAAAAGAAACAAAAACAAAAAAACCCAAACCAACCAATCCCCAAACCGCAAGACTGTAATTCTTTGGGACTCAGAATACTGTTATGTTGTTTTCCTTGCTTGAGCAAATATTGGATGTTACTTTGAAGTAACTGCTGAACCACTATAGTTAGCACTAAACAAACAAGCAAACAAAAAAATGCACAGCTTTGACTCCATCTCAATATTTGCAGTGCTTGAATATGAAGCACGAAGATAAAACAATGTGCAAAATGTCTTAAAAATATTTGACAAGTTTCTGCACTTTATTGTTTTTCAGTGCTATTGGTGTACCTAAGACATCTCCACCTTAAAAAATTAAGGTAGCCTGCAATTCAGGCTCTAAGGTAGATCAATCTAAACCTGACTCTTTCAGACCATTTAATAGATGAGTATTACAAAACATCTTTAGAATTGGCTACGTCATAGGTTCCTGACTGGAATCTTTTCATTGTAACCCTTGAGTAAGCCTAAAGCTGTACAACCGAAGTTATAAAGCTGGGACAAATCATTGACTGGGACTGCAAAACTCTGGGTCAGCTGCACTCATGAATTTTAGTAAAGCTAGCTGGAGACTACCAAGTCCCCACATATTTCACATTTTGGATGTCCCAGCCCGTACAGCTGTGTGATTTGGAATGCAAAAGCATTTGTTTTGTGATGGTCTCTGTAACAATGTAATTGGTCTTTCACTAGTGCTCTGCTGCTACCCTTTGGGTTTGTCTGGTGGTCACAGTTGACAGGTCACGATTTCCCACCCTCAGGAGTGTTGCTTGGCAATGACTGTTCAAATCAGACTAGTATCAAATAGGCACTAGGGGCTATATGACACAGCTAGGAGGCAATCCATACAGTGCTACTAGCTTACTTTGTAGTTTCAGGCAGGTTCTTTCATTTTTCCACCTGTAAAATGAGAATAGCAGGTGTTCATCTCCTTTGCTGGGGTGCCAGGAAAAAACAATAATAAAATATCTGTTCTAGGTGGAGAATTAATGGTAAGTCAATGCTATATAGAAAGACAAGATAAAGAATGGAGAAAATATGTACATAGAAAGCAGAGAAAAGGGGAACTTGAAAATGGAGAAGAATGAAGTTAAGATAATCAGTTCCCTCAATACGAGTACGTGGTTAGGCATTAGGAATGAAACTCATGAGACACAAGGTATAGTGCTCAGCATTTCACTGCTTAAACTGTAGTCCCTGGTTTTAGGAAGGAAATCAGTATATTAAGAGATGCTATGAGAGAAGAAAAAACATCCCAAAAAGTCAGTATTCTGTCTATAACTCTGTCTAAATCAGTGAAGAATAAACCAATAGATGTGTTTGAAAATCCACCTAATTTCCAAATTTAAAGGGTTCCTTTGCAGCCCTGAATAAGTTAATAATTTGAGACTTAAATCTATGATCCCTTTCAGTTTAAGAAGCAAAATCATCTGTAGTGATGAGGGTGAAAATTTATATTAGAAAATGGATGCAGTGGTGTTAATAATGTCCACCTACTTGGAAAAAACCTAAACATTAGAGAAGCGGTCAGGATGAGGATAATCTGGGTTCAACGTCCTTCACAATTCTCAGCTGATGAAAACTCACATTCTACAGTTCTCTGAAAATTTGTAAGAATCTTTAAAAACTAAGCAATAGTGCTTTGTGTCCTAACTTTACTGTTATGGAAGCAAGAACACAAGTCTCTTGTGCAGAGACAAAATACTGGTCAGTGCAGCAATGAAGGAGGATTTTTGTAGCCTACTGATTTTAGTCTTGACTTGCAAGTAATGAGTCATGGTTCTACTCTTGCCTTTTTCCCTACGGCATTTCAGTGCTTGAAGAACATGTTTCTGCTCTATGGACAGAGGTCTCCCCTCAATCAGAGGAATACTTCACTGTGGATTGAAGAGGCCTATACACCCTGTTTTGCTTTCTCTTCTTGTGAATACTCTGTCCTTGACTACACAATGGAGTGGTTATAAGGATGGTAAAGAAAATATTTCCTTCCTTCTCTCTGCTTTGACCTCTGATAGGACATTTTGATGTGAAATAGAACAGAAGCCCTTATGTTCAAGGAAGCATAAACCCTACATCTCTCATTTCTGGGTAAAGTGGGGTAGCATCAGTAACACATAAAATTCTGTCCTTCCTTGGATGTAGACTTAAGTTGCTTTGGAGTGGGGACCATGGAAGGAAGAAGAGTGCACACCTGGATCTCATCCCAGTGTGATTTCAGGATGTGCTTGTCTTTCATTAATGCCCTGTGCAAGCTATGGTCGTTTCAGGGCTATTATGTAAACTATTTAGGTGTATTTTTCCTGAATCAGATTCAAGGTGGTTCATATTGTAAATTCTGCCTTAGGAAAGTTGGTGTTAAAACTATTAAGTTTCTTTCATCACTTTTTGATATTATGCTGAAGATCCAGAATGTTTTAATTCAATATGGATTTGCTTTCCAAAGAGGCAGAAATTGTTACTTTATTTCCAGTGGCTGGCATGTACAAAGAATGTTCATATTCTGCAAGTAGAATGAGGTAATAAAAGTTTCATGGCAGAAAAAAGGTCAGCTTGACCAAACCACTTTTTGTTTTGTTATATTTTAATGGATGTAAATGTGAAGAATGCTTTTAAGGCAAGTGTTTTGTAATGTTGTGTTTTTATGTCACAAGTTTATAGCTTGATTCTTTTCAAAAACTTTTGTGTCCAGATCATACAATGGAGTCACAGTCATGTTTTCTCGTAATAGAAATGGAGAATTAGGCCATGAAAATGTATTTATTCATTACTGTTTATATTTTAAAGGCTCAACTACAAGTTTAAGAGCTTTCCTGTAATGATACATTTGATAACTGCAGCTGTTGCTAAAGGATATAGTAGGAAAGATGGATTAACCATAGACAAATCCTATCGGTATTTGTGGCAAAATATAAATATTTAAATTGTGTACAGTGTTCCTGTGAATGCATCTGTAACTACCTGAAAAATGCCTGCATATCTCTGTGTCAATGATAAAAATGTGTATAGATTGCTTTAAAATAGAAATAAGAGATCACATAGGCCTTTTTTTGGAGTAAAGCTAGTTATCTTCAGTAGGTCTTTGAATAATCCTGTCTTGGAACCTTTCTCAATAGACAGAGGAACTGAAACTGCCTAGCTCTGGCACTCTCTGTTCTCTAGCCCTGTTGTGATAGGTCAGCACCCATTAAAAAGAAAGACCTGCACGTTACCTCATACCAAATCCTAGAGCATGCAATATGTGCCGTAAGTTTTATGATGTAAAACCACTATCACTTTGGGCTGTTACACAGTCTTTGCATTACTCCAGACACTCGAGAAGGAAGGAAGAAAATAACACCTCTTCAAGTAATGAGAATGTTTTAGAACCTCAGGGGCATCACATGATGTCAGAGGAGACCAGGGAGAAGTACATCACATGGTCAAGTAGTTCGGCTAGTTTAGGAGGCAGCATCCCTAGGAAGGGTGGTGAAAGTCACAGCACTCCTCCTGGTTGGGGATGACTCTGGCTCAGGTACATTTAACAACTTCTTGAGAGCAAATCAGTTCGTCTTCACAAAATTTTTCAGTCTTGAGGATAAAAGCTACATTTGAAAAATACAAAGCCATCGAAAATGTGGTGACTAACATGAGTTAGATTTCAATTTTAAAAGTGGCTTGTTGATGTTAATTCTAGCCATACAGAAGAGGCAAAGACTATGTTCCGTACAGCCTTTGCCGCTGTCAAACCATTTTTTTTATCACTCAAACCCAATCAAATTAGGTGGTGATAAAAATCTCAGGTAGTTGGTATACTAGATACATGGGTCTATACACATGCTTTAAAGGTAAGCCATATACATGAGTTTTGCAATCAAGGCTTTTTTTCTGTTATCTTACTTTTTGTCTACTTTTACTCTTTCATTGAGTTTAAAATATTTTTCTGAGTGCTTTAAATTCTGTACTCTCTTTCTTGGGCACATTATAAATATAAGGGTTTTGCAGTAGTGCCTGCATCATGGTTTAGAGGCACCCGTCTGATGATTTGCCTTGCAAAGTAATAAGATTCCAAATTAGAGTTTGTCAGAAATTAAATCGAGCCAGTTGCATGACGTAAATGCAGTGAAACATGACAATAACTTGATATAATCCATTTGGTATATTCCAGTCCCTAAGCCTCATATAAATACATGAACTGTGATTTTTCTTAGATGATACTAACTTATGGGGAATACATTTTACGTATCTGTTTATAATCCAGCAGACTTTATTTAAAGGTGTTTTCTCATACAACGTGTCAAGCCTGATTTTTGTGTGTTACTAGGTATTTCAATTTAAGAAATTTGATAACTGAACTTCAGATAACCCTTAAAGCCAGTAAATATATTATTTTGCTTTTCACACTGTTGTAGTTAAAATTTTAAAAAATATATTTTGCAGTAGTTTATGTAAACTACATCCCTTCATGTCACCATATTGTTACATGCCGAAATCTATGCTATATAGTTATAATTTCTATTATAGATAAACAAGCTATCTGATAATTTATAATTTGATTCCTACTTTTGGAAAGTTGTATTAAATCCTAGTTTTCCTTTAAAATAGGGTGTTTTAAACCCGATAGTTCTCATGAAAGATGTGAGGTTGTTTAAAAGTGTAGTCAATGCAAATGTTCCACTCTGACAAATTAACAGTTGTTACTGAGTCATTGAAAGTCAGGCATTTGTGTCACTTTCAGATCAATGACAACAGCATTTCTCTGAATTTTCAGCACAGGTAGAACAACTAGAATATTAATTATATTCTTGCCTTGATCCACAAGGGAGAAAAAAAAAATGCTTCTTCTTTGACATAGTATCTCTGCTAGGGACTCTGAAGCTGATGCTGACAAAAGTTTATCTGAAGTGGTCTCTGTTCCACTAAGCACTGATGTTTACAATGGTTTGAGTAAGGGTTTTGATAGTCAGCTCTCATTTTGCCTTGGTCAAGGTCAACAGCACGAAAATAGATAGCATGACAAAGTTTTATGTCAGTTTGATTATTACAAAATTACTGTAAGTTTTATTGTCAATTTGGTAAAAAATACATAGTTCTTTGAATCATGTTGCTTAAAATCTTATCAAAATAGCCACACTTAAACTAAAGAGGGTTAAAGAATTATTGGACTATTTTTATAACTGTTATTAAAATATTGCTACAAAACAAAATAATAAAATAAAAAATATTTTTTTCATAAATTATTCTCCAGATTTTCTGGATTCCCTTGCTGCAGCTGATAATGAAATGTTGCTACTGCCCTGAACTGTGTTAGGAATGCTCCTGTCATAGTCCTAAATCAATGGAATTGGGGAAAAAGAAGCACAGAACTCTGAATTAATATCTTGAGTATAAGAAACATGTTCAATTTTTCATTTAGTCCTATGCCACATTACCTATCATGCTATCAGAGTCTACAATATTGTATTCTGCTCCTAGGAAACACTGAAATACATTATAATGCAAATCCATCAGTAGTTTTTAGTTGCTTTAGTAAGGGTTTAAGTGAAGGTTTATGGTTAATATTTTCAAAATTGGTGTTATAAAGTCAGACATTTAAACCTGTACTGCAAAACAACACCAGGCATTTTGTCGTGTTTTTATTAAATTGGGACTTGTTCTTTCAAAGCCCTTCTATAAAAAAACCAGCACAAATTTGAACATATAATCTGGGTGCCCCTTAAACCTTGTATTTCTGTACAGGGGACCAATTTCAATAAAAGCGGTGGAAAGTACTCCATAGATTAGTTGGCAGTCTTACAGTACGTGTAGCTGGTGAGACAGACAATGGTTGAAATGTGGGATCTGAGGCTGTTTCCTCACTTCATGAATGAACACTTAATTTTCAGACCATTCTTTTGAGTGCCATTATCTCTAGCAGTTACAAAGGGCGTGTATGGCTACATCTCTTGCATCAGGTCCATTGGAGAGTGTAGGTACCACTTTTTTGGTTTCTGGAAGTAGATGCTGAGCTGCTTTGATTGGACTGGTTCAGGGCACGCCTGGAAGACCCATCAGTATTTTGTAAACTCTCACTCTGAAGTAGGAAGCTTCTGCTACTCACATGCTGAACTGATGTTTTACATATTAGTTTGGGATTTTGTTACAGTCCAAATAACTCCTAATTTATGGAATTTTGTATCTTCTGTTCATTATAGTATGATTTAATATGAAATCTTTTCTGATTCTGCCAGCCTTAATTTTTAAAAAAATGATTACACAAATTAAAAATAGATTTTATTTTAAAAGAAACATCAGCTAAAATCCAGTTTATTTCCCCAGGAATACATGGCAGCATAAGTGAAATTCTGGCTTTTTACTATGCAGGATCATTTATTACTTCCCATGTGACACCGTCATAGGTAGTGTAGTTACTGAAACATGACCGCATACAAACCTAAACAAGAGGCTATAAAAAGTGAGCTGATGTGAGCTATATGAGGTATGCATAACGATATTAGTGCACAAATTTCTTTAGCTGATAGGTGTGAAATAATGAGTTCTATACATCCATTTCAGGTAATAAAATACTTTAATTGATGAAAGAAAATAGATACTCCCTCTTTGCCCACATTCCAGTTCTTTACCGTGAACAGATACCCAACAGGCAAAAGCTCTAGTTTATTGCCAGTGCTAAGCTACAAGTGTTACGTTAAGCTAATTGCAGAACTCCTTGTCAGAATACATAAACTTTCCCACCTGAATAGACTCCAGGTCTAACTAAAAAAAAAACCCTGTGCTTCTACTAGGCAACAAAAATAAAATGTAAAAAAACCCAAACAAACAAACCAGCCAGCTCGTGTTTAATGAACTGACTTCAAAGTTTCTGAATTGAGTTGAAGCAAGTCTGTCATGATCAAAATGCTTGTTGTTATATGCCTGAGGGTGAAACAGTATCTTAAACTTGTGATTATATGTTAAGGGTTAAAATCCGACTCCCACACCTCTATGCTCCTTAGTACAGCTTGGAGAGAAGCTTTGCAATAAGCTAAGAGAGGATTCCCTGGGGGCAGCATCCCTTCCAGAAAACAGCTGGAGACCTAGTACTTGCTAAATCGCCTGTCTCCAAACCTTGACACAGGGGTGAAGGTGCAGCATCTAGACTGACAGAGAAACTGATTGGTATGATGGACCATATGGCAGCCCAAATAAACAGCTCCATGTTTAACAGGAGTTCTCTGTCCCTCTCTGTCCCCTCTGTCTAAAATACATGAAGGCAGCCAGATTAAAGAAAAATAAAAAAAAGAAAAAAAAAAATGTTGCCTTAACTCCTCGCTCTCCTTACAATGACTTTTGTGCTGCACCACTCTGTCTCCACAGGATCTCTGCAGGGGAAAGGACAAGTGAGATGTTATTCTTCCCTAACTACGCTGGAGAAAAACAAGCCAGCGTGGAGGGATGCCCCCCTCCCCGTACCAGCCTGGGTCTGGAGCTTTGCCTGTTGAATTACAAGTACATTTCAGTACATGACAGTTGCTCATCTTTATTGAAATGTTTGATGTGGGACATGAGGAATTGAATTTAACCTTTCTACCTCCACATAAAGGCTGGATAGCCCAGAAGTGGTGACAGAGAAAGGGATAATAAGCAGTGGCAGTGGTCACATACCATGCTCCCAGGGTCAGGATCCCACCCTTGGAGGAAGGCAAGCCTCTGCTGACCAAGCATGTAGAAGTGTGCAAAGCCGATGTCATGGACTAATTTTTTTGTAATACATATTTGAAAAGGCATTGTTCCTGAACTGAAAAGCTCTTGTTAGCTGCCATTGTATTACACAGGCAATATATTTTTGTTGCCTAAATCTTGGAAAGAATAATTTTCTGTTCCTTGAGGTAAGAAAGGAAAAAAGAGTGATATTTTAAAGCCAAGTCACGCTAATTTATTTGTCACATTTTATTAATGTTTTCTACTCATTCAGGCTAATCTGAGCTTGATTGTAAAATGTAGCTTTGGGTTGGCAGGCCTGAAGCCTGATTGAACTACTGGCTAACAAATCCAGCCCTTTATCCACAAAGAATGCCAAAAAGCTGATTTAGTGTTTATGCAGTAGACTGGCATTAGGAAATATCTAAGATAAGTTCCTGGATCCTTTATTTCCTTACAAAGCTATCATTGGGCTCAGAGGTCACTGAAATTTTGTTCTTCTGTTTCTTGTATTACACCAACACATGAACTATATACGGGCACTTCAATAATGTAACATAATAGATGAAAAAGATAAAGTCATTGTAGTGGTGGTGTTATTGGTTCTGAAGCTGAAACAAGGCACAGTATTACTCCCTTCAGGATACAGAGATGAACTTCTAAGTGTTTTGACAGATAATTATTGATTTTTAAAAGGCCTGTACCCATTGTATTTCAGAAATTAAGTGTGAACAACCTTGTTTGAGCACAGCTCTACATAAACCTGTTTGGATCTCAAGAAGGATCTGAGGGATCTGTAGTACTGTGCTTAAACCCGAAGAGAAGTCCAAACAGTTTCTCAGAAAACCTTTACATGTGAACACAAGGAAACAAATTATCCTGATGCCTAAGGAAACTGCACACAAAGAAACAGCATTTTGGTGGCTTTTTTTTTTCCTCTGGGAATACAAGATAATCCCCATTCCATTCAAGTAACCTTAACTTAAGAAAAAGTAATACAAGAACAGATTCACATAGATGATTGTAAGATAAGATTTGGATGGCTAAATCAAGCTAGTATTTCTCTTTTAATGAAGTGATAGCAAATATGTGAAATTTTGTTTACATATATAAGTAACCCTTTGTGACTTTTTTCAAATAACAAACATGTACATTTGTAGTTACTGTGCATAACCTTTCTTTTTGTGTTACTAGTACAAGAAAAACATTGGGATTTGCATCCTATTTAATTTTCCAGAGGATTTAATTAACCTGTACCACACTGACCTACGGGCCTAAAATCAGCCCAGGAGTTCAGGTAGCCAAGGAGCAATGCAAAACCTTCTAAGCATGAAGGAAATAAGCTGTCAGGTAGACTGAAAGCTAAGTAAAGGAGGAGTATCTTGTACATGGTGAAATCAGTGTCCATCACATTACTGTCATGATACAGTTCAAAATCTGTCTGCACTGGAAATAATGCTGAGGATTAGCATTTCGTTATGACTCTTCATGGAGTACAAAGAAATGTCAGAGGAAGGGAATTTGATGTGAAATTCATGTAGGCAAGCATTAACTCTGTCATTGTGGGATTCAACCAATGATGGGTATGCACATCTGTGGCACAGATCCCAGTAATGGCATATAGCAAGAGAAATGGAGACTCTTCGAGAGAAGAGCAAGAAAGTGTCATGAGTTATGATTATGTCTGTGCTCTGATGTCAGCTTGGATTTACATCCAAACTACTTGAGTTCAAACCTCTTCATTGGTCATGGTCTGATTTGAACTGTGGTCTGATGCTGAACAAACCATCTGGTTCCCAGGCAAGGCAACACAGATCAGAGGCAAGGGGAACAGCTGGGTTTTGTTTGAGTTTCATTATTCTAAACAGAATTGATGTGACTCCAGGTCTTATTTTCAGATCCTGAGATTAGTTTTCCAGACTCTTAGATTTACAAAGCTTAACAAGCTTTAGATAAGATCCTGAATGCATTCCTCAAGTTCATTTCATGTGATACATGACACTGTGACCCTTCCTTTACTGAGTTACCTTTATCTATACATGTGTCCTATAATCTTTCTGGGGACCAGGATTAAGCTAACTGGTCTACAGTTACCTGAATTCTTCTCCTTGGTGTTTTTGTTGGGTTTTTTTTAAGATATGTGTGGGTTTTTGGCTTTTTTCAGTCATCGGGAACATTTCTCAATAACCATGGCCTTTTGAATATAGAGCACTGTCTTGCAATGATATTGACTCTCAGTACACTCAGGTGCTCCCCACGTCATCCCACTGACATGTATGTCCAACTTGTTTTGGTGATTTCTCTCCCTCTCCTGGGGGTAATGGTTTCACTCCCACAAACTGCTGCCAGACTCAGGGGCCTGGTAAGCTGGAGAGCAGACCTTGTCAGCAAAATTGAGACAAAAGTGGCTCTAAGTCTCTTCTGCATCATTTATCACTAGATCCCTTGCTCATTGACAAGTGAAATTACATTTTTTCTCTGTCCTCCTTTTGCTGCCTGTGTACTTACAGAAATCCTACTGGTTGCCTTTCACAGTATTTTCTAGTTTCAACTCAATTTTCAACTTCTGGGTCTCATTTCAGACCTTGAGCAATGTCTCTGTATTTCCCCCAGGTAGCCGCTCCCCACTTCCACCTTGTGTGTACTTCATTTTTTGCATTTGAGCTCAGTCATGTGTTCCCTGTTCATCTATGCTGTCCATCTCATATGATTACTAGACTGATATTGGAAATTACTCTTGCCCTTCAAGACCAGCTAGCTCTCCTGGGCTATGTAGGGCAGTCCTCCACATGCCCCCATGTCCTGGTTTCAGCTGGAATAGAGTTAATTTTCTTTTCAGTAGCTGGTGCAGCGCTGTGTTTTGGATTTAGTATGAGAATAATGTCGATAACACACTGATGTGTTTAATCATTGCTAAGTAATATTTATAGTAAGCCAAGGACTTTTCAGCTTCTCAGGCCCTGCCAGTGAGAGGACTGGAGGGGTACGGGAAATTGGGAGGGGACACAGCCAGGACGGTTGATCTGAACGAGCCAAAGGGATATTCCATACCATGGAACGTCATACTGAGTATATAAACTGGGGGTATAAACTGAGTATATAAACATTTGTCTGGGGCCTGACAAATGCTGCTTGGGAACTGGCTGAATCAGCAGGTGGTGAGTGATTGTGTTGTGCATCACCCAATTTTTTTGTTTTTTCCCTTTGGGTTTTATTCTTCTCTTCTTCTCTCTTCTTTTCAATACAATTGTTCTTGTTAGTTTTAAAAATAATAATAATAATAATAATAATAATAATTTGAATTATTGTTTGCATTATTATTTGAATTATTTGAATTATTATTATTTAGATTATTAAATTGTTCTTAACCACAAGTTTTACCTTTTTCACGATTTTCCTTCCCTCCCTTGGGCCGGCAGGGGGAGGTGAGCAAGTGGTTGCATGGTACTTAGTTGATGGCTGGGGTCAAACCACAACACCCCTCCAATAAGATTCCTGAAGAAGCTAAAATCTGATATTTTGAAGTCTGGATCTGTAGTTCTGCTATTCACTTCTTTAAAGAAGGCTTCATGAGGCTTTAGAAGGTTTGCTGGTTAGGTGGTCTGTAGCAGATGACCACCATGACATCATCCATGTTGGTCTGTCCTTGACCAGCTTGCTTTTTGCTCCAAGGTACAGTTCCATGCATGTTAACTGTTCCATTGCAAAAAGTTCAGCCCCTCCTGCTTGCCTTTCTGTCCCATCCTTGCTGAAGAGCTAGAAAGGGGGACCTTATTGCTCGCTACAGCTACCTGAAAGGAGGGTGTAGGCAGGTGAACATAGGTCTCTTCTCCCAGATAACTAGCAACAGGACAAGAGGAAACAGCATCAAGTTATGCCAGGGGATGTTTAGATTGGATATTAGGAAACATTTCTTCACTGAAAGGGTGGTCAAGCATTGGAACAGCTGCCTGGGGAGGTGGTGGAATCACCGTCCCTGGAAGTGCTAAAAAATGCATAAGTGTGGTGCTTAGGGGCATGGTTTAGTGAGGGACTTGGCAATCCCGGGTTAATGGTTGGACTTGATCTCAAAGGCCTTTTCCAACCTGAATGATTCTATGTTTTCACCCTGAGATGCCAAATTGTTAATATTTCCTAGCTACCACTACTAAAAAAAACCCAAACCACTAATTCATGTGCCATTCTAGGTGGAACTACAGTTATGCTGAAGCAGCACCTTCTTCTGCCTCAGTGGATTACTCCTCTCCCCTCCTCTACCCATTGTGAACATTACTATATTTTGCTTCATTAACTCATCACAAACAGTGCATACCACATTTCTGAAGCCTGCATGTTCGGATTCTCAACTAAAATTTTATATATATATATATAATTTTTATTCATTTTTTTCCCACCCAAGTACGTGCTTTACTGGTTTTCTAACTTGGAAAGCAGTAAACAACGGAAACACTACCCAATACAATCTATTTTAGAATCACATAATTTAATAAATGCTTTGCAGGCAATGTCTGTACTTTATAGGAAGCATGATGGGCATATCTGAAGTAATGTAATTAGTTAGGATAGCAATAGAGTTGAGGTGGGGCAACACCAGCTTCAGAGCAGACCATAGAGCTGTATCTTGGACTATAGATATTCATTAGCTATGAAACCTATGCTGACATCCATCCCACTGCATCTTCATTGTTCTGCACCACTTTCCAAATTTGCTCTAGACAAGCTAATTCAGGTTAACAAATGAACTACCTTTGTTTCTCCCAAATGGGTTCTCAAGGTAGCCCTACCTGGATGTTACAAGAAGAGAAAGAAAGACTTTGTGCATTATGAAATTGGAGGTTAGGTTCTAAATTCAGCGTAGGCTGGCAGCCTCTGTCTTGCAGAAGCAAGAAGCCAGCTTGGTCTCAGCGCAAGAAAGCTTCTCTGTGTAAGAAAACTTAACTGCAAGTGTGAACCAGTAAATCCCATCTCTTGCTAGGAGAACTGAGTATCAAGAACTGTTGTCTCCCAAGAAGTTTAAGATTTAGCGAATCCTGACTGAAAGTGTGTGTTCTATAAAGTATCAGCAACTCCCAAGCCACGCTGCTACCTCGTATCTTCTCTGTAGTGGCCAGTGATAGCACAGGAGGCAAGGAGTACAAGTTGAAACAAAGGGAATTCTACCTGAAGATCAGAAAACACCTTTTTACTGTGAGGGTGGTTAAATACCAGAACAAGTTGCCCAGAGAGGTTGTAAAGTTCCTGTCTTTGGTGATATTCAAAGCCCAACTGTATATGGCCCTGAGCAACCTGCTGTAGCCAACTCTGCTTTGCACGGGTGGATTGGACTAGACAATATTAACAGGTCCCTCCCAGCTTCAATTATTGTGTGAAAGTCAT
Source organism: Ibycter americanus (assembly GCA_035590275.1). Classification (NCBI taxonomy): domain Eukaryota; kingdom Metazoa; phylum Chordata; class Aves; order Falconiformes; family Falconidae; genus Ibycter; species Ibycter americanus. The sequence goes on from JAVJGI010000014.1 coordinate 37,939,534, forward strand.
TAGTATCAGCTGATAACTTTTATTTGTACAAGATGGTGAATCTTCCTGAGTTCTTGCAAGTATTCCAGCCATTTGACTTAAGAAGCGTTGTTATGATCATTTTGGAAAGCATAGACAAGTGAAGTGTAGTGACTCATCCCACTCCACTTAGAGCACTGACTGTAAAGAGGATCTGTCCTGTCTTACCCTAAAAATACAGTGATGAAGCCACCAGTCAGAATTTAAATACCTTACCAGCTGCATTTGGGTTTGGTATATTTATTTGTTTGTTTGTTTGTTTATTTCCTTTATCCAAGCCCTGGATTAAGTAGAAATTATTACTAAGGAGAATCTAACTTAGAGTGAATCATCAATGATTTTATGATGTTGTTGCCATTCTTGCCATTTTAGAGATAAACATCAATGTCAGTGTGCACAATACCTCTGTTCTTAAGACAGAATGCATTTTTTTAAGTAAGCATTTATTTTGTGACATTTCCATCATGAAAACCCTATGGACCATTTAAGAAACCAACAGCATTATACTTACATTTTTCTTGAGCCATATTTTCTTAAACTCCTGCTTTAACCAGTGACTTCTGTTACTCTTCTCCAGCATTTCTGAGCAAAGCATTCCTATGTAGAAGCCAATAATCTTCCCTTTAAATGTTCTCTCATTTCCTTTTTACATCAGCCATGTTTGTATTTTTAACACACACTTCATGAACAATGATGGTTGAAAGAATGGATCCTTTTTTTTTTAGATTCTTGCTCTTGTCAGGTTTTTTCATTGACTACAATACCAATATTATTCTCCTGCCTGAAGTCAGTCCTTTCGGACTCTTTGCTTTATGCAAGACTAGTAATTTTGTCATGTCTGTTTATACTTATCTTCAGCCATCTTAGAACATTAGCTTTATCTTCTTCTTCTTCATCATCATCATCGTTATATTTCAATTCAATGTATAGTTGTAAATTATTACTATCATTCTTTACGTCCTCCTTCCCTTTTTCCTATGTAAGGAACTGTAGAAATAAAGATGATACCACTATAAAAACATCAATTGAACAGATGAGGCAAACAGTGTGTCAGAGAAAGGCATATAATATAAACCATAGCAAGTATATTGATTGTTTGAGTTGTGGTAGCACCATCACTTTCCCTTTCAGTCCCTACTGAGTATGTGTGGAGGTGATTGCTCAGTTTCTATTACCTATAACAAAATGAAAAAGGCAATATTAATTCTTTGGGGGTGCAGGGGTAAGGGGTGGGGTGGGGTGGGAATTACTGTGTGGTGGTGTTGCTTTTGAGAAGGGAGTAAAGGAGAAGTAAGGAGGTACACATGGTAACATCTGTGAAGTGGCTGAAGTGAAAATTATGAAAAAGGCCATGGAAAAGAGTTGAAGGTCAGTGAGAAAAGAAGGGGGGGAAATGGTCAGAATTGTACTGCAGAAAGTAGTCTCACACCACCAATTTCTGATATTCCTGGCTGAAGCCACTTATTGTTTTTGTTTCTGTAAGCCTGAGGGGTTTTGGCATTGATCCACTATAAATAAATTCATCAACGAGTCTGTTGAATCCTGTCTGGTTTTTGGTGGTTTTTTTTCTGTTCTCTTTGGGTGTTTTTCATCTCCTTTTCTATCATTGTGGAAATGTGTTTCCTTCTAGTTTGCCAGTGCAGTTAGGTTATCATTGTATATTGTCTTCTGGCTTAGTGGGAAAGTAAATCTTGGCAAGTTAACACGGGAGTTTTGTTAAAACACTATGAATCATTAGGTCATCTCATGAAAATCCACTGTCTGTGTTACAACATTGAATAACTCTGTAGCCTTATATATACAGAAGGAAATGGTTATAAAATTGTTATCAATTCATTTAGGTAATGAATTAGAAATGCCCTCATACCCCTCAGATTGCCTTTCCAATAGTATTTAAAACCGAAGTATACCAACAGAAATTTCACTCAGCTGCCTTTTCAATGAAATTTATCACTTACGGCAAGAGTTACAGATGCTTGTAATGTCATACTGGATCAGGGTCTCTTATGAAGCTGATCACTTTAAGTTTACAGTCCTCTGAAGAACTGTAATGTTATTTGTTTGACATATATCTGGAAGACTTTATTTTACATTGTAAGATCATTGGCTTCTGAAACAAGTCCACCAGATCATTTATTTTGGTCAACATTCTGTTTAACAAAATTGCAACAAGTTCTTTATGTGTCTTAATTATTGCACCAGAGTAATTGCTGTGGAAAGAACCCAATGCTATCAATACAAGATGTTTCCTCTGCCCTCCACCTTACATACAGAATACAGTTTAGTGCTTTTTCCCTGTGTGCCTGCTTCTGAAGTTTGTTAGTTGCCTACCAGTACCCTTATTTAAAAGAAGAAATAATTGCTTGCAATTCCCATAGTATAACTTCAAGTTATTGGTTTAAATGCCTCTCAAATGATGAGTCGTCTTTTTTTGTGTTGCAGGTTTTTTGTTGCTATGTAAGTTAAGCCATCTGTTCAGGTGAAATAGTTAAGCCAATAAAATGATGTGAGAGTCCTAAAATAATTCAAATTGGAAACAACCTCTGGATCAATCAAATTGTGTTTCAACTCCCAACTCAATGCAGGACTAACATTAAAAATACACTAGGTTTCTCAGAGCCTTGTCTAGTCAAATTTTAAACATCTCCAAAGACACAGGATCTTAGACTCCTTGGGCAACCCATTTCAATGTTTGACCACCCATATTGTGAAAACTTCTACTTTATGTTCAGTTGAGATTTCCTTGGCTGGAACTCATGCCTGTTTGCCTCTTGTCCTTTTGCTGTGCAATTCTGACCTGTGTCTGACTCTTCTACCCATAGCTGCCCATTAGGTAGCTGAAGAAGACAGTCACAGTTGATTTATATGTCATCTAAGAATCTGACTCAGTATTCTTGCTGCCATATATGGAAGATTTTAAAAAATATCTATACTTAACAATCAAGTGTGGGCATACTTGGTCATTCCTAAGGCAAGATGACTAGAAAACTTTATTTACAGCTCCAATGGACCAAAGAAAAAACTTCTATTGCTATTGTGAATTTACAATATTGTGAAATTATGTTGTAAAGACATAAATGGATATTGGTTTAGTTCAGAATTGTTACGTATCTTGCCTTTTCTTTTTTTTCTCTAATTCTCATCTTCTTTCCCTGACTAGCTTTTTGAGAGATGAGGAATATGAGCAATTAAATATTGAAGTCCAATTTGAGGCAGAAGCCCAAACAGCTATACTAACAGAAACAAAACTAAAATTTTTGAAACATTTACTGAATTGCAGGAAAATACAGTATAACCAGAACTGACGCCTCTAAATTACAGTGTTTAGAATTGGATGAAACACAACCTTCTTCATGTTTCTAATTATCTACCTACTGACCTATGGATGTCATAGCTATTTATTTCCATTGCAAGTTGGCATGGACACTGGAAGTGAACAAGGCAGTGATGTAGAGACAATCTACTGTACTCTGAGAACAAAGTCAGAAATACCTGCAATTGCAAGAAGTGTCAGTTCAGCTTAGGTGACTGCATTTTCCCATAAATCTGGATTAATAAAGGGTGCAACCTTAATAAAGGTTGTGAAGCACAGCAAACAATTAGAATTCAGCACAAAACCACTGCTAAATCGTCAGTATAGTACTGCAGTGTGCTATACTGAATAAAACACTATGGTTGTTCTGCAAATGAGGCATTTTCCAGCTCGTATTTATTATTTGTGAACAGTGTTTTCTGACAGTCTTGGAAAAGCCTCCAAGATTTTTATAATGTCCTGGTTTTATATTCCTTCCTGTAATGGATAAACTGGCAAGGATACAAGCATCAGCAAAGCCATGATGCTAAATGAGTATCAGCAGACATGGTCCTCTGCATATTATCACTGTACTTTGTGAATATAATTCATCCTTATAGTAAAATATTATCTCACAGCAAGCAATAGTGGAGCTGGAACGCCACAAACTAATCAGACTGCGGTGACTGCTAATACCATCCTGAGCCTGCTTGTTCCACAGCAGAGATAACAAATCTTATATCATCTCTTTGGCAATTCTCCTTTATGATTGCAATTACATGTACTAGGGACTAACGGTATTAATATAAATAAAAGAAATAAGTTTAAACAAATCTATGCAATGAGAAGTTTAATTACTCAACTGAATAAAAAAAATGTTAACCTGTTAATAGTACTGTGAGATAAGAACAATTTAATTGCTCTTGGTATTTTTTCCCCACTTGTTTTCCGAAGAACCATAACTTATAAAAACATTTAAGTAATGTTACATACATGGCAACTTGTTACATACAATTTATATTCTCTGTAGATTTATGGACCCGCCTGTGAGAATTAGAGTTAATCATTGTACCTCCAAGCGCAGAGTTTTCTACTAATGATGTTGAGGGCTATAGCTTAACTAGGGATATTTCAGTATTATGAGTGTTTAATATAAAATACGCCATAATGTGAGTCACACTCATGTTATCCTGTGGTGGACTAACATCGGCTGGCTGCCAGGCACCCATATGCCACTCTCTCACGCTCCTTCCTCAGCATGACAGAGGGAGAAAGCAAGATGAAAAAATTAGTGAAAAAATTAGTGGATCAAGATAAGGACATGGAGATCACTCCCCAGTTATTGTCACAGAAAAAACAGACTTGTCAAACTTGTCTGAAGTAATCTAGAGATTACTTTAATTCATTGCCAATTTAAAAAATAGAATTCTAGAATCATAGAGTCATTTAGGTTGGAAAAGACCTTAAAGATCACTGAGTCCAACCGTACACCTAACACTGCCAAGTCCACCATTAAACTATACCCTTAAGTGCCATATCTACATGTCTTTCAAATACCTCCAGGGATGGGGACTCAACCACTTCCCTAGGCAGCCTGTTCCAATGCTTGATCTCCCTTTTGGTGAAGAAATTTTTCCTAATATCCAATCTAAAACTCCCCTGACACGACTTGATGTTGCTTCCTCTTGTCCTATCACTTATTATTTGGGATGCTGCCTGTTGAAGCTGAAGTGTGCTAGATTTACCTGACAAGGTGACTTTTTAAATTGTGCTACCTACTTCCAAAAACTACTTGAATTGTGCAGTATCTTCAGATACATTTTGGAATTACAAGATTTTATTGAATTAGGTGAGAAAAAGTCAGCACTGCGCCCTTGATTAATTTATTTGTTGAATATCAAATTCATTCAATTTTGTGATCTTTCCATAGCTTCAGTTCTCAGAGTGAATTTTCACACTCATTGGTACACTAACCTACATTACATTGCTCATGTTTCTTTAATGAATATTTTCATGGTAACAGCATGCTCTGGCAGATATGTACATACTCTGCCCACTATCTTTCTTGTTTGCATCAGGATTTCAGATTTATCTCCATGTATCTCAAACTATCCTTTTAATGTGAGCATCCTGGAGTACAGCTCTGTGATGAGAGGTAAATTTAAAAGCAAATTCTGTAACTAAATTCTGTACCCACAGACTCACAAAATCTCCGTACGAGCTCTGTGTAGAATTTATCAGAGAAATTTTATTTTTTTTTTTTTTTGTGCAGGGTGTGTGTGTGTGTAAGATTCTGTCTGGTGAAAGGTTCCTCAGGCCTTTGACTGTACTTCCCACAGTATTAGAGACAGTGCTACTTCTGCCTTTCAATATAGATACTTTTGGGATTATACAAGGCAAAGATCTCAAAAAGATCATCTGTAGCAACATGTAACTTTGTTCTGGACATTGGAGATTCAGAAGGAAGGTATTAAAAATACATGAATTAGTCACACACATCTTTTCATTTCTTCATCATGATACAGAATATTTCTACTTTAATATTCAGCTTTGGGGAGGATGAAAGCCTGCTTTAATGCAGCAGATGGGAGAACATCAGGGATGGTTTTAGGATACCTACTGCCTTTGTAAACATTATTAATTGATCTAATTTAAATCACATCACATTCACAGAAAGTCCAAACCCTGACTTTTCTTCCCTTTTCTTCACATTAACTTATACTGTTTACAGATAAAACTATATGCTTCACAGGCTGTGAAAAGATTGACAGGAAAAATCCCATCACATTCTTTGCCAGCTGCCTGCCTATCTTTAAATGTAGCTCAGCAAACATGAGTTATAGTCTGTAAAAATAGTTGAAGCTTCTGGTAGAAAAAGACTGATAGAAAGAATGTGCCACCATTCACTCTGGAAAACAAATAATCATGGAAGAGACAGTGCTCACATTTGTTCCTGGACAGGTAAGTGATGCAATTCAGTTTAAGTTAATCTCCAGGCACTGAAAACATTTTAAAAAAACACCAAAACCCAAAACATAGTAGTATACAAAGCATTTGTTTAATTCAGCAGTTGAAGACTCATTCACTTTCACCCATGGTTAGATCACGTACCAACTGGTATTATCACTTTTTTGAAGAAAAGACTGTGGGGCTCATTGTAGGAAAATCAACAATATTTTGTACTATTAAACCCATTCAACAGACAAGTTTCTTTCCAGGCACTCCATCGAAAATATCTAAACTTGATAATTTCAAATTTTAGAACTTTCAGACAAAGCACCATACAGCTTGTTGGTGTCATTTCTGCAGGCATGAATGAGCTGCCTGCAGTTAACAGAGGCAGCCAACAGGTGATGCAATTTGCGCAGCAGTTCATGCAGAAGGGTACAAAGATGAGGCCAGCAACCCATCTCAGAGCCCCGTACACATCCTCAGATATGGTGGTGACATCCATAAGACATGATCCCCAGCAGCCATTGGAGCAACTGTTCCTGCAGTATTGGAGGCCTTGACCCAGTTGGAGCTTCAGAAGGAGGATGCAACCCTGCAAGTTTCAGGTTTCAGGAAGCTGTGGGATCTCTCTCCAGATCCCAGGGACGATTCATCTCCCAGCCTGCAGGAGTTTGCAGGTGTTGAGGTGTTGTGCTGCCAAGCGAAGCAGCTGCAGGTGGAGGTCGGCAGATTGTCTATCAGCAGAGAAGATAAGAAAGGGATCAACCAGTTTTTTCTCTGAGACCCTGCTGCTTCAAGAACCCAAATTGCAAAATGTTGCAGAAGAGTCTGTGCCTGTCAGGTTGGAAAGTGGAAATTCCTTTGATGGCAAAGGCTGGAAGCTGGTGACTTCAGACACTAGAAGGAAGGCTCCCGTCAGGCCTAAAATTGACAATTATACAATAGATTGACTGCCCTTAGAGCTGATGAGGAGCAGGGACTGTTGACCAATGAAGCATCCAAGCTAGCTCGTCCTGAGCTACACAGCAAAACCAAGAGAAAAGAGTGAGTGACAGCAGTGGGAGACTCCCTGGGAAAAACAACAGAAGTTCCCATCTGCTGACTTGATCTGTCATCTAGGCAGGTTCACTGCTGCCCATAGCTCACTTTCAGAAAGTTGTAGATGTGCTGCCAAGGTTTGTCTGGCACTTGGACTATTATCCCCTGCTGCTCTTTCGTGTGGGCACCAATGGTACAACCTGGGGAGACCTGGGTGGTATCGAGCATGACTACATGGCTCTGGACAAGCTGATTGAGGAAATAAGGGACAAGGTAGCCTTCTCCTTGATACTTTTCACCAGGGGAACCAGACCCTGTTTGAGGACTGATCACTGCTTGGAGGAGACCAAGATTCTAAGTTCTACATGTGGGAAAGAATAACCCTATGTCCTAGTATAGGCCAGGGACTGACCAGATGGAAAATAGTTTTTCCAAGAAGGAATTTGGTGGCTTGGTGGGCAACTAGCTGACCATGAGACAGCAACACACCCTTGCAGCAAAGAAGTTCAATGGCATATTGGGAATGCATTGGAAAGAGTACTGCCTGCCAGCAGGTCAAGGGACATGATCATTCCTCTCTATTCAGCACTGATGAGACCACATCTAGAGTGCTGTGTCCAGTTCTGGGCTCCCCATTATGAAAAAGATAAGGAGTTACTGGAGCGAGTCCAGTGAAAGGCAGCAAAGATTATCAAAGAACTGGAGCATCTGTCATACAGAGAGAAGCAGCGAGAGCTTGGACTGTTCAGCCTGGAGAAGAGCAGGCTCAGGGTGACCTCATCAATGTGTATAAACACTCGATGGCAGGAAATTAAAAAAATAAAAATAAAAAAAAAGACAGACATGGACTCTTTTCACTAGTTCTCAGCAAAAGGACATGGGGCAATAGACACAAATGTGGGAAATTCTATCAAAACATTAAAGAAAACTTTTTTATTGTTAAAAATAGTTAAAATTATGCATTTGCTAGAAATGGGTGAATAATACAAGGTTCACTGGAATCGGCTTCTAGGATAGCACAGACCTGTTGAGAGACAATTCAATAAATAAGGCCTTAAAACCAGAAAAAAATGTTCTCTTTCAACAACTAAATTTTGGCTCCTTTCTCCTCCCAGTGACACCAGTGTAAATCTGGAGGGAGCATACTGAAGCCAGTGACATTATTTCATATTGTTACTTGAGTGAGGGAGAACAACACTGTCAGTACTGACAATGTCTGATTCTGACTGTTGCTTACTTGAGTACGGAGCGTGGATTTGAAGAGCCTTCTGCCCCAAGGTTGTATGACTTCTTTAAGAGGAACTTTAATCCTTTCATTCTTTTACTGTATTGCATTTTGTGAAAAGAATGATCTGAGGAAGTCAGGAGTGTAAACGTCAACTCAGAAAACAGTGTAAAAATTGATGTAATTCTTGGCATAGGTAGTTGATGCTGAAGGTAGTTCAGGGATGCAGAATTTCTTTTTATGCATTCTCACACAGTTTGCATTCACACTGGCTGTGTCTGCAAGCATTCCAATGGGAAAATAAATTACTATAAGGGCTACAGGATCTAACTCACCATATCCTATGAAATTTCCTTTACATTGTGATTATTAGGACTTTATACAGTCCACTAAAAAAATTTCGTTTGTTACTACTGCTAGATGGGATCACCAGTGGCACTTTCAACTTATGCAGCCCTGGCTGATTTTGATATTTTGACTTTTGATAAATAAAAAACAGGTATGGTCTGTTTTTCCTACCTATGCATATTGGACTGTCTACTCTGGCAGCATTCACAGCCAAGTACAAAAGACAATGGTGTATCAAGATGCAAGAAACCATCCAGGAAACTAACAGATGTTGAGTATTGACTCATCATTCAGTCACCATATGTGTCCTTTATGGAAAACTACAATTCTTTGGCTTGATTTCTCGTTGTACTACCAACACGTTCCTCGATGAGCTGCAGTATTTCTTCCTGGGGATTGCTGCACTGGATATTTACACAGATTTACATTCACATTCTAGGATGAACTATACAGTAACAGTGACGCAAATACATTCCATCAGTGTTCAAAGAAGACAATAGAATTCTGATGGTAAAAGCTATAGGATCTGTGATTATTGCAAGCTGACTCTTATATAGTCCTTCAGTTCCTTGAAGGCTTCCAAAACTCCAACACCAACAGCATCCAGCCATAAGTCAAACAACCATTTAGTTTGTTCACACACATATATGAAAGCAGCTATAAATTACTTCTCTTCTGTCGCCCTCAGTGAAGGTTCATTTAGACTGTCAAGCAAACAACATGAAGTCCTTTCTAGAACTGGGAGAACGGTAAATCAGAGAACAAGAATATAAATAATCATTTTGGGAAAAAATGAATACGAGTAGAAAAGGTTAAAATGAAAAAAATAGAGCCGCTGACAAACATGGCAGCGTAGTAGTGAGTACAACAGAGGGAAGTACCCATCCTCTTCTCAGTCATAATGGGAAATAGTAGCAAAACACAGAAGCTGTAGAACAATGTTAGAATATTCCACTGAAGATGTCCCTCAGCAAAGCAGAGATGTCTTAGGAATTCTTTTCAGCTGAGGATGTTGATGAAATATCTGATGACACATTCCCTATTACTCATCTCATTTCCCATTGTATTACAAACATGTAGATACTAAAGGTACACACAGGCATAGTACCTATATCAATATCTTTATAGATATTTACACACAGACACACTAGCAGTGACTTTCAAAGAAGCAAATGAGAATTTATTACTGAATTTTTATGGCAATTAGATGTTTAACTTCCTTAAGTTCCTTTGAATAAAATCCAATCTAGCATTATCATGTTGGAAAAATATAAAATAATTGTGATGTCTCTTGGCATAAAGGTATTTGTTATTGTTTTATAATTATTTTGATTTTCCTCAACAAAGAATACAAGCAATAAAGTTTTCAGCAATTCACCGGTCCACTTAACTCCCAAAGTTTTTCTGTAAGAAATGCATAAAATTCAATTCAGTTTCTAAAGGCAGCACTCCTCATCTTTTACTTCTGAAAGGTAAAACATAATGCATGTGACTCAATTTAAAATATGGAGTTGGAAGTTATTGTTACATTGATACAGGATGGTGTACTTGAGATGGGGATATGCTTTTTTACTATTTATGACTAATCCTATCCCATGTGAACAGCTTTTTGAAGACAGTGTTTCTAATTTGTCGTAACTTAAGAGCAGCCTGACAAGACAGCACGTGCCAGGGGCTGGAGGATGAGCTTAATCAAAAATCTCACAAACATCTAGTCAATTATTCTTTTTCACCTGGATTCTCTGTGTACTTCATTGACGGAAGATTAATAGAATTTGCTGTTTACACAGTAATTTTCTCTTCCAAGCCTGCTCTGCAACTGCTGTCAGAAGGATCCTTAAAATCAGGTTGTGAAGGCTGTGCTATGCGAAAGAACATTTTGCAAGTGAGTGCTGTAATGACTGTTTTTGTCAGACTGCATTGTGAACTGCTGCCTCACAGAGTAGACAGTTATCAATGACAGTGGTAAATGCATGGAGTAAAATGCATCACATGAGTAAGTGTTTAGCAGTTGTTACAAATATGACCAATTTGCTACTGTTAATGAATCTGAGCAAGTATTAGACACACCATTTCTAGAGAAAAAAGAACCTTTTTATATAATAATATTATATCATACATACATTCTTAAACACTTTTTTTTTTGTCAAAGGATGTAGTTTTTCCAGTATTTTTTTGAATATACTGAATGTTGGCTGTGCAATTCTACATGGGATTCCCTAGTTTTATATGCATATGTGTAAAACTTAGATATCTGAAGTGAGATGGTGCTGCTGTTTAACCCCGGCTGGCAACCAAGCACGACACAGGCACTCACTCCCTCTCACCCCAGGTGGGAAGAGTAATAGGAAGAGTAAAAGTGAAAAAACCTCATGGGCTGAGATAAAGACAGTTTAATAAGAAAAGCAAAAGCTGTGCATGCAAGCAAAGCAAAACAAGGAATTAATTTGCCACTTCCCATGGGCAGGCAGGTGTTCAGCCATCCCCAGGAAAGCAGGGCTCCAGCGTGCATAATGTTTAGTTGGGAAGACAAAGCAGCATGATTTCAAACCCCCTGCCTTCTCGCCCCCAGCTCTATATGCTGAGCATGACATCATATGGTATGGGATATCCCTTTGGTCAGGTGGGGTCAGCTGTCCCGGCTGTGCCCCCTCCCAGCTTATGTGCCCCCCCAGCCTGCTCGCTGGTGGGGCAGTCGGGTGGGGTGAGAAGCAGGAAAGGCCTTGGCTCTGTGTAAACACTTCTCAGTGATAACAAAACCGTCCCTGTATTATCAACATTGCTTTCACCACAAATCCAAAACATAGCCCCATACCAGCTACTCTGAAGCAAATTAACTCTATCCCAGCCAAAACCAGCACAGACAGTCACCTAGGGTCCCTCTATTCTCATACGGCAAGGTATAGAAGTTTCCAAACAAGGATTCATTTAACTTGAACCCTTGACCTCTTCAGAGTTAGTCCATGCTCTGGAGGGGATTTCGATCCGTTAACTGAAAGGCAGGGCAGGATGAAAAGTTCTTACTTTCAAACACCTACAGTAAGGGCAGACGAATCCCACACATTGTTTGCAAAACTGGGTGTTTTGAAACACCAATTCTTACCAGTATTGTGTGTGATTCAGCAATAGTAATTTATTCCAGACATCTGTAACTTCTGGACAAATAAAAAAGCTTAAGTATAAGAAGCTTTTATAAAATGTTTATTTACCAAAGAAATGAATATTGAGGGATTGGACAGAGACAGTGAATGAGCACAAGAACTTACTTTTATTTATTGTCTTCAAATATAAAACCAGAATTTTAACTGAAAGTGAAAATAGCTATTTTTAAAATGCATAAAAAGGAAAGATATTTTTATAGAATACCATAACGATTTTGCAATTCCTTGATTTAAGACATAAGGCAATCAAGAACTTAGAATACTAACAGTAACCACTTTTACCCAACTAAAATGGTATCAGGCAGGCATTGTTTCTAAATAGATTTCAAATGAAAAAGACTGTCTGATATATTTTTCCCAGATCATTCCAGAGAAATAATTAAAATGTTGAGGTCCTCCAGGCCACAGGTTCTACTGACATGAGTATTGTTTCAAAGAAAGGTGTTTTCTAAGTTTAAATCCTAAAGTTATTTGCTCAAGATTGAAGTTAGTGAGGTTTCTCCAGCTATTTTTGCAGCTATGAATACAGATGCATTTGTGCATACAGATCTCAGTCTTCATAGTCTAACCTTTTCCACAGAGAGGGAACATTTTGTGTTCTAAGAGCTGAAGTTTATTCCCTGTAATTTGTCTTTTGCGGTAGGAAATGTTTTGAAAGAAAGAAGGAATTTTAGGGCTCCTCAGACAGAAGTCCATTTCTCTTATTTGCCCTTATGTCAACCTTTTTTTCTTTTTTGCTTCAACCTTTTAGGGTTGGGGTTTTTTGTTGTTGTTTTGGTTTGGTTTTCTTTTTCATCTTTTGCTCAGTGTCAGAAAAAGGAACCAGAAAATTCAGTAGGGCCTAGCACAGCTGAATACCTGCAGGGGCAAGAAGGAGTGGAAGCACTGATGAGGACATGTAGGGAGCATCTTTGAAACCATTAAAGTTACAAAACTTGAATATTAAATCACTACTCTGAGAAACTGGAACTGATTTATCTCCGAAGCAAGACTTTTCGTTATCTACTTCCTAGCTCCATAACTGTCAAGGTTGCCTGTACCACGTCAAGACAACATTCTTAAGCTAAAAATCTTTACTGTATAAGATGTTTCAACCATTTCTGATCTCTGTGGAATTAGACTTTATATCCATAATCAGCTATGATTTTGCTTATGGACCTAAAAGCCTCCCAGCTTTTCATCTATTTTGCAACCAATGTTTTTAAGAAAGTTAATAGTGTCTTGACAGCTGATAAGATGTATCTTACATGGCAGACAGTGAAGAGAATTTTGTGTTCTTACCCAATTTTTCTTGATTCAAGCAATATTATTGATGGAGAAAATTGAAATCAGTATTTCCTTTCAATAAAAGCTTTCTTCTATATTTTATTGAAGGTAGCAAAAAATAAGAAAATACTCAGTAATTCAAATGAGAACTGGGCAACATTTGTGAACAAGTATCTCTGAAATATCTCATTAAAATATTTATGAAAATAACATAAGTTTGGATCAATCGATATGGTTAATAAATCCATTAAACTGTTTCAAAACAGAAAATACCTTTTTATCATTTCCCACATGGATGTTTTAATTTTTAGCTGAAATATATCACCGCTTATTTAATTTTCATCTGGAAATATTTTGTTTCCATTAGATGAGATATTTTTATTTTAACTTTTAAGAAGCTACTTATGAAACTAATACTAAAAAAGATTGAAGATTAAAGTACATTGTTTTCCTCTCCAGTGCATTCTAGTATACACAAATTACCATCACTATGAATCGTAACTACTTGTCCTTCAGAATTTCAAAACTACAGGAAAATCTAAAACCCTACTTAGTTACCCAGCATCCTGAGGACCATCAGTTTTCTGAGAACAACTTCCTTAAGAAAATGAGGGCTTTCCTACTGGTGTCCATAGATGGTGCATGAATCAGAAGAGAGTGAACAATGGGTGAGGTGAACACAACAGCTTGGCAAGTATCCAAAACAAAGGGAAGTTCAATCACACCATAATATAATGCAGCTAAAGTTATTTTGATGGACACCTCAAATATGGGAGCACACTTAAGACCATACATGATCAAAAGTAAAGATATCATGAGATATACTCCACATCTATATGAAAACAGTTCACAGAATCATAGAATTATAGAATAGATCAGGTTGGAAGGAACCTTTAAAGGTCATCTAGTTGAACCCCCTTCCAATGAGAGGGGACATCTTCAAGTAGATCAGGTTGGTCAGAGCCCCGTCCAACCTGATGTTGAATGTTTCCAGGGATGGGGCATCTACCAACTCTCTGAGCAACCTGTTCCAGCATTTCACCACCCTCATGACAAAAAATGTCTTCCTTACATATAGTCTGCATCTACCCTCTTTTACTTTAAAACCATTACCCCATTACCCCATGTTCTATCGCTACCTGCTCTTGTAAAAAGTCTGTACCCATCTCTCTTATAAGCCACCCGTAAGTATTGAAAGGCTGCAATAACATCTCCTTGGAGCCCTCTTTTCTCCAGGCTGAACAACCCCAGCTTTCTCAGCTGTTCTTCATAGGAGAGCTGTTCAATCCCTCTGATCGCTTTTGTGGCCCTACTCTAGACCCACTCCAACAGGACCATGTCTTTCTTGTATTGAAGACCCCAGGGCTGGAGGCAGTACCCCAGGTGGGGCCTCATCAGCGTGGTGTAGAGACCTCCCCCAGCCTGCTGGCCATGCTTCTTTTGATGCAGCCCAGGATACAATTGGCTGTCTGGGCTGCAAGCACACATTGCCACCTCATGTCCAGCTGTTCATCCACCAGTACCCTCAAGTCCTTCTCTGCAGGGCTGTTCTTTATCCCCTCATCCCCCAGCCCATACTGATACCAAGGGTTGCCTTGACCTAGGTGCAGGACCTTGCACTTGGTCTTGTTCAACCTAATGAGGTTCACATGGGCCCACTTCTCTAGCTTATCCAGATCCCTCTGAAGAGTATCCCATCCCTCAGGCATGTCAACTGCACCACTCAGCCTGATGTCGTCTGCAAATTTGATGAAGGTGCACTCAATCCCACTGTCTATGTCATTGATGAAGATATTAAACAGTACCAGTCCCAACATGGACCCCTAAAAGATACCACTCAATGCTGATCTCCATATGGACATTGACAACTATTCTCTGTGAGCACCCAGCCAATTCTTTATCCACCGAACAGTCCACCCATCAAATCCATATCTGTCCAATTTAGAGAAAAGGATGTTGTGGGTAACCATGTCAAAGGCCTTACAGAAGTCCAGATAGACAACATTCGTAGCTCTTCCCCTGTGCACTGAGGGAGTCATTCCATCGTAGAAGGCTTCTAGGCTGGTCAGGCAAGACTTGCCCTTCGTGAAGCCATGCTGGCTGTCTCAAATAACGTCCCTCCATGTGCCTTAGCACAGTTTATGGGAGGATCTGTTCCATGATTTCGCAGGCACAGAGGTGAGGCTGACAGTTTGGTAGTTTCCAGTTGGCCTAAGTATATGGAACATAGCAATCTGGATTTCATCTATATATTTCTAACTTTCCTTTCCTTTAAAATCTCTGTAAAAGCTGGTTTTCAGATGCTTATTCCATGTTTACTAGTTTTGTCTATAAAATTGACAGTAAATGTTTTATTAATTGTGTTTATTGTCTTCTTACATTGTGAAGCACAGTCAGATTAACTTAATTTGTAGTAATATATTGTCCTTTACTTACAGAGCTGAAGTAGAGACTGAACGTAATGATTTCACTTGATTGTAATACTTGAACTACTTTATGCTCCTGTGCTTAATACTGCTCTTGGCTTGTATTATTCCTTTCAGATTTTTGTGGCAGCTTGACTTCGAATGTGGCTGAGAAGTCAGATTTATTTTCACTGCAACAATCTGCCACAGCATTTTGTGTATATTTTTCTTCCTCCAAGTACATGGCTTTCATGTTTTTCCCCATCCCCCTTAAAGCAATAGTTTTGAAAACAACTGGCAGTTTGCAGCCCTGAAACTCAATGATCCAGTTCAGGATATTTAAGCTGGTTCTGTTTCAGAATATTCTCTTTTATGCTTAGAGCTACTACCCAGATCTAAATATAAGCTGTAGCAGTCAGTGAGTTCCATTTTCAGGAGATAAAATTTAAAACCAAACAGTCCAGAAACAGTAAGGAAGAAATTTAAATTCCCAGTTTCCTCTATCACTTTTACTGTTAGTTTCACATTTCTGTACTGTACTGAGCAAGTTCTCTGATTTGAATATTGTGAACTTCAAGATTAAAAACCAAAAAACAAAACCAAAAGAACCAAAAACCCTAAAGATTTTTTTCTTATTATTTATTTATTTTTTTATTTATTTAAATTATGAAAGCTGATTATAGGGGAATTGAACTGTTAATGGTAAAGTAGAGCAGCAGCAGTATGCAACAAGCATTTTTTGTAATGATTTTGAAGATGCTTGTTGATTATACATGTTTTTTTCTTAAGCAGCCTGGAGATAAGATAGACACCTTCATTCATCACTCTGCAAGTATGTGATAGCAGTTATGGGGAAGAAAGTATTCCTTATTCTGTTCTATCACACAGTTAGCCCTTGGGATCCTTTTTTGTTGTTGTTGTTGTTTTGGAGCTTTGTTTCCTTTTTTCTTTTCTATTTTATTTTTTTTTTTACTCAGAGCAAAGAACAGTAAATATTTCATTCACAGGTTTTACACTATGTGAATGTCCGTATTTCTGTATACTTAAATAGGCATATTATTTTCAAGTCAGCATTTTTAATATGGGTTATTTATATATTAGTTAAACACAGTTACTAATAATTTTGAGAATGTTTTTGCCATTAATTGCGTCTGGTTTTGTGTGCTTCAAGATCTTCCTACCTCTGTTTTTAGCAGCAGCATGGTAAGCCTCCAACAGCAAAAGTGTTAATTGAGGCTGTAGCTCAAGGAAGACCTCAGCTCTTGGAAAGTTCTTTTCACATAAACATCTGAATATTTTTGTTATAAAACTAAAAGGAAAATACACACAATTCAGGTATGTAATTCATCAGCTTCAGTTATAGCATGGCTAATTTTGAAGCCTCAGTCCTTTTTATCAACTAGATTCTGAAGCTATTAGCATGAGTAGGAGTGTGATCCTAATTTCCAAAGTCTCTTCCATTTGTTTTATGAAGGTGTGTGTATGTGGGTGGAACTAAATGATGATGACAGCTGTGAAATATTATCAGTCATCTGATCCTTGAAGTGTACTGTCAGGAAAGAAAGAGAAAGTAAATATTCTCAAGTTTCAGGGGACATGAAATAGAGTTTGATGTGAGCCATATTGTTGAAACCATAGAGGAGTTGATATAAAATATGCTCACTCCATGTGGTAATGACAATTCTTATCAACCCAGTTCAGAGGATTAAAGATCAATCATTTCACATTAGAATGAAAGGAGCTTTAATTTCCCTCTCACTTTACTCTTGGCTTTCCAGAGGGTCTTAGTATCAACAAAAACAAATAATATATGTTATCTAGACTATAATTCCCTTTTCTTCTACACATCTTTATGAAAATTGACATAAAATGAAACAAAATCCAAACAGTAAAATATTCTGTCAAAAACCTAGTGAGATAAGAATAAAGGACAAGTTGTTTTCCTCCCCCCACCCCAGAAAAACATCCACAACTCATTGGAAATTTACATTTTTCCTTTACTATGAGTTTTAAAGAAAAATAGTCTTGCTAAATTTGGATGTGTGCTTTAAAAACAAAATATGAACTGAAAAAATATATTTCATTTTTCTGTTTTTAAAATGTATTATGTCCCTTACAATTAAATTATAGACAATGATAGCAAGGTTCCACTACCAGTTACTTCAACAACTTGCTTCAAATGCTGGATTTGGAGCTTATTCTCACTTCCCCTTTTCGAAAGAGCTCCTAGTTAAAAAAGAAAAAAAGAGTAATAAATAAATAGTTTTTTTCGAGGGTCTTTGGCTCCACCTTGTGTCCATTATGCTTTCCTAAAGTATCTGGTATGCCATGTAAAAAAGAGAAAGAAAAATATGGAACGAAATTTACTGCTTAAACTTAGAAGGAAGTTTTAACATTGCCATCTGTAATGTTGGATTTGACCTTATTGTCGACTAAGGAGTGACGAAGCTCAGAAATCTAGTATTTTACTTTTTTTTCAATAAATATAGAATTCAAAATCCAATAACATTTCAAACGGAGAGACACATGATAATTTGCTCAGAAATGTTTTCTATGTATACTTGTAAAGACATTATTAACGAGAATAAATCTTCAGTTTATATTAATGGATCCTGCAGCTGCATCAGGGTTTGACTAGGAAGCCAGGAAAGGTGACATACAGCAAATGGCAATGCACTCTGTTTGCACGCTGTAGCTTGTGCCTAAACTTTGAAAGAAGAACCAGGTTTTGGGATCACTGTTTCAGATTCAGCTAATTTGACTCTGAAATCACTTTTATGCAAACAAACTTCTCTATTTTAGGTTCCACTGTACTAACAGTGTTTCTCCACAAAAGGCCTCTATAATCTTATGAAGAAGTGTCTGGCCTAAAGTTAGGCAGATGCCTTTCAGATGAAGTTACATGTAGAATTTTGGTTCCTGTATGCTGCCTTTTTATGCCTTTCTGCTCCTCGTCAAAGTTATGCTGACAACTATGTGCAGTAAAGCTACTTGCAACTGCTAGAGCAGCAAGTAGTGTGTGTAATGAAGGGGATTTTTTTTCCCCTGACTTACCGATATTTCATATGGTTATCTATCTAAAGTTAGTCAGTGTTTCCCTCTTTTACGCACCTGCACTGGTAAAGAGTTGTTTGTGGAAGTTTTTTACCCAGTTGGGAGTGAATGCTATGCTTTGCTGTTTCATGTATGTGCCTTATCTCGTGGTGCACATCAGATCATCCAAGCAGCTTCAGTGAACACCAGAGATACCAGCCGAGAGTTTGGGCTTTTGGAAACTTCTCTCATGAACTTGTCAGGAGGCTGATTTTTGGAGCATCTCCATATGAAGTGGGTGCCTCAACACAGCCAGTAGCCACCTCAGGCACCAGAAGTATCTCAGTTCTCCTAATTTAATGCAGTATATTGTAACAGTAACAGTTTCCAAAGAATTAACTTACAGGAAAGGAAAGGGATATTTTAGATTACATTCTAAGAGGAAATGGAATATGTTCTCAATAAACAAAATAATCTCTGTGTTTTCTCAATCTTATCTATTAATTTCATTCCTTCCTGTATCTGCTCAACTTTTTCCATTTACTCATTTTTTTCCTTCTGTTCGTTCTAAGACTTTATTAATAATATTTTTTTTAATTATTATTATTTTTTACTCTTTGTCTTCTTTCTTTCTCATATTTCTGTGGGAATTTTTTCTTGAACAAGAGGTGCTACCAAGAGTATATATTAGCCTTTCTTCCTGAAAAATTGAGACATCAAGTTTGGTTCCATGATTTCTATAAACATCTATTTGTTTTGTCTAGCTGGTTTGTTTGTTTGTTTTGGAATTTTAATGCATGACTATTGGTCTACATCACTGAAAAGAAGAATTTGCCAATCTGAACTTTTACCAACCAGACTATGTCAGAATTTTTAATGCAAAGATCACACTTTTTTCCCCCTTTGTTGATGAAGGATGTATTGAAATCAGCTGCATAGTCCAGAGTCCTATATGGCAGTTACAAA
Organism: Ibycter americanus; assembly: GCA_035590275.1. Taxonomy (NCBI): domain Eukaryota; kingdom Metazoa; phylum Chordata; class Aves; order Falconiformes; family Falconidae; genus Ibycter; species Ibycter americanus. The sequence continues at coordinate 37,959,238 of JAVJGI010000014.1, forward strand.
ATGAAGCTCAACCAAAGAGAAAGGAGAAGAGAGTGCTCTGTGTGGTGAGAAAGGAAAGAAGAAAAACTCTGTGCTCATTTTGCTATATTGTTTTCCAAATTACACATTTTTCTTTCCTCAGATCGCTTCCTCCCTTGTCCCCAGGATCGTAACAACTGTTGTCTTCTCTGAAGCAGAGGAAAGCAAAGACTGAGAAAACCACTATGTAGTCCCAAACATGGGAGCTCATTACTGACATTACTGCTCTCTTTGGCTTCTATACAAGAGCCATCATTTCCTGATATACAAGCCACAGATTGAATGCTGATCACTATGGTAGCTAGACACAGACCTCCATGAGAATAAATCAGTCTGATGTATAGATTTTCAGTAACCTTCAGGGGCTCGAATGTTCAATATTGCTGGTTTAGATCCAGCGGGATTTGTTCTGCTGGTTCTTTTGCTTTGTTTCTTGTCTAGTCACAGAGCTTCTTTTCTAGCCTACACAAAATCACAGAATCACAGAATGGTCAGAATGGTCAGGGTTGGAAGGGACCTCTGGAGATCATCTACTCCAACCCTCTGCTAAAGCAAGCTCTCCTGGAGCAGGTTGCACAGAATTGTGTCCAGGCAAATTTTGAGTATCTCTAGGGAAAATGACTCCACAACTTCTCTGGGCAGCCTGTTCCAGTGCTGTCTTCCTCATATTCGCATGGAACTTCCTGTGCTGCAGTTTGTGTCCATTGCCCCTTGTCCTGTCACTGTGCGCTACTGAAAAGAGCCTGGTGCCATCCTCCTGACCCTCACCCTTAAGGTATTTGTAGACATTGATTAGATCCCGTCTGTCTTCTCTTCTCCAGGCTAAATAGACCCAGCTCTCTCAGCCTTTCCCCACAAGGGAGATGCTCCAATGCCCTAATCATCTTCATAGTCATCTGCTGGATGCTCTTCAGCAGTTCCCTGTCTCTCTTGAACTGGGGAGCCCAGAACTAGACACAGCATTCTAGATGCAGTCTCACCAGGGCTGAATAGAGGGAAAGAATAACATCTGTCGACCTGCTGGACACACTCCTCCTAATGCACTTCAAGATCCCACAGGCCTTCTTGGCCACCAGGGCACACTGCTGGCCCATGGGCAACTTGCTGTCCACCTGAACTGCCAGGTCCTTCTCCACAGAGCTGCCTTCCAGCAGGTCAGCCCCCAGCCTGTACTGGTGCATGGGGTTATTCCTCCCTAGGTGCAGGACCTTACACTTGCCTTTGTTGAAATAGCTTCACACAGCTTCTTAAAAAAAAATAAAAATATTCAGAATTGCTCTCATTTATAAGAAAGAAAGTTATATTACAGCTGGGAAGGCTTTTTGAGCTTGATTTTATTAAGAGTTGATTACTACTGCAAGGTACTTTAGCAAAGAGACTTCGACACAAATGGTAAGTGCCACTATTTTTCATGTGCAGACTGACAACACCAAGACTCTTCACCTCATGCCTAGAAGGACAGACACACCATTCAGCGGAACAGTTTCCAAGTCCATCATTTTAGTATATGCTTGGGAATAAATAATCAGAATATGCAGCCCTCTCTTTCAAGTAACTACAGAATACAGACTGGATCCATATGGCATGGCTCATTTTTCCCTCTGCCCAAACTCTCAATTACTGGATAAGTTCCCATGACAAAAAGAAAACAATGCATGAGCCAAAGCTTCTATGCAGAGGATTGTCCTAAAACATGAATGTGGCAATCAAAACCAAGTTGTAGTGAGGTTTTGGATGGTCACAGAAAAAAACTGGGAGGAAGTGGAATTAACTTGGAACTAGACAGAGCAAAGACCAAAAAAAAACCCCATAAAAAGTGAAGGTCTACATTGTTAAAGACAAAACCAGTAATCAGTCTGCCAGCAAGTCCCAACAGCCTAGATAAGGTAACATCAGACATATTACCTGTATAATGTGTTGATAAATTGCTGAAGACAGAACCCATATGCTACTCACCTTAGGTGTTTCTGTTTTGAGTTTGCACTTCTGAAACTAGAATAAGCTTTGTATCTAGGTAGTCCTTTATATTCTGTCTTCTGTTCTGTAGTTGCAAAACCATATAGCAAATATCCATAGATCTCCTGGTGGTTTCTTTTCACAAGTATATCATCCATTCTGAAAATCTAAGGATACTCCTTTTTCTATCTGGAATAAAAACTCCAGTCATAACATTTATAGGCACAGATTTAGTTATATAATGGCAGGTTCAAATGGGAACAAGTGCTACAATAAATGACTACTCAATTTTTCCTGTGTTGATGAAACTAAAACTATCTCGACTGTTTCAATTGGACAGATATACTTTAGAAGTTAGCTCTTTTATATGTCTTATTATTATCATGGTCCAAATAAGGCTATTCTTATTGTAATTGTTTTCATTATTTTATTTAAACATATTCCATCTCCAAGTAAGGTTCTGAGAAAACAGAAAAGGATGTAGATTCCAAAGTACATGTTGTAAATTGTGTATAAACATCTCATTTTCTCTCACAGAAAAGTAAATAAAGTTCTATCTGCTTACCTGAGATCTACTAAGAATTGAAATAAAGCTCTTTATACAAAAGAACAAAGATTTGTTGCACCTTTCTAGTCTTTAATGATTGTGTAAACGGGATGTTTAGAACTTTTTAAAGTACTAAATACAGCCTTGTTTGATTTGCTTTCAATCAATGTACCTTAGCTTCTTGAAGACAAATGGTTGTTGGTATTTGCATTCTTTTAATCCGTGAGTTCTAATAAATGTCAGAGCTCTCCTTCCTTTAACACTGCTTTAGGCGTTAATGTAGGGTATACCCTCTAAGGAACTCAGTTATAAACTTAACACATTCTTGATTAATTTCCCCCATGGAGAGGAAAAAACAGTTCGGTTTTTCATCTTACCATTCAACTGTCATATTTTCATTGCTGGATGAAATTGAGCTACAATGAAGAGTGAAGTTAGTACAAGGTCATGGTAGGAGAGGACACCAGGACTGTTTCCAGTGTAATTCTGATGGGCTTTGTTTTGATTGTAAGGGACTCCTGAGACTTACAGAACAAGAATTTTGAGGGAAAGCTACAAATTTATATCCCCATTGCTGGACTCTCCGCTTACTGCTTGATCCCGTAGCAGCTTTTATGGAGTCCTGTCTTCTACTTCTTGTTTAAGATCCATATCAGCAATTACTTGCTCTGTGTTTCCTAAAACAGCTAAGGGAGCTTGACTCTTCCATATTCACTTCATGGTCCCAAACAATGTCTAGGCTTATAATTCTTACTATGGTTTTGTTTCTTAAAGGAAGTATTGTTTTAATATGCTGTTATTCAATAGTTTAACAGCAGTAAAACATTTTCAGCTCTAAATCTCATGTATACATCCTAGCTTGTTAAACCACTTTTCTTTCTCTTCACTGATTCTCATTTGTTGATATTCTTCCATCTATGTGGCTGAATTGCTGAAAATCTTCTCTAAAGCTTGTCTGTTTCTGAATAACATCCCAGGAAACAACAGTGAGCAGAAGAGAAGCTGTGAACTTCCCAATGTGAAGAAAATTGCATGGGTTCCCTGGAAAGTTCGACATAAATTATGGGATTCAACTCATATATTGAGATGTTTTTACATTATTGAATGACATCTCTTTGCCCATTTTATTTAGTATTTTGGTCAGAACAGGCACCCTGTATTGCTTGTGGAGAGATAACCACCCAAAAAGTGCCTATTTCTTTCTACTTACTATTAAGGTTACCTAGGGTGACTAGCCCAAAACAAATGTCTGCTTTTAGTCAGATTAATCTTCATTAAATTGCTGAATTCCTGACGGACTTTGAGGTGTCAATTTTTATAGGAACCTGTAAGGATAACATTTCAGATAAGTAAGACTCTGGGTTTGTACTTTTGGATTTAAGTTCATAAATCAAGCTTAATATTTCACTTAGGCAGTCCCTGTATCCTCTTTCAGCTATATCCTGTGGTACCTTTTGAAAATCCCATTTATCTACTCTTTAGGCACCTGACTGCATTTAGTAACTTGCCTCTAAACTTTGCTGCTGTAATGAGATGCTGACTCAAAGTTAGTGACTTCCCCTATCAGGTCCCAGTCCTGTATTGCATTTAACCCTGAAGCAGGAGTAGTCCCATCCAAATCAATTGACAGATTCGCACATACTTAAATGTTTTATTTGGTCTGGGACTAAAATGTGAACATTTCTGTGTCTTTCCTATCATTATGATAACATTATTTATAGCTACATTTTCCAGACTCACTCAGGTGTACAAACCTGAGCCTTTACACTTTCAGCTAAATGATTACTCACCCTATTTATGGCTATACCTGCATATTTGCTTACAAAATCTTACTGATATAAAGTAGTCCTATAGTAGCAGTATTTAAACTGTAGCTATTATAATACTATATATCACTCTTCTATATTAATTACAAAATAGATTAAAAACTATGAGTTAATAAATACAGAATGCTTTTGTGGAGCTTTCAAAACTGGGGAAATTTTGTATGTATTTATTGTTTGGAAGAACTATGTGAATCCATATAATTCTCATTTGAACTGCTGGGTTTTCTAAGTAGTCATCATATGCATAAATTATTCAAATAGGTTGTCACAACAGCAGCTGGATTTAGAAAACTGACACCAACAGAAGGCAAGGGACCCTAAAAGGAAATTGAAGAAAAAAAGAGAAAAAAGTTTCTGCAATAGCAACTTCATTTCTGCAATAGTTTCATAAAATACACAAAGAAGCAAAACAAAAAAGAAAAAGGAAGAAACAAAGCAGTAAGTTTCAACTTGGAAACTGAAGTTTGCAGAAAGATACTTATCCTGAGTGACATATGAAGCAAATCAATTCAGACTTGAAGTCCATCTAATCTGAGTTAGGTTGCTTGCAACATACAGCAGCAACATCTCAAGTGCTCAGTGTAATTCACTGAAACAGTTCTATTGGGAGTGAAGGTTGTTCAGTTAGGAAAACAAATTAGTCTCAATTGTAATCAGTTAAGGATCAAGCTGAGTGATGATCAAAGAGCGTCAATTGCCTTATATATATTTGTCTGGTAAAATCCAAGAAAATCATTAGGGCTTGCTTATATGTCTCTTCTAATAAGGTATACCAAAATCAGTCAGTGTCAATTCATTAACAATGTAATATTCACATTCTTCTATTGTGAAATAAAAGCAGAGCTCCAGGAAATGATTGCTAAGTGTATGAATACTATGACTGCACATATATCCTTCAAGATCGTCACTGGTGATCATTTTTAGTGTACACACACACAAGAGTCTAGAGCACTGTAAGTCTAAATAATGGAAACCAGAATCCCTGGATGAAATAGCTGAAATATAAGTCTTTAAATCTCCCTTTCACACACTGTGTTGTCCTCTCCTCTCCAACCCTTCTTTTCATCAGCCCAGGCACTTTCAGAGGCTTCTGTGATTAGAACAAGCGCAGCCATCTAAGGTTTGATTTCTAGTCCTGTAGGCAGATCTCTGTCTTCTTAGGCACCTTCCAAGTTGTTGAATTGCGAAGTCCTTATTAGCTCCTATGTCCAGGTTTATCCTTCAACTATATCCTACCACTGAGAAGACCTGGATGTTCACCAGCGTGATTTACGTGTTATGGTCTGCAGGAGGAAAAGCCAGTCATAAGCAGCTAAAGGGTGTCATGACATGCTACAGACACGTCCTCCTCAGCAGAAGTTTCCTGGAGTACACCACTGCTTCACATTTGTCCGTTTTGTTGTTTATCCTGCCTGTTCCAATTCGTACTTCAAAAATGTTTTAAAGATGAAAATATTTCAAGGTTCTTCACCAAAGGCTCTTAAAAACACTAATCAGTCATGGGACACAAGGAAAGTAAGGGAAAACTGTTGAGAAGAGAATAAATAGGGAGTAGAAATAAACGTTCATTTTTCACAGAGGAGGGAGGTCACAGCCACAGAGGACTGTGCCCAGGAACTGTGTTCTGGCCTGTCCCCTTTAGCTGTATGTGTGTGATACCGTAAGGGGAGTGAGCAGAGCAACAAAATTCCTTGACTATTAGCTTATTTAAGGCAATAAAGGCAAACGTCGTCTGAAAAACTGCAAAAGGACCTTTCAACATTCTTCCAGAAAATGGCATATTAAGTTCAGCTTAGATAAAAGTGATGTTTTGCGCTTGAAAATGAATGGTCCAAAATTTACACACGTAATGATGTGCTCTGAGATAACCATTAGAAGAAAGGAATGAGATCTTGGCGTTATAATGGATAGCTCAATGAAAACATAAATTCTTGATGGCAGTCAAAAAAAGAAATAGGTGAACAGGAAGTATTCCTATCCTAAGAAAGATATACTGGAACTGGAAAAAGTATGGAGAACGACAACAAAGATTATCAAAACTGTGACATGTCTTTACAATATGAGGCAATAAGGCTTTTCAGAAGTCTGGAAAAAGTGAAATGGAGGGGTACAATATGACAGAGATTTACAAGTATGCGAATGGAATGGGAAAGATGAAAATGGAGAAGGGGATTTCTTAATAGCTGGAGCACTAAATGAAACCAGTGTCCAACTGAAATTAAAAAAAAAAAAAAAAAAGAAAAAAAAGAGGTCTTTCTTTGCATAATGCATACTCAGGCTGCAAAAGAAGTTGTGGTTGTTAAAACTTAGGTGTGTTCAGTTAGTGATTGAATAAGTTACTGGAGAAAAAATTCACCAGCTATTATTAAAGTGAGCCAAATTCTCTTATCTTCAAAGTCTAAGAGATTATTCATTGTCATTACATGTGTGATATCGGCATGATCTAGGCAGGCATCATCTACCTGCCACTGTAAAGACATGAGACCAGGTTAGACTGATATAGTTGTCTGGGACAGTACAGTTGATAACTGTGTTCACCTGTGCCAACTGATTGATTAGTTGATTGCCTTATTACAACTATAATTGTAAAGCCAGAAAAGAACACTTAATATTGCAAAATACTGAGCTATCTAAACAAATGACAGGACAGTGCTGTCAACTGCTAGAAAGTACTGCAACAACTAACAAGTTTTCCTCTGTGCTGGTTTTGGCTGGGATAGAGTTAATTTTCTTCATAGCAGCTGGTATGGGGCTATGTTTTGGATTTGTGATGAAAACAGTGTTGATGATACAGAGATGTTTTCGTTATTGCTGAGCAGGGCTCACCCAGAGCCAAGGCCTCTTCTGCTCCTCACCCCGCCCCACCAGCGAGCAGGCTGGGGGGGCACAAGGAGCTGGGAGGGGGCGCAGCTGGGACAGCTGGCCCCAGCTGACCAAAGGGACATGCCATACCATATGATGTCATGCTCAGCATATAAAACGAGGGAAAGAAAAAGAAAGAAAGGACATTCAGAGTGATGGCCTTTGTCTTCCTGAGTAACTGTTACATGTGCTGGAGCCCTGCTTTCCTGGGGATGGCTGAGCACCTGCCTGCTGATGGGAAGTGGTGAATCAATTCCTCGTTTTATTTGCTTGCATGTGTGGATTTTGCTTCACCTATTAAACTGTCTTTATCTCAACCCATGAGGTTTTTTCACTTATACTCCTCTGATTCTCTTCCCCATCCCACCTGGGGTGGGAGTGATCAAGCAGCTGCGTGGTGCTTAGTCGCCAGCTGGGTTTAAACCTTGACAGCCCAGAACCATCCAGGGCACAGGGCCTTGGAGAGAAACAGGGAGCAATCACAACTCTGTGTAGGAATGGCTCCCTTTACTTGTGAATTGATGGCACTAAAGCAATTTTTGTAAACCTTCAGTTTGATCATGCTCTAAACAGTCTAAAACCAACTACCTGACTGCAACTAAAAAGTGGAAAGGCCAGAAAAAAAGAAAACTTTCAGATGCATCCTCATATTCATTTTTTTCAGTAGTCTCTTGATGTCCTACTGCTCACTGTGGTGATGGATATGAATCTCACCCATTTTTTCCTTCTCTTTTCCTATTACACAGGTATCCTTGCTGCCCAAAAGCACTGTAAATTTCATTTAAAGAGCTAAACAGTCCGTGTGTCTGTGCGTGTGTAAAAATTCAGGATTGTAATTCTAAGCTTTCTCTGTGGATCTACCCCTAACATCTACTTATAAGTATTCTAAGATTTATAATACTTTTGCATTAATTACCTGTGAATTAATATGTCTGTTAACACTATAGAGACTTTTTTTCTTTTTTTTTGTTTTTCCTAGATAAAATATGAAAGTTGGGGTCTCACAGGTCCTCTTAAAAATGCTTTTAGTGTGATTTCATCACTGCTTTATGTACTGGGAAAATGCAAAAAGCTTATGCTACCTGCTGTTAATCAAAGAATTTATGTGAAAAGAGACAACATTCCTTATTAAAACACAATAAACATTTCAGTCTCTTATGAAGGTGGTTTTGTTCAGTAATGCTGCAGATCCATAAGTCTGGTTATAATTATGTCTCATCTCTGATTCTATTTTGAGTCAATAGTTAGCTTCAGAAGGTTAATATCATGTAGGTTACTTGCCAATCAATGGCAAGAAAAGCTTAGCCATCTTTCGTTCAAGCTCATTTAACGTTTTTGAGACCAAGGTTTCGCTTGGAAATCTGCAAAATAAGCAGTGGCAGCCAATTACTCAAGTTAAGTGGGGAGTAAGAATGCATCATTTACTTTTTATCCTTCATTAAGCCTGGCCGTGCTGTCTGTCTTTCAGAGGTGGTAAAAAGGGTGTTGCCTGGCAAAAGACAACAAGCAAGGAGGGGAAGATAAAGGCAGACCCAGTCATCCTGTGGCTGGCTTGGAAACTGTACCTATTCATATATGGGAAGATTTTAAAAAATAAAGAGGATATTCGGGTAACCAATTGCTGTTGACTTACTTTCAGAAATGAGTGGTTAATTTCAAAGGATGAACATAGCATCACTGTCAAGAGCTTTTGAATTTATCCTCTACAAACTGATTTATTGCAAGGTAAAGGGCAAATAAGACAAAAGGACAGTATCAAGCCAATTTAGGTAATTTTGCGAATAATTTTATAATTAAAAAAAAAAAAAAATTCATAATGAAAATCCTTTTGGCCAAAAAATGTAACCAAATTTTATCCACCCAAGATTTCACCTTGTGAAATACTGCATACAGAAGCACATTCATGTACAAGAATTTTAACAAAACTAATATAATAGATTTTTAAAAACTAGTTGCATTTGTTTTAAAAAAAAAGTATTTAAGTACTTGAAAAGATCACAAATTCTAAAAAAACCTCCAAACCCCATAGTATGCTGTTATAAGGAATGAAAAACCAGGCACGGTATTGTAATCAATTATATACAAAGGGTAGAATTAATGTTTTGTGTGCAAACATGCTTCAGTGTATCAAAGGGTTTTTTTGACTGGTTAACAATACAAGTTCAAAATTTTCTTATGGTAGTTATGCCTGTGCTTGATTTGATAAATTTATAAGCAGAATTCTTAGAAGGTTCTCTGCTCTGAGATCTGCATAAGCATGAAAGGTACTTGGGAGTTCTGAAGGTTTATGTGATCACAAAACCTGAATCAAATCTAGAAAATTATGCCAAAGTAAATAAAAATCTGTCTAAATTGTCTTGCTGTTTGGATGACATCAAAATCTTCATCTGTTTTGCCCCTTACTCCACAATCAGTCAAATAATATTTTGTTGCAATCAAATTACTTCATGAGAATTGTCACAATGGTCACTGGGTAATAGGGAGTGCCAAATATTTGGATCTTTTTCTTGGACCTGTAAAAGTTAATGTTCTTCCAACTGTTTATAACAGGAAAAAATATCTTATGGAGAGTAATGTAATTAAAGAGCAAAACAGATGGTATCTGCAGTGAGAAAATTATCCTTAGTTGTGAGTCCTAGAGCAAAATGAACTCTTCTTCGTACAGGAGACACTATTCCAGTGAACTTGTATGCACAAAATTAAATGCTGCACATGTTGACTCAGCTATCCAGCCAGAAGCTGGGGCAAAAGCTGTCTAATGAAACCTGGTCCTGGTTAGAAAATGCTGGCAAGAGTAATTTCTAAGCACTTCAGAACATGAGTTTGAGACTTCGCTTTCCAGTTCTCTAGGGCCACCCAGGATTACTGCCCTTCAGTACTGCGATCTCTTTGTTCTTTTGCAGGTCCAGAATATTTTTAGGGTGTTGCAGCTATCTTTCCAGCCCATGTAGGTTGGTGACTGTCTGAGTCCCACTATGAGAGGGGAGATTTGGCACATCCTAGTTGTTTTTAATATAAAGTATACCATTGGAGGCTATGCTGGAAAATATAAGTATTTAATTTATGGATTTGCAGTGTAGCCTGGGTACTGTGCGGTATGTTTTCTTACAAAGATGTCCACTTGCTTTTGCTTGGGGTTTTGAGCTCTGGGCCAGGTGAGTTGCAGAGACTGACCCTCCCTTTGCTGCAACTGAAGATGCTCAAAAAAAAATTTAGGTAGTGCAATGTAGGATAGCCAGTGAGTGTGACAAAGCTAGAAAAGAGGCATCATACAGCATGAGTGACGAAATAGTGCAGACAGAAACACCTGCAGGGTTTTGCTGATCCATGGTGCTTTTACAGGGGCATAAAAACATGGCACACAGCCCAGCTTTCCCTGTCCCTCTGCTGTCACTTTTTGTTGTAACAAAGAGTAGCTCCTCCTGCATCCTCTGTGTACAAAATAAATTCAGTGAATCTGGCCCTATTACTAGCAAATGAAAACTGTGAACTACTCAGGAATGGTGTGCTTGGCCTCTTGCAGCCTCACCTGATCTGTCCTCAAACTCAAGTGGAAGCTGTATAGCTTTGGGTAGACCAGAGATGAGCCTAAGAGAAGATACCCTGACAAAATGCACCAGTGTGATGTCAAGTGATCTGGGAGTACAAACAAAGGATCTGTGGTCAAAATTAACTTGTGTTTGACTGCCAAGGTAATCATGAACAGTATGATACCACAGAAAGGACGGAACAGCTTGGTTTTGGCATTAGAAAACCAAACCACATCAAAACACTTAACAGAACTATTATAGTTTATGTAGTAGTGTTTTTTGTATGTGGTGTTTTTCACGCCAGTGATTCCATCCTTTCTATTGGAAATACAAGCTCAGTAGCTGATGGGTCAGGGACTGCAGTGAGTCTTTGCATTCTCTGGTAGCCATGCTTGACAGTCATCTGCTTAGTGTTACCAAAACCATGCCATGAGACTATTAAAAATCCTGTTATTGAATCACATGCTTACAAGGAAATGGATTTCTCCCCAGATCCCTCGTGATTAATGAAGAATGCGCTGCTGAGATGGAAGGCAGCTCTTTTCTGATACATAGATATTCTGTGTAATTAGCATCCTGTCCTGATAGTTCTGGCAAGGGCACCATACAAATCATTCACGTCATGAAGAAACAAGGACTTTATTTCCTCACTTGTCATCATGTGTAAGTCAATCAGGTCAGAGTCATCAGGTGAGAGTCAATTTGTACTGCATAGAAATAACACTGGATTACATCTTGTCATGTATATTCCAAGCTAATCCTGTACTGAAAGCCTGTCTTCAATTTGGAAGGAGTGAATCAAAGAATGACCATTTCTACACTGCACTGATGCCTCTTGGGCTATCTTGTCATCTTATCTGCCTTTGTGATGGACCATGTGCTGCCAGCTCTTAATTTTAATGAGAGAGAATAATCTCACGCAGTCAAGGCCTTTATCTCCCTTTCACTGTTACCCACCTTCTGCTTCAGAGGAAATTTTTCCCCCAATGTGTTTCAGCTATATTCTGTGATGGCATACATAATCTGTGCACACACCTATAAATATTCTGTTTGATACTGGGGATTATGTGAGACTAAAAATTTCATTATGAACCTGAGGCTTTATTACTTCCTCCACACTTTTTTTTTTACTTTCCATATCAGGTCCATTTCCAGGGAACCGACACACACGACCCATAAGGCATGTGAACTTTGGCAATCTTCTGTTAGAAAAGAAATGTTTTGGGCAAAGCCTGTGATCAAACGAAGTACAAGTGCCCAACCAGACAGGCTGTCAGTGAACTACATCATTGAGTATGTTGGTCATCTGCTAAGGCTGAGCAGGACTATTAGCTAACAAAGTGGTCTAAAAACAGAGTAGGAGGAAAAACTCTGTTATGAATCACTTTAAAGAAGAGAAGGAGAAGGTTCATGTTCCAGGGCAGAAGACAGATGAAGGGAGGAAGAGAAAATATTCAAGACTGGAGAAAAAACCTAAGGCAGGAAAGATGTGTCATATTATTGTGCATGGATATGTGTATTTCTTGGGTTGTACTATAGAATGACTTTGTCTTATAAACCCTGTAAACTGTCATGTAATCTGAGTATGAGAAGTATTGAATGTTCACGATTCCTGTTAACATGAATGGCAGTTCAGATAGCTGCCCATTATCTTTTAAAACCCTGAATTGTAAAAAAGGTTTCTCAGAAGGTGCTACAAAACCATGAGTAAATGGAAAAAGAAATTGTTACAACTATGAGAAAGCTTTTTATATAATTCTAGGTACAGTTCATCCATCAATCTGTCACCTCCAGTGCTGTCAAGACTATGTTGGTGTAAATAAGTACACAGCTCAACCCAACCTACAGTTCATATCACATGAGGAAGCAGTCCAGTCTTGGAATCAGTGATTTTTATTTAATCTATGTGGAGCTTTAAATATAAAGACTCTTTGCTCGTGCTTGTTTTTCTTTGAGCAGAGAAATTATGCTATGTATGTGAAAGGCAATTATTCCACTGTTGTGAATTCCTTCCTTTCAACACTATCCTCCCAAAGCACTTCCTTTCTGGAAGTGGAAAGCATGTCCCTACCCCATTTATTACCCCTGAATGAGGAAACAAATGTGAATACACAGTGGTTCTGTTCTGAAATACCATGCATGGTCTAAAGTGTCAGCTAACATTAGTGTTGGATGCAGTTTTGCACTAACTTTCAACTGAAAATAGGAAGCGCTTCCAATCAGCAATTCCCTCAGAGCACAGAAGGTGGAAAATTGGTTTTATAAGCATACAACAAATTTAAATGAGTCCTTCAACGTTTTCCCTGTTAATTTAGTATGTGAAAAGCCTGCAGCTGATGGAAAATTTTCCCATTATTTCTGAATTACTCATATTCTCTTTATATTCATTAGGTCACCTTCCATGAAACCTGAAAATGACTACCAGTAATTTATTGGCCTGCAGGCAATATTAATCAAATGTCCATAACGTGTTCTGGTGGTTTAAGTGTGTCTCTTTCAGAAAGGAGTAGAACCCCATGCATATCTACTCACGTTCCAACTTTAAATGTGAGATATTCACAAGTCCTAAGGGAGCAAATTGGCTTGCAAAAACAAGATAAGAATTTCGACAAGGGCATTCAGAGATAATAGTATTTCCCTAGACTGTTGCTAGAGATCTTTAAACAGTTGTTTTCATTTTAGGATGAAGAGGTTTGTTTTCCTCCCTGGAAAGACCAAAAAAGTAGCAAAATACTAGCAAAGAACGTAAGCAGCTGAAAACCCTCCAGTTCTGTTAAATATTTTAAAATAAACCACTACTAATTATAGGCAAAATGTGGCTGTTGACCAGAAGGAGCAAAATTAAACACAGCAAAAACATTGATGGTGAGGGGCTGCTCCCAGACCATTCTCACATCGCAAACTAAATTGTAGTTTATCATGATAATAGTAAAAAGATTTATTCCAAGGTTGGCAGGTTGGTGTAACCCACTGTTAAGTAGGCCAGGCTCACTAGTTATGGAACGTCTAGAAAATTGAGTAGATTCGGTCTTCTCTTGACAGCTACAGCTGCGCTCATTAATTTTCAGGATGAGCATTTTAGCCGGCAACTTGATAATGGCTCCATCCAGTGGTACAACTGCTTCATTGCATATTTTTGGTACCACACATTAAGAAAAACTAGGCTTCTCAGTTTTGACTTAGAGCTGTATTTAGCTCCTCTTGTGAACCATGAACTCTGCCAACAGATTTCACGAGACAGTTGTTCACAGACAAAAGATTCATTACCGCTAAAAAGGCCAACATTCATGGTGTGAATCCAAGTTATTTAGTGTGAGAGGATTTCAGATATCCCAGAGAAAAAGATCAGAGGTTAGATAAGAGATAGATGTTCATTATCCCTCCATTTTATTATTTTTTCCTGAGACCTACAGAAACAGGTCAGCTTTATGTTAGCATTGGATACTGGATGATCTACTGTCTTATGCAATAGTTCAACTTCAAAAGGTCTCTCTTGGCTGAAAAGTGAGGAAATGAAATTGGAGGTATTGGGGGGACGGGGGGACGGGGTGGGGGGTGGGGTGGGAATGCCTTTATGTGGGTTAGGAAGTGACCTTAAAGGCTTTTTCCCTTTTTTTCTTCTGCAGCTACAAAATCTGTATATAACTGAATATAGTGGATATGTTATTTGGTTAGCTTGCACAGTATTTTCATAATACTTTATTAATCAAACACCTGCCATGTCAAGAAAATACTGTTCTGCATCTGATAGGGAGATACAGTCAAATATAACTCATGGAAAACTAGAATTTACAGACTTCAGGTTACAAAGCTTCAGGGCATTAGTACCTCTGCAGGCAAATAAGCTGAGGTGTATGAACTATCTCTAAGTGAGCAAGAAAGTTCTACTTGGAGCATAACCTGTCTGCTATACCTAGTATACATCCTACCTTCTTTGAGGAAAAAAAAAAAACCCAACAAACAAACATCAAACCAAACCAAAATAAAACAAAACAAGATGAAACTATGATAAAAATAAATGGAGTATCTAGTTAAACACTAAAAAAAAAAATCTTCTGCGTATTTATTACCCATAGCTGATGATAAGGACAATCACAAATGATCCATTTTGCATTATTTTCATTTACAGTCATCTTCAGTTTCACACTTTATCACCAATTTCTGTCCATAGTCATCCACGCCCAGATTAGTGGTAAAAGTGAGTTTTAACCTTGGATTTTTTTCTGATTTTTTTCTTGAAATTACGTGGAAGATTGTAGACCAGGAGTTTTGTAGATGTCCTTGACTGATGTGACATTGGCTACACCTGCAGTAGTAAATAGGCTTGATGTAAAAATCTTTCTTCCTCTTTCCTCTTAAAGAAGAAAGATGGGTTTTTTTCACTTTTCCCGGTCTTACTATGACAAACAACAGGTACACACATGTCCTCAGGCACTGCTTTGGTGTTTTCTGGGAGTCTGAGATTTGGAAGGGGCCAAAACCATGCCAGGAAGTGTTTTAACAATGAACTAATATCAGGACTGGGGATAGGTGAAAGGGTCCTTGTCCTACCCTTGTTTAATTTACTGCAATAGGTATAAATACTGATTCTTGTGTTTGCTTCTTCTCTACCCTTTATGCAGCACCTTTACAACTTCCATAGGTGTGGGAGGGAATCTGTGCTCTCTTCTCCTGTATCCAGAAAGAACAGTGCTGGTTGCAATTTGTTCTACTCTCAGTAGGACATGCAGAAGCAATCTACTCTGGCCAGGTTTAGTCTAATGTTTGAGAGAGTGCATCCATAAAGCTGTTCTGAGGATATCATCAGTAATAAGCCAGACAATGTTCTCTCTGAAATAAGGAAGAATTTTTTTATTATAATGGTGTTGAAACACTGGAACAAGTTGCTCAGAGAGGTGGTAGATGCCCCATCTCTGGAAACATTCAAGGTCAAGTGGAACAGGGTTCTGAGCAACCTGACCTAGTTGAAGATACGTCCCTGCTCATTGCAGAGGGGTTGGACTAGATGATCTTTAATCATCCCTTCTAACCCAAATCATTCTATGACTTCATCATTCATTCATTCTACGATAAAACAACTCAGATAAATTTCTGTGCTCTCTGTCATTGCTAGCAATTTTGATTCAAATTTTACCACTCTTTTGTATGTGGAACTACCTATGTCATATGCCTGGTTGGCTGGTTGGCAGACTTTATCAATATTGGAGAGTTCCTGTTGCAATTTATAAGAACTGGTTATATATGTAAATTCTATTTCCCATATAATGATTTTATATACTTTCAGAAACTATAGACTACAATTTGTTTCATGTGAATTTTTTCCACTAAATTCTGTAAGGAATGTTCTTTAGTAACTAACAAAATTTCACTCAAGCATAAAAGTGATAAAACATTCTTCAAAATATATGATCACTGCAACAGCAAAACAGAAATCCATTCTAGGTTATCTCATAGTTCTAGTAACAACTCTGAAAAGTAGAAATAATCTTAAATGGATGGAGCAATATTGGAGTCCATACACTCAGTTTCTAGTAGCAGTTTTAAGGATTTAAGCATATCATTTCCTAGTTCCTGTGAAATTATCTTGTCAAACTGCTAATAACAAAGTGAACTTCATGGATATTAGTTGTACACTGTTTAGAAAAAAATAAACATGCACAGTATTTCTTGGCCTCTTATATCACCGGTTCTTTTCACACAGATTATAAGCCAGTATAAACTGAGTCTTTAGTTTCCTCTGAACTAACTTGGATTTCCTTCAACCGTTGAAGGAGAAAGGCTGCTTTACATCATTGCATCTTATTTATATCAGTAAAATCCAGATTCATGAATCCATTTGATGGAGATACTCGCGTGAACAATCCTGCATCACTCATGACATCATTTCCCAGTGAGGGACATTCCCAGTCTGTCCCACTGTGAAATTTTCCTTTCAAGGACTGTTCATTTTCCACTAATAATAGCATGTCATGATAAAGTCATACAGAAATCTAGGTTGGAGAAGGCCTTTGGAGTAGGTTCAACCATTACTAATACATCACCTTCTCCAGTCCTCTAAAATCAACCATCTAATCTACAGATCCATCCTTAGGTTTACAACTAATCTCCAGATGGTCAAGCTGACCTTTTATGTGGAGAACAACCCCTCCTTTTCTACTTTTTCTGTCTTTCTTGAATAACCTGTAACTGTCCATTGCAGTACTTGAGTCACGTGAGCTATGTCACCAAATTTCTGTACTTCCAAAGATACTGTAATTCTGAGACAGCACATGGACACTGCACATTTCTTGTTGTTTGTTTCCCAAAATATGTATGTTGGCATATGGACACTGGAGATGATATGACATCTGTCCCTTTTCTTTGAGGGGAGTGTAGGAGCCACCTCCATGGCACTTTCAGCTTGTCTTCTGGGTCACTGCATCTTTCCAAGCTTTGGACCCCACTCCCAAAATAATCTATCTGAAAGCCACCTCAATAAGTCAGCCTATTAACAAAGATGTCATTGCTCCTATTTGATAAGTGGATTCCATCTCTTTGCAGTAACCTATAGTCTTTGAAGAGTATCTCCATGGTCATAGAGGCCAAAACCCTGCTGACAACACCAGCTATGAAGCCAGATGCTGATATGTGTGATATGCCTGCTTCTGCCTGCCCTTCCTTCTGACTGGCATCACTGAGTAGAAAATAACCTAAGGGTCTGTCCCCTTTATTTCAGCCCCTAGGTCTCTGGAGTCCTGCTTGATTATGTAGGTGTATTTTTTGTTCAGTAGGTAACTGGATCCAATGCAATAATGAAGAACGATGATAATGAAGAATGCATTTTCATTGCACATAGTCAAAGCAAATAGTTTTATGATTTCCTGTGTATTCATGTGAATTAACCCACAACCGTTTTTTAAAAATCATTATTATTTAATTGAATTGTTGTTTTCCAGTGGAAATATGTTCCATCAGGATTTTTAAATAGTGCACGTAAAGACACTGATGTTAAAAAAATCCCCACAGAATAAAATTGTTAGAATGTAATAACCCTTTATCTAAAAAAAAAAAAAAAAAAAGTCAAAAAGATTTCTCATCATTGTTGCACTGCATTATTATTGTGACTGCATCAGACAGGAACCTGAGACACTACCTTTATTAATCAAATGTTCTTTTTACTATTAAACTTTTTTTTAAAAGAAGAAACAATAGCTTTTTTTATTTTTTCAGTCATTAAGTATGAAAGTCATCCAGGTGTCCATGTGTCTTTGAATACAGCAACAAGGGGATTCAGTAGCCTAAATATAAGTATTTGTTGTCAGTTTAGGCACTGGATGTCTGCCCTGCCGCTGCAGCTGCAGAAGGATGAAGGTCTCCCATAAATCTTGTGTTGTACCTGCAGGCTTCATGTAGAGGTCATGAATAACTGGGTCATGCTCACACTGAAGCGGTGAAAATTCAAGACAGTCTTCAAGACTTCCACCTTCAGATATCTAGGTGGGGAATAAAGAATACAGAGGAACAGAATGGGGAGGACGAGATAGGGTTTCAAAGGGTGTCCTGTCCCTTATTTTAACCTCTACTTATTTTTAAAAAGAAATCAGAGATTTTGCCTTACCTCTTTACTCCAATAGCTAGGTTTTTATGAACAGCATCAAATATCATAGACATTAGCAGTAGCACCAATATAGTTGTTTTCTTGAAGCTTGATCCTCTCAATCTAGATAAGTTGTTTATGTTTTCCTAGTTGTTCTGTAATTTTGACACTTTGAAAACAGTGAAAACTGGCACTAAGAATATAAAAGCTATACCAATATTTGTGTTTTGGTACATGTGGCAGCATCAGATGGGGTTTTTTTTGACTCCATCATTATCACTACACAAGTCAGCTATGAAGTTACAAAATAGTGTTGCATTCCAGAAGGTGTCAGCAGAGTATTAGAAAATAAAAATGAGGGTGCTGTCTATGGTATTAAGAAATTTCAATGGTAGAAATGGCTGGTTTACATGGTGATTTGTACAAAGAAAACACTGTCTACAACTATTACTTGCTACTCTTTTTTCATTGTTGTAAAGAAGGCCTGTATTCCCGTGCTTTCAACTAGTAAGTTAGTTAAAAGATACTGAATGATATTTTGCTGAGAAAAAGGCCTCGGATCTAAGTACTGTGAAACAGGGAAACAAGGAAATCCTCTGCAAAGATGGGCTTCCACTTCCACTGGGCTGAGGGAGGAACCTGACAAGTTCAGAGACAGAGCATGAGAAACTTTTTGCACACAGTTATGTGCCACTGATGAGGTCTTTTATTGATCTCAGAGTCATAGCACAGCTTGAAAAGGAGTACAGAAACGCGGAACATTTGATTTATATTCCTCTGTCTTTCCTCCTCTCTTGGTAGCCTGATCCTGTTTCCTCTCAACTCAGTAAAAGAACTCTTCTGGATTCACTCATATGAAACAACTCATATAATACAATGCTACACACATTTTAATAAATGAAATTCAAATTATTATTACAATAGCTCACTGCTATTGCAGTACCAG
Source organism: Ibycter americanus (assembly GCA_035590275.1). Taxonomy (NCBI): domain Eukaryota; kingdom Metazoa; phylum Chordata; class Aves; order Falconiformes; family Falconidae; genus Ibycter; species Ibycter americanus. Next base: position 37,978,499 of record JAVJGI010000014.1, read on the forward strand.
TCCCAGCAAAGGGTCTTCTAATTGGTGGCATTTTTTCCCTCCTTTTTAGACTGGAGTTAATTTAGTTGTTAAGGTTTCAAGCTTTTCTTGGTTATGAAGAAGGGTTACAAATCATTTAAAAGGCAATGAAAATTAGATTCTCATCTTTATGTAATTCCAGAAACCCTGAATTAATCATAAAAATTTAGGCACTTCTTTTTTAATACTGTCATGACACTTTTATTTTTTGCTGGTTATAAGGGGAAGTGACTGAAAGAAGGATAAGCATGGAAAGTTAAAGTAAGTAAAGAACTTTAAAAGGTGTGACAAATAAGATATATAGGAGAGTGAGGCTATGCAGTTAGCTCTTTGTATTTTTTGTTATCTTAGGATTAAACCAAAAAGAATCCACCCAGGCTGTCTTGGTCTGTCATTGTGATTTTATGAATTTGGCCATTGGGGATTGTGCTTATGTATGACTGTGCTGAAAAAAATCGCAATGTGCAAAATACAGTCAACATGATAAGTATCTGCTTATAAGGATGAAATAAAAATGTGATTGGAGTATTTCCTTCTTTAAGGTTGATCTTTCTTTTTCATAAAATTAATCTCAACATGACTCTTTTCTTTCAGCTATGGGGTTTCTCCATCATTCCTACCTAGGAAATTTCACAATGAAGAAAGATCGTATTATGAGAAGTTTTATTGGTTGTCATGTATCTTGTGTAACTTCAGAGCACTTGTTTAAATCATTTGAATGGGTCAAGACTTTGAAGTTTAAATAAGCTCCAAAGGGATGAAAGGATCAAGAATGAATTGCAGTTAATGATGTTTTCAAGTTCCCTCTTTAAGTAACTTTTATGAACAAAAAGAACTACAAAGATTTGCCTTTGAGTGAGTAGTTTCAAGGTCTGTAATTGAAAATAAATTTACAAAACACTGTAGCATTAAATTAGGCATGTATATGAATATATTAAAATAGTAATTTTTGGAACAGAGTATCTGTACTTATCAGGTATACCTAAACTGTAAGCAAATAAGTATTTTTTATTCCATTACCACTTACGGGTCATATTTATTAGGTGAACCAAGGGGGAATTATCTTGGATGCAAAGCACATTGTTTCCCTTGCCACTGAGTAGGAAGTTCATTCCTGGCACCTGCTAATGAAGCAGGTCCTTTTCCTAAGGACTCCCTAGCAAAGAGGCCTCCTCTCAGGGTGTTTGCAGGGAAAGTCAACTACATTAACTAAATATTGCTTGCATGTCAGTTACAAAACATTTTTTAGATAAAGTAAAAGTTGGTAAATTTTAACACTGCAGAGGTTACACATTCATATTTGGAACTGTAGTAGGAAGAGAACTAAATCACGCGGTCAATGAGCGAGCTTCATGTAGACAGCTCTCAGACTAGGGTAAAGGAGCCTTACACAGGGACATTCTTAAAAAGAGTTTTATTACCTTCAGTGGCAAAGTTGCAAAGTCTTTCATAATACAATCTCATTTCCAAAGGAGTGTGTTAATTGCTGTTGCACAAGATGGTATGCCAGAGGAGGATCTGTGAAGTAGACCAGTAGTGACAATGGGTGAAAAGTGACCTGTGAAATGAAGCAAATACTGAAAGAAATACTGGAAGGCTGTTGAGAACCTTCCTTGCAGCTACGGAGTTGTGATCACTTCAGCTGGGATAAATAATAAAGCACACCAACATTCCTTACTTCAAAGCCAAGACTTCTCAGGAAGAAAAATTTTCTGATTCTTACAATGACTTGTGAAGGAGATGGTGGGGGCTAGCTTGCTCCTGAGTAACTTGAGGTTAAAATTTCCTTTTTATATAAGTACTGTTGTGGGAATTCACTATTTGTCAGTGTGGAATTATATTTAACTCATTATTGGGTGACCAAATGGTATGAGTAAGCTTGCCATATTTTCATGTGGAAACTTGACCTAGTGTGATCGGAAGTTCTTTGAGTGTTGCCATTTTGTTCTAAGTATGAATTTTTAGGAACCTGATCTGGCTTTTGTTGCTAACTGAAAGTACTGGGCAGAAAGGTTAACTACTGGTATGTATTCAGAATTTTCTTAATCAGTGATCAAATTTTGCTGTGGAAGGAGAAACAGGTTACAGGCAGGATACACAGTATTAGATTAAAAGTTTGTAGGGCACAGGGTTTAGCTTTGATCAGTTTTAAGAAGCTGCAGCTGTAAGGCTGACATTCTTAGTGTGGCTATTTTAGTAACTGATCATTAAGAAGTTTCAGAAAGAATATTACAGCTCTATGATTTACATTCCCGAATGATGAAATTGACTTATTTTTCTAAATCTTCTGCATTCTGCCCCCCCTTATCTTGTAACAGATTACATCTTACTAGTATGATGGGCAATTTTGCCATCTGCTCTAAACTTCAGATAGACTTAAAATGAGAAGTTATTTTAAAGTTAAGTCAGATGAAGGACAACACAAAGCAAAACTTAGATATCAAACCTTGAGCATTTCATATGCCATTATGATACATGTAATTTTAAAATTACTATTCAGATGCACATGAAATAAAAGAGGAAGTTCAGAACTTCACCTAAGCATAAGAGGTCTATAGTATTAGTGTGGACTAATATATAGCCAATGACATATAGATTTTGACTAGTTCCCTGTCCTACTACTTTGAATCCTTGACCCAAATGATTGGGTTAGCTGGAAGTGGCATTGAAATTAAACCCTTCAGATATAAATTCTTAGTTTTTTTAATGAGTCTCTGATCTGCTGTACTGTCCCCTGCAATAAAATTGTCTGTACGTTCAGGCTGCAAAGATGAGGAAAAGCAGAAATGAGTACTACTAACTGATTGGACAGACCACTCCAATCTTTGACACTTGTATACCTGCATTGCATCCAAACTTTCTGGTCACCCACTGTGCGGGGAATATTTAACTCTCCAGACCACAAACTATAATGGCCTTAGCAGGCCATTTATAAACTAACTGTATAAACTAAACAGGCTCAAAAACTGTCTTGCAACACTGTTTATTTTCTGGAACCGCCTTCTGGAATGGTTTTGCTCCATGCCTGGCAAAACTGTCAGCCAATGCTGGGCATGGGTATAGGGCATGACAGAAGATACTTCCAGTTGGCAGCATGCGTGATGTTACCCTGTTTTAAGGAGGTGATAAGAGTTTAATGACACGGTGGAGAGAGACATTATTATGCCAGATAACTTGCCCTTAGAGCCAGAGAACAGAAACTGGGCCATTTGCTTTATTGGCATAGATATTGTCTGCATAGCTATGTAATTCCACAAAACAATAGAAGGAGCTCATGACCAAGTAACACGGACCAGCTCACACAAGCATTGCTTTAAATTAGCTCCCTCCATGTCAGAATCTTCTTGTGAAGAACTTGCTGGAGTGATTCAAAAGCATCAGAGATACTGAAGCAATAGTAAGTAGTGTATGGCTCAAGCTCCTAGCTTGGTTTATCTTTATTTAAAGAATGAGCACTTTATATAGATATAGCCCATTACAGAAGTGAAGAATACCATCTGTATTGCATTTATCATTAAACCAAGCTAATGAGATTCTATGTAAATCTTTTGAGAGCTGGGAATCCCACTGGCACCCAACAATAATTTTTAAGGGAAGTGTTATTCACTGTATTAAAACATAGGAGGCTTGTCAGAAAAATGGGTTATTATTTTTTCTTCTTGTAAACAACAACTGACAATGACTTTTTTTTTTTTCCCCCCTCCCCCAATATTGTGAAAGAAACTGGAACAGACAAATATTCTC
>JAVJGI010000014.1:38000600-38041623 GCA_035590275.1 Ibycter americanus
TGGAGCCCTGCTTTCCTGGGGATGGCCGAACACCTGCCTGCCCATGGAAAGTAGTGAATGAATTCCTTGCTTTGCTTTGCTTGCGTGCGCAGCTTTTGCTTTACCCTTTTTTCCCCCCACCTTTCCATTTTGTTATTATTATTATTGTTATTGTTATTGTTATTGTTATTATTGTTGTTCTTACCTCTTTATTCTGTTTAAATTAGTAAATTGTTCTTATCTCAACCCTTGACTTTCACATTCCTTTCCGATTCTCCTCCCCATCCCTCTAGGTGAGGGGGAGTGAGCAAGTGGCTGCGTGGTGCTCGGTGGCCGGCCGGGGTTAAACCACGACGGGTGCCCAAAACTGAACACAGTATTCAATATGTGCCCTCACCAGTGCCAAGTCCAGGGGGACAGTCACTTTCCTTGTCCTGCTGGCCACACTGTTTTGGATGCAAACCAGGATGCTATTGGCCTTCTTGGCCACCTGGGCACACTGCTGGCTCATATTCAGCTGACTGTTGACCAGCACCCGCGGGTCCTTTTCTGCCAAACAGCTTTCCAGCCACTCTTCCCCAAGCCTGTAATTTTGCGTAGGGTTGTTGTGACCCAAGTGCAGGACCCAGCACTTCTCCTTGTTCAGCCTCATACAATGAGCCTTGGCCCATCAATCCAGCCTGTCCAGGTCCCTCTGCAGAATCTTCCTACCCTCAAGCAGATCAACACTCCGCCGCCACCTTGGTGTCGTCTGCAAAGTTACTGAGGGTGTACTCAATCCTCTCGTCCAGATTGTCAATAAAGACATAAAACAGAACTGGCCCCAGTACTGAGCCCTGGGAAACAGCACTTGTGCCAGGTCATCAGCTGGATGGAACTCCATTTGCTGCCAGTCTTTGGGCTTGGCCATCCAGCCAGCTTTTAACCCCATGTAGAGTATAACCATCCAAGCCATGTGCAGCCAGTTTCTCCAGGACAATGTTGTGGGAGATGGTGTCAAAGGCTTTACTGAGGTCCAGATAGAGAACATCCACAGCCTTTCCCTCATCCACTAGGCAGGTCATCTTGTCATAGAAGGTCAGGTTCATCAAGCAGAACCTACCCTTCCTAAACCCATGCTGGCTGGGCCTGATACCCTGGTTCTCCTTCATGTGCCACGTAATGGCGCTCAGGATGACCTGCTCCATAACCTTCCCCAGCACTGAGGTCAGGCTGACAGGCCTGTAGTTTCCCAGGTCCTCCTTCCTGCCCTTCTTATAGATGGGCATCACACTGGCTAGCCCCTAGTCTTCTGGGACCTCCCCAGTTTGTGAGGACTGTTGGTAAATGATGGAGAGTGGCTTGGCGAGCTCCACCACCAGTTCCCTCAGTACCCTCAGGTGGATCCCATCTGGCCCCATAGATTTGCGCATGACCAAGTGGAGCAGCAAGTCACTAACCCTTTCTTCCTGGAGTGTGTGGACATCATTCTGCTCCTCGTCCCTGTCTTCCAGCTCAAGGGGCTGAGTACCCTGAGAGTAACTGGTCTTGCTATTAAAGACTGAGGCAAAGAAAGCATTAAGTACCTACAGCCTTCTCCTCATCCTTTGTGGCAATGTTCCCCACTGCATCCAATGAAGGATGCAGATTCTCCTTGGCCCTCCTTTTGTTTCTAGTGTATTTGTAAAACCTTTTTTTTTCTTTTATGACAATGACCAGACTGAGTTCTAGCTGGGCTTTCTTTCACCTTTCCATTCTTCTCCCTGTATAACCTCGTGACATCCTTATAGTCCTTCTAATTTGCCTACCCCTTCTTCCAACGGTGGTGAACTCACCAGAGCTCTCTGTTCAGTGATATATATATGTGTGTGTGTGTGTGTGTATTCTGAAAGAGATAATAACATGTAGATAATAGAACTATACTGACTTTTAAGTATCATTTTCATTAGAACAGTAGGCTTGATTTCAAATATAGTTTTACATTTTAATAAGTAAGCGAGTTAGCCATTTTTACTGAAAAGCAAAATTTTTCCTAAACAGACTGCTGACTTTAATAGAATGAACTGCATCAATTTTTCACCAAAGTGGGAAGACTATCACTTGCAGTGGTAATATTAAGGGGCTAAAAAACCAATTAGAATATTTAAACTTTATTTTCCAGTTTCTTATCCAATTTACTGTTGAAATTCTTCAGCAAGGGGCTTTTCTATTTATTTCATTCACAGAACAGAAACATTTGATCTATATTTTCTCTTTCAAAATATGAGACTATCACTGAGTCACACTTTCTTTTACCATTCTGGATGATTCACCTGGTTTTGCACCTTGACTCTTTGAAGTATATTTAAGAGATCATCTTCTTTTGACAGTTTACTGAGGAGAATCTCTCCTGTGCTTTTAGGAGACACAGACTATAGGTTGTATAGCCCAGAATTTGAGGGTGAAACTTTTATGTCACCTGACCTTATTTACAGAGATGCTCAGAGTTACAGTCTCATTGTGTTTTTCAAGATATAGGAGCTACTTACTGCTTCAGAAACTCTTCTTTATAGCTTCCTAACACTAGGTTTGATTTTATTTTATTGCTGATGGTATTTTCAAAGTAGGTGTTGCTCTGTTGCTAAATCATTTAGCTCTCCTGTACTGGACCAGGACCTTCTCCTGTGGTTGACTAAGCAATGAACATTTTATTTCACTTCTGGGGTCTCTCCTGGTTTCATGAAACTAAAGTATTCCTAAATAAAACATAGGTCCAGCTCTGGCTCTAGGGACTAGTTACAAAACCCAATGTAAACAGGATAACAGAAACATTTGGTTTGACCCCACCTTATACAGTGCTCCAAAACTGTCCCAGCATATTTGGCACTCTTCCAGGTCACATACCACACGGTGTGTGACACAGACAAGAAATTCATGCTATGAAAACAATACTTTGGTGGAATGGAGCACTGCTATTGCAGTGTTTTGGACACATTATACTGTGGGTGAAAAAAAGGAAAAAAACCCCACAGCAAATAATTATAATGTCTTAGTGTCACAGAAGCAGTGAATGAGGCCAGAAGACTCAGTGCTGTAGAGTTCATTTGTAGTGGATGGTATCTAATTTTCTGTGGAAGGGAAAATCCCTTTCCCCTCTAGAGAAAGCCTTGAACAGTGTCATTGCAAGCTATTTCTCATCACTTGTCCTAAGGCTAGGCGTCACTCGCTGGGTCCAATGCACTTAACAAGGTACATTTAGTTAAGGGTATGACTTTAATGGTAAATAAAAGGAAAAAGACTTTGGTTGTAAACTGCTGTGTCCATTTTACAAGATGCTAGGACCTGTTCTCAGTCTCTGCAAACAAGTGGCACGGCGTACAATGTGTCCATACCATGAAGCAGGAAATCACATCCACAATAACTACTAGAAGCAGCTACTGCTCTTCCATGAACTGTGTCAAGCACTGTCTGGGAGACCATAGCTAATTCCAAGCAGAATGGATGTGAGCAGACAGTGCCACTTGGCTCGAAGAGCCAATCCAACTATGTAGAAGAATGGTTGTTCATTAATACGATGCAGATTTCGCTGCACTATTGCCTCATCAAAAATGAGTCACACAGTGGTTATTCAACCTTTTATTCTAGTGTTGTTTCTGTAATATTTGTTTACTGCAGACTCAGAGATGGTCTCCCAAATGAAGTAACACAGAGGCACTGTCATTTCTGTGTTCTGTGACTCAATGCTTCTTTTATATGCTATTATAAATTACACTGTACTTGCTTTTTGTCATGCTGTGTTATGAATTAACATTCAACTTTTAGTCTAACATCCTACCCTGATTTGTTTAACTTTCATGTTTTATCCCTCCTGTTGAGTGCAAAGTTGGAGTTTCACATCTTCATTTTTTTTCTTGGATGTGGTAGCATGCTTTTTTTTTTTCTTTCCTCTTTCAAAATCCCATTTTGGTTTGTATATCCATTTATTCCACTTTTCTAGCTTGACTTTTGTGATACTTACGTCCTTGTTAGAATTTGAAAAGTCCCCTGAATAAGTGCAATCTGCAAATAGTATTAACATAATGGTTGTTCCCTCCTGAAGTGCTCTAAAGAAGTTGTTAAATAAGAGCGGCTGTGACACAGTTGGCAAGTTCCCCAGTGTTCCTGACCCGAAGCATCTTAACTTGAGCCACGCAGTTTATAAGATCTAACTAAACAAGAAAAGTTTTATTTTCTAATTTTATGGGGTATTTACAATTTCTTTTAATAAAATTCCATTACATACCTTCACTTAGAAGTTTGAAAGGATAAAATCAAATCAACTTTGACTGAACTATCTTTTCAGTTGATAGAGTAAAAGAAGAGAAAGAAAGCGAGAGATTTCTGACATTCCCAGAACTAGAAGAAACCCAATTCACTATTATAGCATCAAAAGCATCCCCAAATATTAATTCTGATCTAATACTCCAGGTGTGTATAAAACAAAATATTAAGAATCATAAAATTATTTGCTTGCCTTATTCTTCCTTGGCTGACATTCTAGATGTCTAAGTCCAAAATTCAGTGTGAACTGCTACTTTGCTTCTATCACCCTTTGTTTGTATGTATTTTCTGAATAAGTTTCTAACAAGCATGCACAGAAATGCCTCTGTCTTGGAAGTACTCAGTGACTTTGTTCTTTTTTTGTACTTGACATATCCGCAAATCGTCTCTGTTTCCAAGTCTCATTTGGTAGATATTTTCACAACATATCTACTGGATTTAAGCTAGCACAGACATCAGCCCTGCTCCCTTTTGATTAATCAGTGATCAAATAATCCGTTCAGGATATGGGAAACCAAGACTCAATTCCTTTCTTTGCCTCTGGGGTTTCTAACCTGCACTTTCCATGCAAATGCACTAAGGGCATATTCTGCGGTGGGGTAATTTCTGTCTGCCCTGCTCAATCTGTTCCACTGTGTATAGTCTGTGTAGGTATTAGTTAGGCTGGAGAGAGAGCATGCAAAAGCCTGTAAAGGGTTTTGGCTCTTGGCTAATAGACTGAAAAACTCAGAGCTTAGGCTCCCTGCACAGGGAATGGATAGAACAAGGTACTTCAGAGTGGAGGTCCACAATGCTGCATTCCAGTGAGATGCCTCTAATAGCTTGCTAATGAGAAATGCTACAGAGATCCTGCCTTCCACAGGGCACATGTGCCTCATCCCTAATCTTAGAAGACATCTCCAAAGCAATTACAAACAATTTTCAAAGCATCAATTAGAGATGATACCTTTTTTTTACAGCAGAATTTGTGTGAGTGATAGCGGTGGAAGATCACACTTTGAAAACAGGCTAAGCCATACAACTAGCAGCAGCTCAAAAGACCCAGCACTTTTGTCAGTGTCTGCAGTGTCCACTGTCGGTCACCCTATGGCTGTGAAGTGTCCACACACTGAAATGAGCTGGCCAGCACTAGCACGAAGGCAACTGGAAAGAGTCCTCTGGAACATGCTTGAAGTCCATGAAACCAAGTGCACTAAATGGCTTAGCATGCCTTTGGTCATGCTCCCAGAAACAGCCTGCAGTACAGACTAGTCATAAAGCAGATAACTGGATGGGAGACAGGATGAGGTGGAACATGCCCTTATTGCTGTGACACTAAATACCAGTTTAAATATGTAAATATAAATATATAAATGTACTGATTTTAGTGTAGGTAGTTATTTCTTGTATAGTCATATAAAAAAAAGACATCTTTGTATCTTAATATCAGAAAACTCTTCCAGAAACTGTTGACTGAAGCTCTAGAAACCACAGATCCACTGGTATTAGCTTTATTTTCATCCTTAATAACATTTTCAGCATTTTACTTCTATCTTAATTATTTTAAAAAAAAAAAGAAAAGAAAGTTTGGGTGAGTGGGGAAAAAAAACCCCAACACTGAAATCTTTAGTGGCACATGGTGGTGCTGTTGGATAAGAAAAATTTAGAGGCATAACCACAGGGTGAGAAAGATTGTTGCGGCGAGTTAAATAAAATTAAAAGAACGACAGCTTCATTCACCTCTGTCATATCCAATCTTTTGTTTCTTCTTTTGACACAAGGATTTTAAATTAGGCAGAATCATAATTCCTGGTGGCTTGTATTCTTGATAACTCACATAGGGGATACAGATCTTTAACAAGAATTTCATGCCTCGGAGACTGACAGTTAATGAGGCTATTATTTTCATTTTTAAATTGCCCAAATGTGAGCTAGAAAATTGGTGGTTTCACATCTCTTACTGTCATCTTTCAGTGCAAATTTTATTCTTCATCTTTTAAAACCTTTTATAATATAAGGTGAATGCCAAAATCATCAGGTGATTCAATACCATATTTTCTATTGCAATGAGTATTTCATTAAGCCAATAACCTTGTTTCCCAGATATAAATGGCACGTTTGAAAAAAAATGAGTACCTGTTCAAATTGCTTTAGCTGATATAACATCTTGACATTGAACTGCATGTTCAGTACCCTACTATCATCTAATTTACAATCCTTCTTCAGAAATGTCCTTTTTCTAAAAGGTGTTCAGTGCGGTAGCTGTAAACAAAGTCTTCAATTTGGCAATAATCTCTGTTTATTGTAGTTCAAGCTAAAGGCATTTAAAATTTCAGCCAAGCACCTTGGGATCTTTCAGTAGCTACTGAAGAGTGTTCAGATGTCCATTTTAAAAATTACTGAACAGACTAATTATGCAGTGGCTGATTTATAAGGGATGGGTGGGGGTAGGGGTGAATGGCATATTTGGGTTTTGAGGTATTGTGCTGAAGTTCTTTTTAATTACAAAAGTTATTATTGTGGTTAACTCTTTCATGAGTTTTAGTGGACTTTGAACTTCTGGTGCTCCCACTAGGATTACATTATAGCACTTTATGTGAGGTCAGAAAAGATGTCAGAGCTTTAGCAGGGATTTTCAATGACAAAATGAAAGTTTTAGAATTGTACTTTGCTTCAAAGAAAGGGTCTCAGCAGTGGCACTCTTTGTCACATTGGTAGGCAGACATATCATTAGCATCTTTGACTTAGAAGAATAGGAAGCCTGAGGGCCTAAATTTTACCTCTTTACAGTTGAAAGATGAGGCACTCAGACTGTGCCTGTGGCCAACTGCTGTTTTCAATATAAGGGGCAGAATAAGCTCACAGTGTATTTCCACCTTTCACCTTGGTGCCCTATGTGTAATTTTTTTCATTTTTATTTTTCTCTGGATGCAAATCCTAAGTGAGATCCTGAGCATCCTTAACTCCCATTGAGATCAGTGGCATTTGTAAATGTAAAGTATCTTATCAGTGCATTTTTAAATGCAGAGTATGTTATCAGGACCTCTTGGGATCTGGTTCAAAGCCTTGCTGTGTTTGATTTATTTTAGAGGTATTTGATTTGTATGTTATTAAAAGAAGCCCCTTCAAAGGTAATGGATAACATGCTTCAAAGACAAAATGCACTTGTGATCTCACAGAAACAGCGTGGTCTGCTGGGTAAGTATTAGCCTGGGAAAACAAGATTGGGATTTCTGGGTGTTTCCATCATCATTCATTGCCCTGCTGAATGGCCTGCAGCAAGCAGTTCCCTTGCTCTGGCTGTTTTCTTTTTTTTGTTTGTTTGATTTTTTTCCATCTGTAAATACAGTCTGATGATGAAAAGCTGATGGAAAAGTTTGGCATTATTATCACCATCAGAAGACGGTAATGCTTCTTCCCAATGGAGTAAAGGGAAGTGGACATGAAGAGAGCCTTGAAATAGACATGCGAAATCCACTTTCTCTATTTCTTTAGACACACTTGTATCTAAATACATCAGTGTTCAGTCTATTTCTCCTCTCTGTGTAATTTGATATTTGCTAAGCATTTCTAAACTAACTGTTGCACGTAAACTCTTTTTTAAGAAAGCTAAAGAGAGCACCAAGTCCAGATTAAATATAGAAGCATACATTTCCTACTGTACACGTACTTTTTGTTCCTCATCCATTATTCAAACTGCTGTAGGAAAAGCTTGCATGTGTGACATGAGACTAACAAAAACGTTGCAGTAATATTTTCAGATCCCAGCATCTTATTGTTTGGCACCTAAATCCATGTGAGTTGTTTTCTTCCTACTGCGGTAAACATTCTCCTTTTCTTACTGTTCCTTTAAACGTTGCAGTCATGGAGAATAGCTGCCTCTCTAGGGGATGTGTATACTACAGTTTGTACCTCAAGCCCCAGAGTAAACATAAACGTTTATGCCGTTATGTCAGTAATATAACCTCCCTACTCCAGCTGAGTATTCCCCTGATTATGCAGCCAAGAATCACATTAGCCCTTTCAGCCACAGCACCACACTGGGAGCTTGCAAGATCGTGTTCAGCTGTTTTTAACTTGAAGGAACAGATTGTTAGAAAGTAACATGTCCTCAGCTTCGTTGATTTAGAGGCTGGGTAAGCCTGCGTGAAGTGAGAGTTTTGGGATTTCAGTGAGATCAAATGCAGCCATATTCTTGTCTAAATAGGAAATATTTAATGCAGTATCACAGTTTAGCTTGCCTATTTAACATCATTTCGGGATGCTCACTTTTCCTACCACTCTGGGCAGCTGATACAGTCACTGGAGTGAGCAGAAAGTAATTGATAATTAAGCAGATAATGGGTAGTAGAAATTCACTGAAGAATATGGGCAATATTTCTGTGTCTGTCCTTTTTCCACACTACATTTTCTTTTTGCTTTGTGACTTGATGCAGCCACTGCAACAGAAAAATTATCATGGAGCTTTAGTTTTATTAGAAGATGGAAGGCCAGGTTTTAGTGATGCTGTTCCCACAGCCAGTGCAAACTAGCCCCAGAGCTGCTGTAAGCAGTCTGGCGAGTTCATTACGGTGCAGAGGTGATCCAAAACTAAAAACGATCAGGGATTTTTCTCTCTTCTCATGCCTGAAGCTGGGAAAAACTGGCATTGCTCTAAGAAAACATAAATGGCCAGTGTGGTGTTTTGCCAGGAGTTTTTTACCTTGCAAGGGAAGAGAGTTCAGAAACACTTCCTTTCTGTAGTTCAATGAAATGAAGACTTAAGATGGTTTTGGTTTATATAAGGACCCCAGCTAAAAAATAACAACATCGAAACTGAATTGATAATCTAACTCCTTGCTGGTGGGGAATTTTGCTGCTAGTGTAAGCCAAGGGGGCATCATGGTGCTCTGATTCAATCCAGAGCCTTATGGCACCCATTCAAACTGATTGATATATCAGTCGATATCTATGTATCAGCTGATGCCCAGTATCTCACCTACATTTTCCAGTTTTAGGCAGAGATGTCACAGAAGAAGAAGAACAGTATATCCACATGCTGCTTCAGCAATGTAATCCTCTCAAGCCTGTTATGGTCTTAATTTTTTCCCCACTACTTATCCCTTCTTCCTAACTTGTAATATCTGAGGGCTTGAGTAGCCACATCGTAAACTGTTTCAGGAAGTTGATCCAGTTGATCCAAGGACTAACACTTTTTTTTTTTCCTTTTTTTCTTTTTTTTTTTTTTTAATTTCTTCTTTTGCCAGATGAATTTTCATTTATTCAGCTCCACGTAATGTTTCAACACATGATTACAGAAGACATAGTGCCAGTGTAATGCAGTAGAGTGCACAGCTGGGGATGGAAAAGGCAACTGAGATCACAGCAGTCTCAATTTAGATTTCTTGCAATTATTATGGATATGTACCTTTCATTTCCTGAATTTAAGCTGCTGCTGAGAGAAGTGATCCTTGGGGAACGGTTCAGGAATCTGGACAAAAGAATTCTTAACCAGACCAGTTCATCATGCAGCTATTATGAACCTGTGTGTTGGCAGTTAGAAGGTGACAGAAGCTAGAGGCGAGCAACTGAGAATGAAGAATACCTCCTTAGTGATAGTGCCAGTTTATTTCATCCTAAGCTGGTATCGAAACTTTGTATGCTTTAATTAAAACTTGTTTTAATAATAATAATAATAAAAAAATCTGCTTAGTTTTTTTAATTCGTTTAAAACAGCACACTACTCTTGTGTTCCTTAAAACCGTATGTGTTTACACAACACTTACAATTTTCCAGAGGAATTTCACTTTGGCCATCCTTCCCAACATTCCCCCTTCTTCAGTCTCTCTTCTTTGCCTTCTCAACTCCTCTAGATGCACAGAATGCAAGGAATGATGAGAGGAAATATAGAATGTATTTCTATGTTAGTATTATGTACTGATTTGCAAGATTTCAGGGCTATTGGTCTTCATTTCAGAGATAACCAATTCTGATTGTCTCTAATCATATTATTTGCCTTTGAATGTATACAACATCTTAGAATAAGATGGAGATGACACACAGTGCAAATCAAATGTGCGTAGAACTTGATACCCACATAGGAATATATCATTATTCTTGTTAAGATTTTATCAGACTTGCAAATTCCAAAGAATAAAATTCCACACTTTGTAAAGTATCACCATAAAAAAGATGGTTTGTTGTTTCCTAAAATACTACATATCACTAAAAATACTGCTTTTTGTGAATTATGCCTAGGACATTACAGTAACAGGTTGCAGACTAGATTTATCCTACATCCTTCAGGCTGAGCTCCTAAAATGAAACATAACTCATCATTATGTGTGTGAATAAATTATATATTGTGAGTAAATCAGGCAAACATGGGAAATTTTCCTTAAAGAAATCTATTGATGTTAGTTTTCATTTTCTTGGTTACTTTAATAGGTGAAAATATTAGTATTCTTTAAAGTCTCAGAACTGTACCAAATATGTAATCATAAAACTGATTTTAACAAAAGTGGGTCACTGATACATAAACTGGTTACAAACAGAAAATATTTAACTAATACTGAAAAAGGAATTAAAGTATTTAATATGAACACTTATACTAAGTCAATAAACTCTTTCAATTTGGAAGTTCACTATTTGTGATGAAACGGATGAATATAAAGTCACATTAAAAGTGATTTTCCCAGAAATTAAGGAGTTGTGATTAGGACACATACAGTAGACATGGAACTTTGCCATATTTTTCAAACCCTAACTAGGCACTTTAATATACTTTTTCTCCTAGCTCTATATCAGGTTTTGTATTCACTGATGAAGCTTTTACTTTTTGAGCTACTTTCTAATCCCTTTTGTCTATTATTAGAAAGTTTATGGTTTAATTAAATTACCTTATTGATTAGCATGGAATAGTCTTCTAATATACTGCTTGTCTTAAGTCTTTTACAGTTCGCTTGATTTGTTATCTTTATTTAGTTACAAAAAAATCCCTTGGCCTATGGCATCTTCTGTTTCCACTAACAGTTTTAGGTGAAAAAAACATCAAGCAGCATAAAACAGAAGTACATCTTTTATTACAGTGTCATCAGTGGCATTTCAACAGCTACCAAAGGTCTCCAGCTGGCTGCATCAGTGAATGGATTGGTACAATTTCCCTCTAACCAGGGAATAAAGCTACCAATATTTTACAGCTCTCATGCATACTTTGTTATGAAAATTAAATATATCTTTTGTGCAAAAGCCCAATATGAAAGCTCTTCATAACACCTAATATCTGCATCCTGGCTTTAGAGATAAAGGAACTGGACAGCGTAGCCTACACATGAATGCTGGAATATGAGTAATAGGATATATGTGTGCAAAACAGTCTCTGTTCTTTCAAACTGGCAGTAACGGGTTTTGCTTCTTCATCCGTGTTTCACCTTCAAAAAGCCAAAATAATCAGTCATTATTTTAAGAATAGCTTTGTATATATGCACGCCAGAGATCACTGGGGCCCCGGCACTTAGATGTTTGTAAGCAGCATGCAAATGCTAAAATCAAAGAATTTTCTACTATAAACTGGGAAAGTTATAATCTGTCAGTAAAAGCTCGATTCAGAATATTAATAGCATTGCTGAAGAGTTTTGGTTGGAACCAACTACTAGATCCCAGCTAGTCCAGCCTCTGCTCAGAGCTTGTTTCTGAGTTAGACCAGTTTGCCCAGGGCCTTCCACAGCCTCGCTGGGCACAGCTGGGACACAAACCCCAGCTGTTTACTCAGGAACAGAGTCTTGGCAGGTGTTTGGAAAGTCCCTCAAGGGGTCTTCTGATTAGCAAATGTGTACATATAGTCCTATAATCTTTTTCTGCCTAGCAAAGCCACTGCTGCCTTGGAGATGCCCCAAGGTATACCCTCCACTCTTGATGTCAGTGTGTGCTGGCAGCCTTGCACAGGTTCAGCCAACTTTTAGTGTTGTGCATGTATCTGTTCTTGTAGCTTCGGCAGGGCTAGAGTTTGGGACATTTTCACATGTTGCCCCTCAACATATACTTTCCCTTTCTTTAGTTGTTTGATTTTTTTATTTGCTTGTTTGATTGGTTGGTTGGTTGGTTCTTTTTAATAGCTGCTTCTCCCTCCACACCCATAAGCCCTTTATAGAAGACATTCACATAAACTTGTACAGAAAGGTTTTTTTCTGACACTCCCTTCAGCCTCAGGTTGGGAAAGCTGAAGAAGTCCCAGGAAGTCCATTTAGACTCAGAACACCACTATCCCTAGAGGTAGCTGAATCAGCCAGGGCAAGGTGCCACTTTCTCTAGTGCATCACCACCATCGCTATGCTGACTCCACCATCTTCAGGCCCTTTTTGCGTGCCCTGGCTTGCCAGCTCCCATGTTAATGCCTTCTTCCTGGTTTTGCATCCTTCTTGTTGTGGCATTGGTTGCTAGAGCTTCCTGTCGGTTAAGTAGGAAGCCCAGCATGTCTGCCTTGTGCTGCAAGACTTTCTGTTGAACAGGGGACTTCACGGGGTTTTTTGTTCCCCTGTCATGGTTCACAATGCTGCCGAGTCTGTTTCATAATTCCTTTGCTGTGCCTCAGGGGTGTCCTGATGCATGGCTGTGCTCTGTCATAGTCACAGGGAACTTTTTTTGAACTCACTGGATTTCAAAGTCTAGTTTTCTTGAAATTTACTCTTAGAAAATATCTTAACACGTTGTACCTGACAGACTCCCTGCCTGCTACTCAGAGCGGAGAATCCGCCTCAGTGGTTATGGGCCCGGGTGGTGCAACCGAACGCAAGGGCTCACCGTGTGATTAATATGATTGCTTTAATAAACACCGTAAATCAATGCCCACAAGCAAACCACTATCCCCATTAATATAATGGAGGCAGTGATCATACATTGATCATCCTTTATAATATTATAATAAACAAGACACAGGAAAAAACCCCCCAAAACTAGAGAGCTGATTAAAACGTTATAGTAAGCTACAAGTGAAAGAAAGTAAATAGACATACGACCTGCTCAGAGGGAAGCACAGCGTGGCGGTGCCAGGGAATCTCAGGCCAGCTGAGAGCGAGCTCCATCGAGCGCTGAGTCGAGATTTTATACCCTTGCAGTCATGTAGGTTTTTTGTGTGGATAACTTCAATAAGCAAGCCTTTTTTATTAGTTTAGCTACAACAGGAAGGCATTGCAACACTGGATGCATGCTCTCCCTGAGCTGATAAATAGTTTTTATATTTTGGGCTTTTTGCGTTGAGATGAAGGGTGAGAGTGAGGCATTGCTATCACATATACAGGGTAGGGATCGAGGGCCTCAGAAAGGAGAAACTACCCAGCCTGTGCCCAGTCCTGCTCCTCTTTTACGGCTTCAGTGGCAGTTTCCCTTCCCTTCACTTTGTTGTTTTTTCCAAACGTCAGCCTGAACCTCACACAAGTAAACCAGAATCTTTCCTACACAAAAATAATATTAACTATATAGATGTATTCATTTTCTTCTGATCAATTATTTAAGTTTTTTGTTTGCTTGTTTAGAATGCCAGTCTTGTACCTTTTCCTGTTATACAGCAAGTAATCTAGGCTATTTTACATATTGTGCAGTGATATTTTTTTTTAATTTACACCTGCTTAAAGAAAAATAATAATTTAAAACATACATTTCCCTGACCTCTATTGAAGTATCTGAGTTATATATGCAAAACCCACTGAATTCTCAGCAACAACAGCTGAGCAAATAATTTGAAATAAATGCCTTAATTAATCTTTTCCATTTGCAAAATGTCTATAGGCAAATCATTATTTCCTCACATTAATTCAGCATTCAGATATGCTCAACAGTTTTTCACTTGATTGATTGAACAAGTAACTGGGAACAGTTCAAAGTACCTGTATGTTCAGTATTCGGCTTGGCTAGCAATTAAAAAGCTGCTTCTGTTCTCTAACGCTTCTATAGTTCCTCCTTATCAAATATCTCTTTGTGGGCTGTATACCACAATATCTGAGGACCTTGCAACCTTATACATACTTACTCTTAAAGCTTATGAACTTAGGAATTCTTTCTTTTTTCTCTGTTTTATGGATGAAGAGCAGCATATAGAAAGCCAGTTTCTTTAAAACTTCTTAGGCATAGTTCCACTAAACTAGAGAAGCAACATCTCATCTGTTGCCAGCTTACTTCCTGGAAAATTCAGCAGCCAATAAATGTTTTGGCTCCCAGTATGATATCAAGAAGAGCCAAGTGCCTAAGGAACGGATTTTCAGAAACCTGCAAGCTAAGCAGAGTCTACGTCAGTGAGATACGAGACAAATCCATACAGAAGGCCATAAATAAAAGCTATGACTTACAATTCTTCCATTCCAGTCATCCAGAAAACAATTGATCCAACAAGCTTAGGTCTAAGGAACTAATGCTGTTGAAAAAATGAGGACACATCAATCTTTAGTATGTACTGGAGAAGCATAAAATGTCCACCTCCCCCTTGGGGATCAGTGGCAAGCTACTCGTTGTTTCTAGATAGAAAATGCCTTCAGTTTTATATAGGGACATCAGGGTCCTGAGGACACCAATAGGCCTTAATGTCTCCGACAAGCTTCACCCAGGCATCCCTTCCAATGGTCCCAAGAGCTCACGACAGCCCTGGGTCAGGCACCCAGTCCCCTGCCTGAGTTATGTGGTAGGTGTAACCTACCATCTGCTCGTTTCTCACTCCCTTGGCCCTGATGCATCACGTGCTGTGTTGGGCACCGTTGATGGACCCCATTACCGGACCCTGGCACTGTCTGCTGTGGGACTGTGCCCTCATCAGCGAGGGCACTCTCTGTGCTGGGGTCACCTTTGGCTCCCAGCTTGTGCCTTTGGATACGCATCAAAAAATACCAACAAAGCTGCAATATACAGATTTATTTGCGAACTGGTAAGTGCAACAGCTTTGCTTAGTACAGAAAAGTACACTGGCATGCCCTTTCCCCTCTCCTTTTTCTTCCTACTCACCATGTCCTCTGACTGTCAATGCTCTCATCATATTAAAAACATTCAGAAAGTACCCAGTTTACTGGAACAGCTTTCCCCAGGCTAGGGAGAGCAAAAATCCTACCTGGCTCTCCTAAGGACATACCCATGAGCCAAACTGAAAGTTCTGCTTGGCTGAACTGCACTGCAGAACTACAGATTGTCTACCATTTCCAAGCCATGTTCCAGTTGTTTTCACCCAAATGGTTGTAAGATATTAAATAGATAATTATGAATCATCCATACCAGAAAATGGAGTTTGAAGTTCTGAAAATATTCAGGAATTCAGCTAGGACTCTGTGTATAGTTTGCACAAGAAAAGTTTGGAGATGTGGACAACAGAAGAATTGCTCATAGATAAGATTCATCTTGTTCAATCTCAAGCATAGGATTCAAATCCAATTTAAGAAACTAAAATTTAAATGTTGACATTTAGATGTCTCCTTGTAATTTTATATTTTTACTTAAGCCTAAATGTGGAAAACTTATTCAAACTGAGGTAAGGTTTCATGGGCTTGGAGGAGGATTGTTTTGTTGTGGTTGTTCATGTGTTTTGTACTTTTCTCTATGATCTACAAATAGAAAAAAGAAGTCACCATTTCTGTACTCCATACAGATGGAATGTATGGTTTTACAAACACTTTTATGTTCATAGCTTGACAGCAGTAGATATTTATTCAGAAAAGAAATGTGCTGCTGCCTGTTAGCTTTTTTTTATTTTATTTTTGGCGGTGCAGTTAATTATACAAATCTGTTGCTGTTCTTATGTTTAGTGAGACCTGATAAATACAAACTAGAAAGACTCCCTCTGTAGTCACATCTTTATCTTGGTGGGCTGAAATGAGCAACTGTATAGACGTTATTAAAGAACTGCCTTGTTTATATTCCTATTGATATTTCCATACTTTTTCAAATAAATATCTTTTGCACTCACTATCAACAAAGCTGGAGATCTTAAAATTATTCAATAAAGAAAACAAAAATAATTTAATTTCAGTGAATATAAGGATGAATTGACGACTCAGTGGGAAAATTGCAGTGACTCCAAATAAAATATTATCCTATAAATAAACAACAATCTTCCAGAATTCTCCAAATCAATATATGTCATATTTCTTAGTCAAAGGTTGACTCTCAAGGATATATAATTCATTGCAAAAATTGCCTTTGAAACAATGTCTGACATATACAAGAATGAAAATGTGATAAACATTTCAATATCAAATATAAGCTTGTACAATTACTTGGAAGCATAGGCCCAAATCCTCATATGAGATTCCAATGAATTGCCCAATTAAATACTTTCCAGGGCATGTAAAAGAAAGAGAAAGAAGCCTTAAATAAATCATGATGTTTTGGATAACTGCTGTAAAAGCATTACAGTTTTAGCACTTTATCTGCCTGTGGTGATTTTGCCCTGTGATTCTAAATTTGTATTTCAGAGAGATCATTGTCTCACAATTGATCAACTGATGCATTTTTCTTTCCTGAAAATATTGAGGTACTTCTTTGATTAGTTTTTCCAAAGTTCTCTGTTTTTCTTGTTCTGTTGTTCAAAAATGAAAAGAGCGTAGGAAGTCACTGTAATGAATCAACTGAAGATTCCCTGTAATAACTTAATTTCATGGGTGTCCTGAATCTTGTAATGGGAAGTTTACACTGTGAATTCTTTCTCCTCGGTAAATCTGAAGAAAAAGGTGGAACACAGCCTTGTTGCAAGTAGGTTTTGCAACTCAGGTTCCTGAGCAGAACTTTTCCTATTTCTCTTACATTTGATTTCACGACTTGGTGGCTGTTTACATAGCTGATTTTTGAAGATTCTTCGCTCAGGAATCCAATTCTTCATACTCATCATGAAAGAAACCTGAACATAATGATTCTCAGGATTTTTTTATTTTATTAGTAGGATTAATTAATCTAGATGGGAATTTTCTTTCCATATCCTGATTTCTCCATCAGTAAAGTGGTTCTTTTATTACCTCATAAATATGTTGTGGAATAACTAGATGATTGTGCAGTGCTTTCTACAATGGCACCTATATAAAAATCTGACAGAAAAAGAAAAATATTTAGTAGCTAGTATCTTGAGTATTTTTAAAATGTAAGGTTCTAGCACTATTTATAGATATTGCAATGTTGCAATGTTTAACACTAATCAAGTCTGCTAAAAGAATACAGGAATAAAAAGGAGAATAAAGCAATAAAGCTCTTAGAATTACACAGTTGTAAAAAATGGCTATTAGATATATTGCCAGCTCTACCTACAGTTACTAATTTTTCCAGATCTGAAATATTTTCAATATCATTAGACAGTGATTGCTAATTATGAAAAGAAAATCTTTGTTTAAAAAATATTTTCTTAAAAAAAATCTGTGTTTGTTTCTGTCTGCTCTAATGATGTGGAGCATACATGTATGGTTTTGGGGCAGGTGAGGTGGCTAAACATTATTTTAAACACTTAGAGATATTTCACTGTCTCTGAGATATCTCACATCCAGGACCGTCAACCTGAGAGAGGTAAATGCTGTACGAAATGGATGAGAAACTCACACTGCCCTTGGCTGGCACCTTAAGACTGGCTGAGGTAGTTCACTTCAAACGGTGATTTAAGTAACTGAATTGAGCTCCTCCATTCTCTCACAAAGTCTGTAGAAATATTTGATCATAGGGTGTAAGTCTTCTCTATTATTAGAACCAAAAGGAGCTATTGTTTCCAGCATGTTGAAGAAAATCTTGAACTTTGAGATTAAAAAAGAGATAACAAAATTACGTGTTTTGCTTCTTTCAAAACACCTGAAAAATGTATGTAGGCCCACACTTGCTTGATCCTTTAGCCATCATGTAAGAAGTTGTAGGATCACGGCCTTAATCTGGGTGAGGCCCAGAGGATGCCATTATTAGAGCGTTCACTATTCTTTTTATCCCACAATCCGGTGTGTGGCATCGTCTAAGTTTAGATAATGAATGCTTCAGGTAACAGTGGGATTTTCTGAAGTATTCTAGAAGTAGTAGGAGATGTCACTGTTTCTCTGGGAGACAGAGATACGCAGAAATTGCTGCTGACTAGAATTATCCTTACCCCTCCACTGTGAAGAGCCAGTCCACAAAGGCTCTCACCGATGGCAGAGGTGATCATGAGGACAGACAGGCAATGGAAGGTGAGGAGAGTTGCATGGTGAAGAGTTAGCTAATGGTGGACTTGAGTTAGTGTGTTCCCGTCAGTTCCACTGGCTGTTATAATTAACAATTTTTTCACTCTGCATTTATGTCAGTATTCACTCCAGTATTTAGCTACAGGCTTGTCAGTCAGGTGGGAAGTAGGAGAGGATTATTTTCATTCGTGCTCAGAGAACCTCAGTATTTAATCTGTTTACAAGCTTTGGAGCATCTTGAGATTTAAATACATACCCTTAACTAAGATCTGCACCTTAACAAACAACATTGTGCCATTTGAGGTAGGCAGGGTTGAAAAGTCCAGGGCATATGGAGACCTTTACAACATGCATAAAGGCTTTTAGGATGTGCTGTAATGAAGAGGCATGGAGGAATGAGCTGGCTGGGATAGAGGGCTGGGATAGAGTTAATTTTCTTCATAATACCTAGTATGGGGGTATGTTTTGGATTTTTGATGAAAACAGTGTTGATGATACAGGGATGTTTGTGTTATTGCTGAGCAGGGCTCACACAGAGCCAAGGTCTTTTCTGCTTCTCACCCCACCCCACCAGCGAGGAGGCTGGGGGGGCACAGGAAGCTGGGAGGGGGCACAGCTGGGACAGCTGACCCCAACTGACCAAAGGGGTATTCCATACCATAAGACATCATGCTCAGCATGTAAAGCTGGAGGAAGAAGAAGGAAGGGGGGGATGTTCAGAGTGATGGCATTTGTCTTCTCATGTAACTTATGCATGCTGGAGCCCTGCTTTTCTGGAGATGGCTGAACACCTGCCTGCCGATGGGGAGTAGTGAATGAATTCCTTGTTTTGCTTTGCTTGTGTGCGTGGCTTTTACTTCACCTATAAAACTGTCTTTATCTCAACCCATGAGTTTTTTTCACTCTTACTCTTCCAATTCTCTCCCCATCCCACTGTGAGGGGAGTGATCAAGCGGCTGTGTGGTGCTTAGTTGCCAGGTAGGGTTGCCACAACAGGTGGCAAGAAGCAGTATGAGTGTAGCACCTACTTCTTAGCCTTCCGCTTGAGTCATTATCTTGCAACATCCATTATGTTGTTTGAGTGCTAGTAAGAAAGAGTAGACTCGACATGGAAGGGATGAAAAATTGCTGTGTGCCTGCAATGCCCTTTGAAAACAAGTAGTTTGAATGCTTTGCACTAGTTAGGTGAAAGAAACCTCATGCACTGCAGTTCAGTAGCTATTTCTGTGGCAAAAGACTTTCAAGAGGATCCTGCAACACAGTGGGTAGGCGTATTTGGCAGCATGATTTAGAAGTGTATTTTTCCCCAAACCCCTCACCAGCTCTTTGTTCAGATAAAAAGGGAACTGTTATTCTCACTGATAGTTCTGACAGGGCTTGGGGCTGCAACATTGTCAGATCTTGTAGTTGTGTTCCATATCTCTTGATGTATGGTATATTTTATGAAGATTCACATTACTATCTGATGCCCTCTGTTTTCATGAATTGAAAAGCTATTATTGTTCCTTCTATGAATCTGATTGTATTTTCTAAAGCAGCAGCAAGCAAAACAACATAAACCAAAATAAAAACAATCAAAAAAACCCCAAACCCAAAAAACCCTGTTTATCAGTTCTGGAATCAGGAGAAAAAAATTACACAAAATCATCATCTTTTGTATAGCTCTGATTTGTAAGTCAATGTAATTCTTCAAACTTACTCACTGTTGTGGGTTAACTCCAGTGGGCAGTTAAGCACCACACAGTGCTCACTTCCCCTCCACACCCCTAGTGGAACAGAGGAAGAGGAAAGGAAGAATAAAAGCAAGAAAACTTGGAAGTAAAGATTAAAAAAAAAGAAGAAATGAAAAAAAAAGGAAGTTTAATAACTGAATGGTAAGTGGAAGAAAAGAGAAATAAAACAAGTGATGTGAAAACACTCACTCACAACCTCCCACAGGTAAAGTGATGCCCAGCCAGTTCCCCAGCAAAAGATGATTATCCCCCTCAAAGCACCCACTTTTCCTTTTTATTGCTGATCATGACATTAAATGGTAGGGAATATCTCTTTGGTTAGTTCAGGTGTCTGCCTGGTTGTGTGTCCTTCCAATAGCCTGTGCACCCTCCAGTCTGTTCACTGGGGGGACAGTGAGAAGCACAAAAGACCTTGACACCGTGCAAACCCTGTTCAGCAAAAGCTAGTCCATTGGTCTGTTATCAGTACTGTTTGGTCACAAATCCAAAACAGAACCACATGAGGTACTACAAAGAAAACTAACCCTGTCCTAGCAAAACCAGTACACTGGCATATTTCTTCATGGTTTTTATCAAGTGGATTTGCCAATACTGTGGCTGAAAATTTCAAACTCAGTCACAGGAATTAGGCTCCAATTCCTTTATTTTCTGTTTACGTCTGCGTACTGACCTTCTTAGGTTGATTTGTTGTTTGTTTTGGTTTTTTTAATTTTCAGCCAACTTACTATGGCTTAAATACATTGTTATTTAAGTAAAATCTTGGAGATGCTTAAGGAACCTTCAAATCATACTTTCAAAGACTAGCTGACTAGGGACAGGGGGAAACAGAGGAGCAACCTTCTGTACGCACACAATCTACTATTTTTCTACTGGAGCCAGAGGTGAACCACTTAGGATTGACAGAGAAACTAAAACTGGGGGACAAGGTTTTTTCTATGTTCTCAGTGCAGAAAATGAAGAGATTTAGATAGTCCAGGCAGTTATCAAGAGCACCTGACTTAAAAGCCTAAAGTTATACACACTGCTTAATCATTAAAATTGCAAGTTGCAAGTTTAAATACCTCTTAAATTACTAGGAATTCATTTTTCCTCTCCACATGAATCACAGTTTGGGACTTCTGTCTTATATTTTCTTCTGATATATCCGGATAAAGAAATACTGTACTGCAACGGACTATACTGTAGTATTCTTTGACACTTCTTGTCCTGCCAAGATTTCTCAGAGGCAACTGTTGTTGTCTGCTTCTGGAACCATTAAAAGTGTCTACATTGTGCTCTCAGGCTGGCATTACAGCAGCAAATAATGGCAGAAGGCAATGGTGACTCAGACGCGTTTTAAAACACTGAATTTAGCTAACGGAGTCACTTTAAATAGTAAATCTGCTGAGTTCATCTTCTATGCAACAATCTGAAAAACTGTACAAGAAATGAGCAACTTTTAAATGAAAGAGGATCCATTTCTACATGCAAAAGCCATACCCTGGCTTGATCTTGTTGCTGCAGAGTAATACAAATGGAACAGACACAAGATGAAAGGAAATTTGGCTTTTTTAGTTGCATCAGTTGAAACACAAGAGACATTTTTCCAGTGCATGTAAAATTCTGTAATGTCTGTCTATTTCAGTATACATAATGCTGTCTGGATAATTGCAGAAGGAACAATTATTTGGCTTAGAACTTACTCAATAAAATTTTTAGATCTAATAGAAACATTTTCAATTATATGGATTTACCTTAATATATGTGATTCATTTGAGTTTTCTATCTGTGCGTGTTCTGGAGTCTAGTAATGAACAACAATTTAGTTTCCAACTCTTCTTCAGTCAGTATATTGTATGAGAACCTTTATTGTGAATAAGGTAAAGCAGTGACTCAAAGCAAAGACTAAAACCAAAGTTACCCTCTATGCTAGCCCAGTGACCATTCATAATCATTGTGGTCTCATTTTTTTGGGGAAAAAAAAGGTATTCCATTAAAGCATTTTTTTGATAATTTAAGGGTTATTACACTAAAATATTCTTCCTTCTTCTTCACTTCCACCTAGGAGCTGGTATTACTATACCTACTTTCTTCGTATCTCAGGTTTGCATGTTTTTTCATCCTGTAGCAGTATGCAACAGCTCTATGAAAATAATAGAAACAGTTACACAAAATACTAAAATGTATTTTTGTTGAAAGAATTTATCTTGAGATTTGTGATCAATAAAATAAAACTGAAACATAAATGACTAAGGGATGAGTTGAGAGGTTAATGATACATTCTTTTTTCAACCTGCATTTACCTTCTCTGAGCACATGATATGGAATAGTTGCCCCTTCTGTTACCACTTCTGATCTTAAGTGTATGTCCTTGGTGCACAGCAGTAGTGAAATATCAGAGTTTGTTCTAATTTAGCTAACCTGGTTACTGGAAAACACATTATTCCTGGCAGCATGTTTTTTTTAAATTCAGTTCCTAGCTGTAAACTATGCTGGACTAGTGGTACTGTGCACTGTATAATACAGAAAGACATTATGTGATCCAAAGAGGACAGGAGACCACAGCATAGGGAGAAGTCATCTCTTCCTTCCAGGTTACATTAATTTCACCTGCTCATTCTTCACAGTGCATTGGCCTGATTTTTCTTTGAGCAAGTTTTATCAGGCTCTGCTTCATGGGTTTCTGTAGAGTCTCTTTTGATTTACCCCAATGTCAATGAAAGAGGGATAAGGTTACGTAGCTCTCATGGGACACCTAATCAAAAGTTGTAATAATAAAGACAAATTGTTGCATTGTTTTATGGCTGTTACTATGTCACCAGACAAGGGCTTTGAGTCAACTCAGCTAGCACTATTGTGAGAGGAAGAAAACCTCTGTATCTTGATCCAGCTTTACTTGAAAAGGAAATAAAATTGCTGCATAAATCTTCCATTGCCAAAAACAGAATTGCAGGAACGGAATCTGCAAATATCTTGTCACAGTTCACTAGCAAATTACTGTGAGTGACCACGTTTACTTTCTCCAGGAGATGTCACTCAAGACACTGGTAAATGTACATTTCAGAAGTCTGCAGTAAGAACACAGCCAGCACGAACTGTGACATAAAGCTCTGTTCACTCCAAAAATACCTTGGCCTATTTCAATAAGATTACTGCCATATATACGTGTCAGGAGCGAGAAGCACAGTTTTCAGTTTTGTTCCTTTGTAAAATACACTTGTTTGCACCAGCCCATTAATGACTCATCATTTATTTACATCCACAGGAGAGTGATACTCCAAAGGAGTCCACAGTCTGAAGAAAGAGATTTGGGGAAAAAGGCAATCCATACAGGAGTTATTGCAGCCTAAAGGAAACAGATACTGGTGGCAGTTTACTACATACACAATTTACATACCAATTTATGCTGCTGTTGCATTAAAACGAGTAGCCTGTAAGTATCTAAAAACGATAGTTGTTATACTGTTAATATGTTGTTAAAAGGTATGTTAATATCCAACAATAAAAAAAAGTGTTTCATGTTACCAGGCATTCAAATCAGACTGGGCAACCACTTTGACAGAAAACAGATCTTTGTGCTTCTGAACACAAGGCAGGCAAGGAAAAAGAGAATGGGAAGGGGAAGGAGAAGACAAAGGGAAAAAGGGAAAAATAGGGGGAAAAGAGAGAATGAGGAAAAAAAGAAAAAAAAAAAAGAAAGAGGGGTCAGGGGCTATGAAATACTGAACTGCAAGAAGACAAAGATGGTAATGATTTTTTTTTTTCTCTTGTAGCTTCCTTAGTGCTCTCAGGAAACCTTTACTTTAAGCAAGCATTAGAGAGAAACTTCATGATTTAGTAGGTTAAAAGCACTAGTAAGAAGCTGTATGAAGGAACAAAGATGAAGTGTTAGTGGGAAGCAAAGACAGCAACTAGGGAATGCAAGAAGTAGAGAAAAGGGAAAAAGAGAATTAAGGTTGTCTGTGGAGGTTCTCCAGAGAACAATGACATTGGGCCAACAAAAGGGCAGCAGAGATTTTGCCTGGCCATGAATACAGACACAGAAGAGGACTGGAGTTCTCAGAAGGCAAAAGGAGAAGAACTGAGGGCTAGTAAATGAACATAAATGAGCCATCGTGGGATGGCTAAGATCATGTAGAGGAAAATCTACTCTATTGATCTCAGATTCTCTGTTAGCTCAAGTGGGCAGACTCTGGGTTATTGATTTATAAGCTCCAGTCTTGGTGAAGAACAAAGATTAACAGCGAAGTCTCTACTTTTTGTGACGACCATGAATAACCCAGCACAAAGTATTATCACACAAAAATAAAGAGCTACAACTACACTAGTAAACAAAACAGTGCCAGGAACCCATTCCCTACTTCTGCAGTTAATTGAGACAGTTTGGCTGTATTCACACTATTAAAATCTCTAAGCCTCCAAAAGAGTGCACTTGAGAGCTGTTGCGAATACTGTGTGCTGGCTTAAAACTCTTTGGGAGACTGATACTTGACCCAGATCAAAACTTTGTCAAGGACTGTTTTAGCTGTTTAGCTGTACTGACAAATCGATTCCCCAGCACTGTTTACTTTCCCAGTACAGACACAACCACTTTGTAAAATAATTAAATATGGAGCAAAACAGTGAGAGTAAGTTTACTGGCTAAAAACTGCAGAACTGTAACACTGAATAGTTATATGGTTGTTTATATAGTTTTTACCTGGGGGAGTTTTAGGTGTTGCCATTAAGATTTAAGCACAAAATTTATAAAACACAAGATTTCCAAATGATGTTCACTGATCCAGCAAAAACTTGTATGTAAAGCCTTCTAGTAGACTTTACATTCATGGTGGAGTAGAATTGTACAAAAAGATGAATGCAAAGACAAAATAGAAATTTTAGGTTTTAATTAAGATGTATAACTGGCTAGCTATTTTCTTGAAAATACACAGTTACTTGTTCAGCTATAACATGTAAGATGTCCACACACAAATATATTCATACCCATATCTATGTATGTATGTTGAACAGCCCAGGCATGTGGTTAATGGTTTAGTGTAAATTAAGGAATGAAACTATCAGTGGTGTTGGATTAGTGTAAATTAAGGAATGAAACTATCAGTGGTGTCTGATTTTCCAAAGCTGTTGCTGGATGCATTTTTCAGCATGCTGCATGGTAAGATAATATACAATTTAGCTTTCCTGGATTACTTTCTTTGAGGCATGGTTATAGCAGAGACAACCACAAATCCTAGCAAAGCTGAAGTAGTTAAACTCTCTAGAGAAATAATTATCATGGATTATATACCAGTCTTGCAAGCTGTGGGTGGAAAGTGAAATTTAAACTTGTGGAACCCTTGTGCTGAGAATGGACTGGCTCCAGGAAGCCTGCCAATGAATCTGGCATATAAAAATCCAGTATGTCCAGTATATCTTTATATATATATTTCAAATATATTATTAAAATAAAAAAATTCATTAATAGTAGGCAACTTGGAAGAAAGACAAATAAACCAAAACCCCTTTTTATTCTTACAGAAGAAGACTGTGCCCCATATTGAGGGCATCACTCCTTGGTTCCGAAAAAATCACCAAAAACTACATCACAGAACTTGCCATTTCCTTCAATGTATCATTTGTTTAATTTCATTGTCCATGAATTCTACAGTTATATAAGATTTATTCCAATTTTTGTTTAGCCTAAAGAAGAGAAAAATCAGTGTTGGATTCCAGGTAATTTTTGCCCATATTTTAAATTGCTAATATCTGAATTATTATGAGTTTTAGAGGTTATACCTTTTACTGTATTCTAAATTAATCTAAATCTTTTCTGTGAGAGTTAAAAAAATGAAAACTACCAAGAGAATTAGTCTAATATAGAATGCTAATTGCTCATAAAATAACACAAACATCATGAGCAATACAAATGGTCTTTAAGTGCCATAGGCTAGCTCCATTAGATTAATGAGCCAACGGCTCCAACTTTGATGCCTCTTCTAATTATGCATGATTCGCCATTTCTTTCAAAAGAAAGACATCTAATTAATTAGGTACAAAATGTCATCTATAGGTCATTGACAGCAAGGAAGATCACCATTCACTCAGTTTAGTCTTCAGGCAAAATTATTACTCCTCTGGGATTACTACCAAATGTCATTATTGAATCAAAAAGAGCTCCTGCAGTAGGAAGATTATAGAAAAGAGAATAAAAAAAACCCACAAATCCTTTCCTTTGCACCCTGACTCATACACAGAATTATCTGTCCGACCTTAAGTAAGTAAATACAGTACTCCTGAGATGCCACAAATTAAAGACTCCCTTTTAATCACATAATATAAAAGGATATTACAAAGTCCAAAGTGTTCCATAAAGCACTTAAACAGTGATGTTAACTGCTGAAACACCCTGGTAAAAAAACTTACTTGAAAGTTCCCCCATTTCATTTTCTCTCACTTTCAACTCCCAAACTACGGGCTTGAAGTTACAGTTTCCACTTGTTTTACAAAATGTGAAACTACAACATCCTCCAAAACATTTGTATGTTTTCGGTTGGATTTAGGGACTGATCCAACTGCCATTGATTGCAAGGCCCTAATTTGGAAAAATTAAGGACTGTTTAGTGAATCCATCATTAAACAGCTACTAGTCTGTAGATTACCTTTAACTTGCAGAAAAGTCACTGAAAAGGAGTTGTTTAGAATGTACAACTCATGATACCCAAAACTAAAGCTGGTTTATTCCAGCTATTCTGTCTATAAACGAGAAGAAATGCTATCACTTGTAACTTGCGAGGAGATAAAAACCGCTGTCAGGTACTATCTCAGTTTGATTTATTCTCCTTTTTTCCAAATATAAAAGCTTAGATTCCTGATAGAACAGTGCTAGTTAGACAATCTATAGGCCTTTAAAAGCAATGCAGTGGTCGAGCTGACTGGAATACAAAATTTACATTCAGCACTGTAGTGTGAGATACTAAAATGCACTTTCATTTTACACTGTGATGGAAAGTTAGAAATATTTTAATTTATTCTTTTTATGAAGCAAATACTTGGGTTTATCTTGCTGAGGGATTTTGTTTGGATTAAGTCTTAAATTTTTGTGTTGTCTTCATCACTCAATTATACTACATTTGATACCTGTTGGAGCAACAAAGTTGAAATAAAACTTCAATACTACCCTCCTGGCAATTATGACAAGATTGATATGTTGCAGCAAAATATTTTAATTTCATGGGATAAGCATTTTGTGTCAGAAAACAGGTTAATTAGAGAGACATGGAACAGTTTTATTGCTTAAGTATTATCACCCCAAAGAGAGTCCCTATTTATTTTATTGTCTCTAGTGACTAGGTGTACAAAGGAAAACAATTTTTTTTTTTTTTTTTTGGTACACATTTTACTAAACAGAATAGAATAGGGCAGAGGACAAGCTTGCAGGTAGTCTTCTAGCTTCTAACCTCAATGACAGGTTACTATCAGGACACCTGCAGTACATTTTACTCCTGAGTTTCTGCCACTTTGGGCTCCATTGTCGTGTGTCTGTTTACCCCAAAATTCATTTCTGTTCTACATCATATAAAGCTGATACAGAGACTATATAACCACAGATGTCTTACCAAACCAACCAAAACCTAACCGCTCTACCCGACTGCAATCATGTATGTACATAGAGGAATCCTTATGTATAGGACCTATGGACAGCACAGGGCAAAGCAACAACAACGAAGCAACCTCAGAGGAAGACCTGGAATTCAGCCCTTCCGGTATTTAGAACTGATAGAATAATTTACTGCTTTCTTTTTGGGTTTTAGCAGTAAGACAGTTTCTGTCAGTAGCAGATGTAGAAGAAAAATTTGGGGAAATTCAGAAGGACTGATTATCATCTATATTTACCCTTCAACAAATGTCATCTAGATGTTAGGGATTAATTTCTGTATTCCAAGATCAGAAATGTCCCAGTTCTCTGTGTGGTCCAGGAAGTACCTGCTAGTCTATACATGGATTACGAGTTTGAGACTGAATTCATAACCATTGTCTCAACAAAACATTTGACCAGTGGCTATAGGAATTCTTCAAGTAAGTATTTTGGGCTGGCCTGGAGATTGTCCCAGGTAGCTCCTGTTGTGACCAGAGCAATTAATAGGCACCATTTGTAAGCTTCAGCGAGCTGGGTGGAGAATCTGACCATCCCAGAGATTTGCCCAACCAGTTTCTGCTGTGTAACTGAGCAAGCTTAGATAGGACACTTGTAAGTACTCAGCAGAAACTTTGCTGGAGATGTGGAAATGGTCACATAGGATAGCGTTTTGTACACAGAAAGTTAGGAAATGTTTTATAAATAATTTAAGGTGCTCAACAGTGATGAATCATACTTGCTCTGGAGTACTCACAGATGACCACAGGGCAGATGGGCATCAGAAATCAGCTGGATAGTGATTGTGGAAAATCACCCATTCTGGCTGAAGATACCATTTCAAAGACCTTTGCAACAGATACTCCTGTCATCATATGGACTGTTAACAAGAGATTTTTCCCCTCACATAGGTGTTACCCTGTGCAAAGATTCCTGTGTGTTTTTAACAAATATGTTTTCTATTAGTGTCTGTACAACAAAACCACCCTTGCATCCTGGTGGTTTTTTTTTTGTTTTTGTT
Organism: Ibycter americanus; assembly: GCA_035590275.1. Classification (NCBI taxonomy): domain Eukaryota; kingdom Metazoa; phylum Chordata; class Aves; order Falconiformes; family Falconidae; genus Ibycter; species Ibycter americanus. The sequence continues at coordinate 38,029,317 of JAVJGI010000014.1, forward strand.
TTTGGGGTTTTTTTTGTCAGTAAGCTTCTTTTCTTGTTTCCTATGGCAAGAAATTCTTTGCATGCAGGCCAGATTGGCTCTTTGAGATTCAAACTGAGATAGTTAGGACTAGTAGGGGATATCATGACAACCACTCCATATACTATCTGTGTGCCATGGAGTTATTTTCTAGTCTAGACACAGCCCAGATTAAAAAAAAAATAATATATATATATGTGTATGTATGTATGTATGTATGTATATATGAATCTCTATAAGAGTAATGGTTTTATGAGCACAAAAATTTTGTTAGCTTCAGTCAGAACATCAAAAAATTCCTCCTCACTGACACTGATGACTCAGTTTTCTTAAACATTTGCAATGGGGTCTTGCAAATTTGCACTTAATTACTTGTTCTGATAGGAAAGTGTATGTGAAAGTAGATAAGAAAACTGTTACAAGCAGGCAGCAACACCATTATTATCATATGATTATTAATGTATATAGTTGTAAATAATTTGTCTGTATTTTCTCATATTGCACAGCAACATTTTTTATTGCAGATAGTCATGAAGTTCCAAGATTTCAGTTTCTCTTTAATGGCTACTTCATGCAGTTAATTCATTTTCTGCATTCCTTTGTGGCACAATCCACTGTTTTACACCTTGGAATATATATTTGAAATGCTCTACCAACAACTTTCCAATATTCAAAGATGACTTTGATCTGCATGGAAAAGAGATGGAAGTGAGAGGAAAAGACACTACATGACAAACCTGGAGTCACAGACCGGAATTCTCTGCTGCATGACAAGGCAAAGACTAACATGATTAGTTCAAAAATTTTCATGATCCTAATGAAGAGCCAAAAAAATAAGTTTGCCCATGTGTACACTGACTTCAGCAGGCTATCAAAGGCTTGCAAATCAGTTGAGAATCTGGCCTTTCAAAATTTAATCAGGGAATTACAAGTAATGGTGAATTAGGGCCTGATCTTGCTGACCTTTAAGTCAATGAGAGTTTTGCTATTGAGTTAAATGGGAGCAGAACTACGTCCTTTGTATTTCAAGGTATCATATGTAACCATATGTTGCAAACAAAACCACAACTATTCTTCATCTGCTTTATATCCAACTTTTCTTCAAAAATCACCAAGCAAGGTTTTGTTTTGGAATAGCAACCTCATTTACACTCTGCAATGCCTTCAAAAAGTAGTGAGATAGTCAAAATCTTCAGTCTCCATTTGTCTCTGTAAGAGAACTTAGCAATGAAGGAGAACGTAACTGTGCTGGGTTTGGCTGGAACAGAATTAATTTTCTTCATAGTAGCTAGTATGGGGCTATGGTTTGGATTTTTCATGAAAACAGTGTTGATGATACAGGGATGGTTTTGTTATTGCTGAGCAGGGCTCACACAGAGCCAAGGCCTTTTCTGCTTCTCACCCCACCCCACCAGTGAGGAGGCTGGGGGGGCACAAGGAGTTGGGGGGGGACACAGCTGGGATAGCTGACCCCAACTGACCAAAGGGACATTCCATACCATATGACGTCATGCTGAGCTAGGGAAAGAAGAAGGAAGTGGGGGGACATTTGGAATTATGGCATTTTCTCTTTCTAACTAACCGTTCCGCATGCTGGAGCCCTGCTTTCCTGGGGATGGCTGAACACCTGCCTGCGATGAGAAGTGGTGAATGAATTCCTTGTCTCGCTTTGCTCATGCATGCAGCTTTTGCTTTACTTATCAAACTGTCTTTATCTCAGCCCATGAGTTTTTTTCACTTTTACTCTTCTGATTCTCTTCCCCTGCCCCGCCAGAGGGGGAGTCATCGAGCAGCTGTGTAGTGCTTAGTTGCTGGGGTTAAACCATGACAATAGCTGAAAAGTGTTTGGAAATTATCACAGGTAGAGACTACAGAAGGAATGAGTAAAGGAAAATATAATATACACTTTGTCTTCCTTTTCCTATAATCTTGCTTTCCACATGTTCACGTAACTTTCAGCTTGATAAATCTCTTTCTCTGATGGAGTGCCTGTTATAATGGCAGCTCCCAGCAGCTCCCTTAACTGTGGCCTCTAGTGAAACCTTGATTCTGCTACTATCTTTATGTAGGTAGGATTGCAGGTGGCAAATAATGCAGTCTTTACCACTCTGTGCAGTCTTACACATCAAAGCTGAAAGGATAGGTGTATTTTGATACTTGGGAGACATCCCATCAGTTAAGAAAGCAGATGGAGCAGGAGTTTCAGAGGACTTGTTTACCATGGTGCACAGTTATGAAACACTATTAAATTTGCCTCTAAAAGGAAAAAACCTGGCATTTTGACTGTAAGGACCATCATTTTTTGAGGCACTTTCTTATATGTGTGATTGGAGGTCACTAAAGCAATTGCTGGAGCAGTTTTCACTGAACTCAAACTTGAGCTGGAGAGTATTGTGCTTTCCCATCTGATGCATCAGATATGTTGTCTGTGACCTGGCCCAGCTCAGAAGATGTAGAATATCATCTCATCACAGCAAAGGGAACAGTTGTACTCACAGACGTCATTTACAAGGCAGTCTGTGTGTTCAGAGCATACAGTAGGTGTTAACATTGCAACGCTCCCTTTGACTATCTCCTTTAATCATGTCTATATAGGCAGGAAAGGGACATAGGGATGAGGGTTGATTAGATTTATGCATTGCAAGAAGCTAAAGTCAGGACAAAACCCTCTTGGCTCTCCAACTTTTGTTGCAGCTTTGAGGACAGTTTCCCTCCTCCTTTGCAAGCCAATTGTTGTTTTTCTGTAGTCTAAAGTAAAACTCCTGGTTGTGGACAGGAGCTGAGAAACTGCTGATTCTTTTGACATTCCTTTCAAATGGAGGATTTTTATAGGAGCCTGATCAATTGAAGCCCAAGTGATTCAACTGTAAAACCTGCTTCATATTTTGTAATCTTTCTATAAATGCACTGACAAATATCTGTGTTTAAAAGAAAGGAGTCAGTAATGATCTTGCATTTGTTTAGAAGTGTACACAATGTGTTAGCAAAAGCAATCAATACCTAATTACTAGTCTATCTCTGAGACCACAGTCCTCTCTATTCTAATGTTTTCCACAGAGATAAACCACTTGCTGCATGACCTGATGCATTTGTTTTGACAGCTCTGCTTCAAACATGACAGTGAACATCATGCTCCAAGAATAGCCTCCATCCTCCAAAAGAACCAAGCTATAGCAAAGGTAAAGTTGTAAACTTGTAGTTAAATGCTAAGCATAACAAATTCAGAAAATCACCATTACTCTGTGGTTAAGATTGTTCATTCAAAAACAGCTGCTGCTCAGAGCCCATACTTGCCTTATACCCTCTCTAAGGTACTGTGAGTACTCCACTGTAATCTGTGTAACCACGTACAGCATTTTGCCCTATGCACTAAATAAGAATGCAATTATAGACTACTTCATATTTTATATAATATTTAGGCACACTATACAGACCTTTTCTGCTCTGGTTTCTGACAAGTGCTTTCACAACTCAGATGCTGAGCAGTATATGCACTTCTCTGTGGGCTGGGTTTATTACACTGAAAAGGGAAGGAAAGTTTGTTTCTGCTTGTGCATGCACTTTGAAAGAGCTTAAATGATTGGTCAGAACGTTGATTTCTGACAGATGCAATGGTCAGATTCTGTTTTCAGAAAGTAAAACATCTGAGGGTTCTGCCCTGGATTGGTCATCCAGAAATGCAGTGGTTATTTGTGCACCACTTCCTCAACCACACCACCATACAGTGATAGACAAGGACATACAGCTACAGACCAAAGACTCACTGTGTGAAGCACAGTACAAATAAGATTTTAACCAAAAATCAAACTTGCTTCTGCTACTCACTCTGAGTTCTGAGAGAAGATTCATGACAAACCTTGGACCCTGACATAGGCTTTTTTTGTCCCTTTTAAAAAATATTATTATTATTTTAAAATCTATTTTTAATGCATTTTGAGAATACATACTACAGGGTACATGAGGGCACATAAAAGAGCAAAACTGTAGTGTATATAACTGTTTTTTAAAAAAATGTTTAATTTCTATTCTCTGTTACAGGATGAAATTTACATAAAGAGGATTTTGGTATATATTTAAGTTCCTTTGTACTGTTGCATGTTATTACATATTTAGACAGTGAACACACAGTGGCTTCACAATTCTATAGGTTTTATTCATGTCACCTGCAAAATTTTTCCCAACTAACATTTACACCAACATGTTTTTAATACTACTGCCAAGCTGTTCATAAGCAGTGAAGGGTTTCCAAGGCCTTTGCAGAATTAAGTTCTACCTCAGCAAAGCTACTGATGATATGCAGATTAATTCCATTTAGCTTTTGTAAATAAATTTAGATTCACAAGTCAGTAGTCTTATTGATGAATTTACTGCCTATAATGAGCCCAAAGACAGACATCTCTAAAGCCAGCTTTGGATTTGAGTTTCCATTTTAGGAGCCCAATCACAGTAGTAGGAGCTGCAAGTAATACTGTAACTAACTTGAGCAAGTCAGGAAGATGCAGTTGGAGGTTAATCTGTGACAAGGAATCAAGGTATAAGTATAAATTAACTTGTGCATACACATCTGTCATTGTAGGTGGATAAACAGCAGTCAGGCTTTCATAGTTTTCAGCCCAGCTCACATGTCTATTTTCCAAGAAGCAGCCTGTACGCAAGAAATAATTTTAATGAGGTACCTAGGTAGATAGGAGAACTTTCCTGAATTTCATACCTGCCTTTCCTCCAGGCATTATTTTCTCACTACAAAACTTCACATAAAAAGCAAACCAAAAGGAAGCATCATAACTGGATTTCTCAAGATCAATCATTTTTACCATATTCAGAAGACTGAATATGAAAAGCTGCATGTAAGAGAACTTACCCAGCAAAATCTACCGTTAATAACTCTTCCACAGCCTCCAGTTACCAAAGGGAAGCAAAAATGTCATATGTCCTTAGCTGAATCCATGAATAACAGTGATTTGCCTGTGTATAAAACTATGCATGTAGTTATCTGATCAACTGCAGGAGCAGATAGCTAACTTGCAACCTAATAATTATGATTAATACTTTAAACATAAGTCTTTCAACTCTTCTACCTTCCTGACAAATTATCATAGTCTGTGAATGTTCTACCTTGAAGACAACAGTTATATGAAGGTTTTGGAGTTATAGTACTTGTAACAAAAGACCACTGATGTCTACACGTGTAAGTAACTAAACTCACATCCAGTTTTAAGCACTGTCAGTATTTTATAACAAAAATTTGTAATGTAAGTGAATCGCCACAGTTGCTCTGTGTTCTGAGCCGTTTGCTAAACATGCAACTCTAAGAGCCCTGAATGGCTAGATGTCACGGGAGAATCTGTAACTATACATGGAAGGTAAAGGATATATAGACACTTAGAATGCATGGACATATAGTTTGTGAATATATTAAGCTAGAAACAAAAACAAGCATTTGCCTGCTAGTGCACCTCAGTCTGTAACAGCTGGAGAGGACAGACGTATTTGTGCAGTGTTGCTCAGGTTTCTGTGAATGCTGTTGGTGTTTATGTGGATACCAGTACAGATGATGTTCTCTACTGTTGATTTTTTTTGCCTGCTCAGTATATAGTGTGCATGTGTGTGTATCTGCATGTGTGTTTGTATCTGCAGCTGTAGAATGTGTGCTCAGCCTTGCTACTGTCTGGACCTACAAAAAGGAACAGCAACAAACATTGCAGAGGAGAAATCCCCTGGGTATTAAAGTCTGCTGGATTCAGCTTTCCTCAATAGATACATATAGTAAGTATATGGCGATAGTAAGAAAGTGACCTTTCCCACAACAAGCTTATACCTCTCCAAATGTTGAACATGAAGTGGACACTAGTCCTTGCTGCTGTGCTTTCCTTCAACACTCTCCTGCAAGACCCTCAGGACAAGGAGAAGGGACTGTATTGTCCTTGGAGTCACTATTCTCTCAGGGCATTAATTCTCTCTCCATTTTTACCATTTCCCCCTGCATATATTTTCTACAGGAAATAACATGAAGGAAATCTAAGGCATCTTATTCTGGGTCTTCTTACCAGAAAGGCTGAATTCACCTATTCAGCTATGATATTGAGTAACAGCCACAAATATATGCATTCAACATTCTTCCCTCTGTTCCACGCACCCCCACAAAAAAAAGGACCAAAAAAAACCCCCAACAACCCTCCAACATGTTTTAGTCAAAGAAAGTCTGTTTGTTCTTGAACTAACTTCTCCCCTTCACTGAGTAACTCAATAGGTTGTAAACAAATGATTTATTTTGTCAAGAATTGCAGCTCATATGGTTACATGGATCAAGGAAGAGATCCAATTGTTAAAGCCCTTAGCATCATTCCAGACTTTGATCTTTTCTCCCTTATTTACATGCATTCGTTAACAATTATACTGCATTTTGGTTTATATGAATAGAAGAACACTGTCTTCTTGTAGGCTCCCTTACTTATTTCTAGCCCTCCTGAAGGGCTGTATCATGCAAAGTGTGAAGCACTCTGAATTCCCACTAGAGTGTCTATAGACACTAAGTATCTTGCAAGATACATTTATAAATGAGCAATCTTTTCTACAGAGATGAAAAAATAGGATTTAAGTGTTCTGGTTTTCATCTCTAATGTAGGGGTTTTTTTTCAACTGTACTTTCCCTTGCTACTCAATTTATTTTGCACTTTTATTTACTTGACTTCATGATTTTTAGCAGTGATTATGAAAACTCTCCTCCTTGCGTCTTAGCATCTGATCTTCCATTCTTCTATTTTCTTTACTTCAGTGTTAGCAGATCAAATGAGAGGCTTTTCCTCTTACAGATACCTACACTATTAACCTCTTTATTTTAACACCATGTTCTATCAACTTTGTCATGAAATCTTTTTATCTTTTGTTTGCTGGAAACAGAATGTTTCAGAGTAGCTTGCTATGTAATTGAATAGAAATCTGTCAACTAACTCTTAAATGTGAAGTTTCTGCTATTGTTCATTTTCCATTAAACCTCTTTTATTTGTCACCAAGTCTATACATTATCAGTTAGAATGATTTTGTCTGCAGAAGTCAGATAAGCAAAACAAACCAGTTTGTTTATGCTTGAATTAATTTTTTCTACTAACTGTAACTTGTGAAACTGAGTTGTATCTCATTCTAAATAATTGGTGATGATTTTTAACAGTCTTTTAACAGGCAAAGCTATTGCTGTGCTTCTTCACAGTGGTTATGAGTTAACCCCAGCCAAAAGCCAGTCTTGAATATCTCTTTGTCCAATTTGGGTCAACTGTCCAAGCTGCGTCCCTCCCAACGTCTTCCTCACACTCAGCCTACTCACTTTGAGGGGAAGAGTGGGAAAAAGAGAAAGCCTTGATGCTGTACAAGCAGTGTGGAATAACCAAAACACTGGCGTGTTACCAACACTGTTTTGGCCACATATCTGAAACGCAGGATGTGGTCTGGTGTAAGCCAAGCTAACTCTATGTCAGCTAGACCCAGTACAACAGTCTGCACAGTAATAAGAGCCTAAGAAACAAATCTGAATAATCTGTATTGCAAATAACTATGTTTGTGAGTTGCAAACCAGCTGAATGTGCTGTTTATCCTGCTGTTCAGAAGAGTTCTGAACCACCTCTATAGTACATGAGAGGGAAATCTACTTGAAAATCCTTTAACTATTAAAAGAACATGAGTTAAGTCCTTTGTATTATACATTCCCTCTCATTTAGAGTAAAAAGATAAGCTATGAACTGCAGTATCATCACTACTGAAACTACTACCACCAATTAGATACAAGTTGCTCTAACTTGTTTGACAAATGGTATATGACTTTCCTCTAGACAATATTACAGATACCTCAAAACAGTTGTACTTTTGGTAACCTACCCTGAGACATTAGGATCAGCTGTGGTAAAAGCACGGAGTCCCAGGCTCACTTGCAGTATCTTGCTGGATAATACAGTCTGTGGCAGAAATGTAAGCCAAACATTTCTAATGAACACGTGAAAGGCCCCAAACTGGTCAGCAATTTAAAGTGGATTTACTGTGTCTTTTAAATAAGCAGATCAAAAAAAATCTAATTCAGAAGCTAAATTCATAATTTGATAACTTTTTTTTTTAAAGGGAAGTTCGGAATCAGTAGGAAAAGAAGGTATAAATAAATATGTCCCTGACCACCCTGTTCTGGCATGTAGGTCTTGCCCTCCCAGTTAGCTTTCAGACTGACATTATTTCAAGGATTTTTGGTGTATCAGTCTCTACAAAGTCCTTCTGGGACTAGAAGAAAGGTAACTCCTTCAGTTGTCTGCAAGGCATAGCTCAGTGTGTCTGTGCCCTGCTGGTCTCAGTAGCCTTCTGTTGCCTACTGCACCACGTTGCTTGTAGACCTCTCACTGCTTCAGAGCATTTTGCAATCTCATCCTGAATTATGCCACTTTCTCATTTCCATACAGGCTGAGTGGCTCCCTGAGCAGGGGTAATTTCCCCCTCCTAGAAAAGGTTTCATCGTTTGCTCTGATAACTATGGAACAGTATTCATTGCAGGCAGTGAAGCAGTAACTAGCCCTGTGCTGGACCTTTATAATCCTGCAGCACAGCCAGCAGAACATATATTATTGCTGCTTCTAGCTGAGTTCATACTGGAGCACCCAAGGTGTGTGCTCACTTAGTTTGGTCTCCTGGGAGGGCTATAACCTCCAGCAGAGAGGTAGCACTGAATAACTGTAGAAGGTAATTTCTTTAACCTCATCAGTTAGATTCAGAAGAGAAAGACTAACAGTAGCCATAAATTATAAGCTGTCTTGGATAATGATAGTGTTTAGCACCTTGCGCAAAAGGCTCTGAGACTTCTCATGGTCTTCACAGTAAATGACTTAAGTAGCTGAAATTCGACTTCATGTATAGACTCGGCTTTAAGCAGGGAGCAAAGTGTTAAGCCCTGTGCTTCCTGTTCTTCTCAATAGTGTCTTGAATGCACCCTTTTGGCCTTTTCTTCTTTTGCTACTGAGCTAGAAGGTCTGTTACAAGGAGGTCAACAAAGAGTTGCATTTAAAACTGTGAGCGCAGTGCAGACCTGGAGATGAGCTGAGGAGGGCATTGCAGGAGCAGTAGTGCCTCTGCCCTAAGACGGAGCCTGCCATTGCTGTAACTTTGTGCTGGCTGATTCATGGAGCAGCATTAAAGGTTATGGCAGTCAGTAAATAACCTGTCAAACTCCTACTGCTTCCCTTACCCAATTCAAAGGATTCATCAATCTCTGTATTCACTTGTGCTGCACATCTGGATTGCTTATTGATGATCTGGATCATGTTCATCAGTTTCTTGCTCATTTAATGCCTCTATAATCACCTCAAGCCTGTGTAAACCTTTTCAGAACCACTGAGGTATAAAATATCTTCCCTTTGGTGTTCACGGTGCCACTCTGTGCATTCTGACTATGCATTTAACAGTACTATAGTCTAGTATAACCTGACCTTCCTTCCCCTTCTAGAAGCATCTTTATTAAGAACAGTAAATATCCCTACCTGAAAAGACACAAACACACACATGCACACACAGAAGTGTATGCACCTACACACAAAGTAAAAGGACACACACATGCACACAGTTCTTAATTAGACTTTTAAAATGTTATTTTTGATGGAAAATAAAAAAAAGCATATTTTTAAAGAGAATAGATGCTTTAAGCATTGGTTTTAGGAATAGAGGTAATACAATTTTTCTTTGCTTGTTCAATTTTTGTTTGAATTGCTAACTAACAAAGCAGCAGCAGCAATGCTGATTGCTTTTTCAGGCCTGCTCACAGTAATATTTCCGTCAAAAGCCCAACATCCAGGAGAATTTAAACAATTCTTTTGTGACAATTTAATGTAATACCATATGGGTTATAAAAACAAAACTGTGCTACTTTTTTGTTGTTGTTGTTGTAAAAGTAAAAGACATACTGTCCTGAGAGGTGCCATAAACAGACGAGAGAAAAATATGTGAGTGTTTTTCCTGGAGAGCACCCTTACAAGAACAGCCTTCATGCCATCAGCTGTTCCTCTCTGGCCTCCCCAGGATACAGCCAACCGCCAGCAGAGACTCCTATAAATCTGGAAAGGCAGAAAAGCCGGGCATTCCATGAAGTCCATTAAGAACTTCACTTTGATCAATCTATTTTGTGTGGAGTGTGGCTCGATACTTGCTGGTACAAAACCCTAAGATCTATATCTAAGCAAACTGATAGTGCTTACTTAATGTGTTTCTCTCCTCTATGCTCACTGCAGGAGATTTACCTTCCTGTAAGGAAACTGATGTTGGTGCAAGTGAAGACTTGGTAATCTTTTGTGTGCTGCTTCCCAGTTAACATGAAAAAAGTAATAGCGACTACTTCCACATTAGATATTTATTTTTTCTTTCAATCTGCTTTTAAAGGAAATCCCCAGAGCTTTATGTTCTAGACACAGATATTTATTATAAATTAATTTTTAAAATAAGGATATGGCTGCTCAATATCCTGCTGAAGCTCAGCCAGATATTAAATGCAGCAGCAATGTCTTTATTATTAAATCTGAACTTGGAATAAAATTCTATATAAATGCAGCCTTTAGTTTTTGCAGAGGTTTTTGTAGCTTTTGGTTTTATTTAATTCAAAATCTTACTGAAATATGAAGACTCTTCATGAAACTGTGAATGATACATATTTATCCACTGGAATTACATCAGTACTACATTTTTGGCTTGTGTTTAATTTGAAGAATACATTTACAGAACTGAATCTTGATATTAACATACAGATGGAATTGAACACTATGTCAATACTGACTGACAAAGCAGATAGATTGCTGGTTGCTTTATTTTAGATTACTTCTAAATTTTCTCATGGAGAACATAAAAATGTAAAAGAGTATTTAAATTTTCCATTTCCTTTAAACTGAGAAGAAAATAATAATTTGAGGAAAACTAATAAAAGACTGATGTTAGAATATGATTGACATATGGCTGAAATGTGTTTCAGTTGTAAAGACAGTCCAGTACTAATAAAACAGCATTGACTGGCTTGCTACCTTCAGGCCTCCCTTGCTCACATATAATTGATTTTAAAATAGTATCCAAAAGAGAAAAGAACGTTGTGCTATTTCTGTATGGATTTTTTCCTGTGTTCTACTGTCTTTATTAGGAAGTATTTTAATTAAATGACACTGTATCCTAGGGTGACTATAACTATTTATTTATTTATTTGCCATTGGATTAAAAACAAAAGAAAAATTCAGAGCTCCACTGTGAAGATAAAATGTTTTACTTGTGTATACTTCTGAATTAGTAAAAATGTGAGAGATGGAGTGAGATAATTTGCTGATCTGGGTGAACCAACTTTTAGATTTTCACAGTGCTGGAGATAGAAGGAGGATTCAGATGTTCCTTGTTATTGTGGTAAAGTATACTAGCAATTTTCTTTGTTTATCTACATAAACAGGTCTTATTCTCTGAGTCAGAACATGTGGAGTCCAGTCCCAGAAAAGTAAATATTTTTGCAATTTTGGTTTCCACTTAGTGGTTAGGATTTGTCTGGTACCACCTTCAGCCTCCTTTTATCATCAATAAAGAGAAGCAAGCATGTCAGGCAGGATTCTTATCTTAAGCTAAGCACCACACAGTCGCTTGCTCATTCCCTAGCCCCTGCCTCTGCCAGAGGATGGGGAAGAGAATCGGAAAAGTAAAAATGCAAAAACTTGTGGGTTGAGACAGTTTAATAAGTGAAGCAAAAGCTGCATGCATGAGCAAAGCGAGACAAGGAATTCATTCACCACTTCTCATCGGCAGGCAGGTGTTCAGCCATCCCCAGGAAAGCAGGGCTCCAGCATGCGGAACGGTTAGTTGGGAAGAGAAAATGCCATAATTCCAAATGCCCCCCCACTTCCTTCTTCTTTCCCTAGCTCAGCATGACATCATATGGTATGGAATGTCCCTTTGGTCAGTTGGGGCCAGCTGTCCCAGCTGTGTCCCCTCCCAACTCCTTGTTCCCCCCCAGCCTCCTCACTGGTGGGGCGGGGTGAGAAGCAGAAAAGGCCTTGGCTCTGTGTGAGCCCTGCTCAGCAATAACACAAACATCCCTGTATCATCAACACTGTTTTCATGAAAAATCCAAACCATAGTCCCATACTAGCTACTACGAAGAATATTGACTCTATCCCAGACAAAACCAGTACAAAGGGCCAAACAGTGGTATATAATTGTGTGTCTCTCTGCTGTGCTGGTTTAAAAGTAAACCAGCAGGAGAAATGAACCCAACTCAAAAGAGTTTAGAAGTCAGAACTACAATTTA
>JAVJGI010000014.1:38041723-38054442 GCA_035590275.1 Ibycter americanus
AGAGGGTATAGAATGCACAGTTCCAGTTACACCCACACAGTGATAAACTGGTCCCAGCCACTATAACTAGGACACTGCTCAGTGCAAACAGACCCATGGGTGATTAGTTCAGATGCAAATGACTGCACCACAGATGTCTGACAGAAATTCCACCCAATCTGTCATTATAAAGCATCACCTCAGCCTCTAGATGCCATTAAAGTGTCTCCAAAAGGAAAGGTTTAAATGTAACTCTTTTTTAAAACAAATATTTCGTACTGCTCATTGGCATTTTAAAAACCTAACATCACTGAAATGAACAGTAAAATTCTCATTTCTTCCTTTGGACTACAATTTAAACCTGAGTGGGTGACATAATAAAATTACAGAAACAGAAACAAACAGATGCACAGGCTTTGTTCCTGTTCTACCTCTTTCCAATCATTATGGATATGTCTGCACTATAAAACAATGCAGCTTTTCAGAAGACTCAAATCCCCTAGTCTGATGCATCAATTTTGACTCAGCCTTGGACTCCAAAGTCAAGTGAACTAATATGTTTCCTGAAAACAAAACCTGATAAAGGGTCTGCATCTGGTTAATGACATTTACTCAGAGCTGCATCAAAAGAGAGTATGGATGGGCTTTGGCTCTCTCCATTTTGTACATTCCCCCAACACCCTCTCTGCAGGTTCTTTACCTTCAAGAACATCCATGTGCCTAAGATATGCAAGATATATCTTGTTCTTATGCTGCAAAAATTTTGTTTTAGTGGGCTACATCACAGCTCTCACTATATTTCAGGCCCCTCCAGTTTTACATTTAATCTTCAGAGACCCCTTACAATGAGTCTTTAGGCCAACTGCTACATGGTGTATGTGTGAAATCTACTTGTTTGAGTGTTTAGAAATGTTATTGTGAGCTACTTCACATGATCGGGCAGAGGAAGGGATGGCACGGTTAACTCCTTGTGTGGGTTCATTTAACAATGGACACGTTACCTGTGAAAAACACTAGGCTTAACACAGTGTATCAGAAAGATAATCTAGGTGTAATTGACTCTGAGTCAGGATGGAATTAATCTCAGCCAGCTTTAAGCATCTACATTTGAGCTACTTGCCTGGACTGCCTTGATAGTCAATGGAGGAAAACGAGACTTAGGATACAAATCATCTGACCTTTTTAGGCACTTGCCTTTAGAAGAAATGAGATGAACTGTAATGTATTATAACCAGTGTTCTCTAACAGCTGTTCAGTAATCTAGGAAAATAGTCCAGATGTAGAAATCTACATTGCATATGTCTGAAGTGAGGACAAGCATTTTAAAAATAGGTCAGTTCTACATGCTTTAAATTCATAGGGTTGTATTTCTGCTTTCTACAGGCCATCATGGATGTGCACGCACCAGTTATGACCCAAATTCTAAGTCACTTTAATCAAAAGTGGTTCACTAGATATAGCTTCCTTAAAATTGTGTTTTAAAAGGAAAATGTGATATTCATAGGAGTGCTCTATCATGTGCTCTTATGGATGATGCTAAGGATCTGATTTCTGCTGAATTATGTTGTCTTCTTATGTTTTCTTTCAGCTAGTTCATGGCAGCAGCTGCTGGTCTATAAAAATTATTAAGTAGATTATTTTAACCCACGGTTATCGGTCAATTGTGTGCTTGTTTGTGTAGGGGAATTACAGCCTTTGTCTAATGGGTTTGCAGATGTTAATTAAGAAAATTGTGCTTTTCATTAGGTTTCAATTCTTTACAGAGAGCTCCTTCACTCTCCTGAAATATTTTTGGGCACCTCAGAATCTGAGAAAAGCTTAAACCCATTTTTAGAAAGCAGCTATGGGACAAGATGAGTTTAATTGCTGCTCAGAAAGAACTGAAATGCACATTGCACCATGATTAATACCCTTTTTATTGCAAGCTCAAGATTTCAAGGCTTGTCCATATCAAATTAGCATCGCCGTTCAAAACAGATTGCTGTTGCTGTTGACCTAAAGTAACCGTTAGTAGCAATAACAAAGCTTCAGCCATACACTTGGCAGCTGTTGGGAAATGAGCCCTATGTGCATTAGTGATGTTCTGCCTTTTGAAGAGGCTCCTCTCGTAGGCTTTGCAATCAGACCTGGCTGCTCAGGGCTGTATCCAGTTAGGTCTTGAAAATGCCAAGGGAGGAGGGTGAACACCACCGCTTTGGGCAGTGAGCTCAAGTTCTAAGACTACCCTCATGATTAAAAAGTTTCTACTTATATCCAGTCTGGGCTTCTCCCATTTCCAGTTATATCCATTATCTCTTGTTCTTCTGCCATGCACCTCTGCGACAAGCCTGGCTCTGCCTTCTTAAAAACCTCCTCACGGGTACCCAGGGAGGGCTGTTGGGTTCCCGTCAGCCATCTGTTTTTCAGGCTGCATACGCCTCATTCCCTCAGCCTTTCCTCACAGGCCAAGTGCTCCAAGCACCGACCATTGTGGTGACCCTCCACTGAACTCACCCAGCTAACACACATCTTCCTTGCTTGATGATCCAAAACTAGACGCAATATTCTACATGCTCTCCCAAAAGTGTTGAGTAAAGGAGAAGAATAAAGTATTTCTATCAGCTGGCTATGTGCCCATTCATACAGCTCAGGAGGCTTTTGGCCCTCCTCACAGCCAGGATGCACTGACAGGTTACAGTCAGCTGGCTGTTTCCTTTCTGTAGAGCTTCTCCCCAGCCACTCAGTCTCCAGCCTATTGCTTCAAGGCGTTCCTCCTTTCTAGGAGGAGGGCTTTGCATTTGTCCTTGATGAATTTCATAAAGTTCCTGCCAGCCCATTCCTGCTGCCTGTCCAGATGTTTCTGAGTGACAGCCCTGACACCTTGAGTGCACTGATTGTGCTTGCTAGCTCGGTGTCATTTACAAACTTCGCAAGTATGCATATTCATACTGTAGTTTTGTATTTCTGTTCAGATTAATTCATACTTGTACACTACTGTACTCCATTTTCTGCCTACAAGTCCCGGGCTAACCTTGTAACTAGTGACGTTGTAGCTGCTGTTGGAAGGCTCCGAACTTCCTTATCTGCCTGGAGTCAGTCACCTGGGATAAACAGTCTGACAGGAACCAAGATCTTCCTTTGCAGCCTATTGTTGAGAGCAGGTGGTATAATAGGAAGTCATAGGAACACTTACAGCAGATGCCTATAGACACAGTCTGCAGCTGAGTAAATTCTGAATTATTAAAAAAGATTTAGTATATTTATAAACAAGTACAGAGGACAACAAAGTGGAGGCACAGATATTCCCCATTTCCATTTCATCTCTTTCTCCCTGTAACATTATTATATTTGAATGCATCCTCAGTTCTCTAAACCATTCCTATTTCTCACCTCTCTCCCCCAGCTGTGAGGGTCAAGGGAAAAGGAATTGTTTACAAAGAGGTAAGGAAATGATGAAATTATGTAGAGGGAACAAAATGATTAGTGGCCACTTGCTGGTTACTCTGTAGTTGAGCAATACTTCTCAGGAACACACTGGCAGTGGAGAAGCTAAAATTTGAAATATGGGGATATTGAGAAAGTGACAATTTTTTTTTTAACAAAAACAGAATTGCAGTACCCCAAAGTGTTAAAATCACAGGTTTCTCAGTGATGGTTCATGTCCTGAATATATCAATCAATCTATAGTCTAACCTCAGAAAACACTAGAAAATGTCAAGAAGAGAGTCAGGACAATCACAGTTTTGCCCTTTTATAAACAATGCATCAGGAGTCCAGCAGCATGTATTGCGCTCCCCTTACTCATGAACAGGGTAGGATAGTATCCTAACTTTTCATAATCCTGCATACACTATTGTGCTGGTTTATGATTAGAATCATGCTGTATCTAGCCCCTGTGCAAGTATAGAAACCCAGCCTAGCTCATCACACCCAGCCTTGCTTTGTGAGTTTAGATAAAATCTTGCCTGTAGGGTTTTCATTGCAGGAGTATATTTCTTTATTATTTTTTTTTCTTTTTCTTTTCTTTTGTTTATTTATTGTTATGCCTGCACGTGTTGCTGCCTCATCATTTAGGGGCACAGGAGTCTCTTGCTCCCTTTCCACTGCCTGCCACCAGAGGGGCTGCTACATGTTGATAAGTCACAGAAATACCAAATGCTTCAGAGACATGATTAATGGCAATAGCTACTTCAGCTGATGGATTTTGATCCCTCAGCAGAAATCTGGCATCAGTCATGTGCCTGAATTTCTCTCTGCTGCTAGGTGATTTAGTATCCCATGTCCTATGCTCTACAACTTCCATTTGGTGCTGAACAATTTCACTGTCACCTTAGAAGTGTAGCAATAATTTTCACTCTGCTTTAGATTCCAAGGTGTTGGCAAGTCACTGCTTTTAGGACACACTACCGAAAGGTTCATTAGAACTATTAGAATAGGGAAGACACTCCAATAACTGTCCTTTGGCCAGCCATGTATACCACCCACCCACCCTACCCAAATAAAAGCAAAGCAATATTTCTCAATAATTTCAGAGATCTATGGGTTCTGTCTAATATTTTCTTGTAATTTGTGAATGAAAGCTTGTGTGATGCTATAGAATTTCTGAACTTCAGATTATTGTTGAACTTCTGCAGATAATTTTTCCACATTAAAACAAAGATGTAAAAGCTGCAAAAGATGTACTAAATCACTTAGACACTTGAAATCTCAAGCATAAGATGAGTGCTAGATAGTCCAAACATTTTACAATTATAGTAATATGAATTCTGAAGGTGCTTTGTAGGTTTCCAACTATTATTAATATTATACTAGTAAAGTTAATTAACCAGTTAAATAAATGTTATAATAATCTGTCAGTAAGTCAATATAAAATCCTAAAACCAAATGAAAGGGATGTGAAAGAAAACAGAAGTTGAGAAAAAAAATCCCACACCAGACTCCCACTAAGTGCCTTGCGAACATTAATGAAAATAATTGTTTGAATATCTCTGTGAAACAACGATGTAAATAAAGAGAATTAAGCATGAACGGCTTTGACCAAGGTCACAGAAAACATCTATGTGAAGTCAGTAATTACAAGATTGAGTTCAACACTTTACAGAACCATTTTTCTGCCTGTAATTTTGAGAATGCACAAATAGTAAGATACATCCCAAAAATATTACAGTTCATTCAAATCAATTTGATATGGCGCCCATTGCAAAAAAAAAGTATTAATATTTCCTTTCTGTCAAGAGAAATGTCTTATCATTCACAGCCTGAACCCAGTAAAGATTACTGAGATACTAATGATCTCTAGTCCTGGTTCAATTAATAAATTAGTGCCAGTCTAAATCACGAATCTTTTTCTGCCTATGACATTATTAGTGATGTTTCCATTAGAAAGACAGGCTGAAAGTAGGGTTGGTCAAGGTTTCAATTTTCTAATCTTGATAAAGAGGATTTTTAGAAATGTTTAAGTGTTTTTATGTTTTCTAGATATAACCGTTAATAAAGCACAAATTATTTAAGATTTTTTTAAAAAGTCATGAAATCCTCTAATTATATATTTTACTTTATCCCACCTCTTGTGGCCCAAACATATACACATATTATAGAATCATAGAATAGAATCATAGAATCACTTAGGTTGGAAAAGACCTTTAAGACCATCAAGTTCAACTGTTACCCTAGGACTGCCAAGTCCATCACTAAACCCTAAGTGTGTGTCTAAACCACTAAACCCTAAGTGTCCCTAAGCACTGCATCTATGCATTTTTTAGATACCTCCAGGGATGGTGATTCCACTGCCTCACCAGGCAGCTTATTCCAATGCTTGACCACTCTTTCAGTGAAGAAGTTTTTCCTAATATCCAGCCTAAACCTCCCTTGGTGCAACGTGAGGCCATTTCCTCTTGTCCTGTCACTTGTTAACGGGGAGAAGAGACCTACCCACACCTGTCTATAACCTGCTTTCAGGTGGCTGTAGAGAGCTCGGAGTCTCCTCTTCAGGCTAAAAAACCCCAGCTCCCTCAGCCACTCCTTGTAAGACTTGCTCTCTAGACCCTTCACCAGCTTCATTGCCCTTCTCTGGACATGCTCCAGCACCTCTACGTCCCGCTTGAACTGAGAGGCCCAAAACTGAACACAGCATTTGAGGTGCAGCCTCACCATGGGGGGACCACCAATTTCATTCTCCTGCTAGAGAAACTATTTCTGAAACGAGCCAAGATGCTATTGACCTTCTTGACCACCTGGGCACACTGCTGGCTCATGTTCAGCCAGCTGTCAACCAGCACCCCCAGGTCCTTCTCTGCCAGGCAGCTTTCCAGCCACTCTTCCCCAAGCCTGTAGCTTTGCATAGGGTTGTTTTGATCCACGTGCAGGACCCAGCACTTCTCCTTTTTGAACCTCACACAATGAGCCTTGGCCCATCAATCCAGCCTGTCCAGATCCCTCTGGAGAGCCTTCCTGCCCTCCAGCAGATCAACACTCCCCCCCACCTTGGTATCATCTGCAATCTTACTAAGGGTGCACTTAATCCCCTTTCCAGATCGTCGATAAAGATATTAAACAAGACAGGTCCCGATACTGAGCTCTGGGGAACACCACTTGTGACCAGTCGCCAGCTGAATGTGACTCCATTTGCTGCCAGTCTTTGGGCTTGGCCATCCAGCCAGCTTCTAACCCAGCATAAAGTACACCCATCCAAGCCATGAGCAGCCAGTTTCTCCAGGACAATGTCGTGGGAGACGGTGTCAAAAGCTTTACTAGGGTCCAGACAAAGAACATCCACAGCCTTTCCTTCATCCACTAGGTGTGTCATCTTGTCGTAGATGGAGATCAGGTTCATCAAGCAGAACCTACCTTTCCTAAACCCAGGATGGCTGGGCCTGATCCCCTGGTTCTCCTGCACATGCTGCATGATGGCACTCAGCATGACCTGCTCCACAACCTTCCCCAGCACTGAGGTCAGGCTGACAGGCCTGTAGTTTCCCAGATCCTCCTTCCTGCCCTTCTTGTAGATGGGCATCACACTGGCTAACCCCCAGTCTTCTGGAGCCTCCCCAGTTTGTGAGGACTGTTGATAAATGATGGAGAGTGGCTTGGCGAGCTCCACCACCAGTTCCCTCAGTACCCTCAGGTGGATCCCATCTGGCCCCATAGATTTGCGCATGACCAAGTGGAGCAGCAAGTCACTAACCCTTTCTTCCTGGAGTGTGTGGACATCATTCTGCTCCTCGTCCCTGTCTTCCAGCTCAAGGGGCTGAGTACCCTGAGAGTAACTGGTCTTGCTATTAAAGACTGAGGCAAAGAAAGCATTAAGTACCTACAGCCTTCTCCTCATCCTTTGTGGCAATGTTCCCCACTGCATCCAATAAAGGATGCAGATTCTCCTTGGCCCTCCTTTTGTTTCTAGCGTATTTGTAAAAACATCTTTTGTTTTCTTTTATGGCAATGACCAGCCTGAGTTCTAGCTGGGCTTTCACCTTTCCATTCTTCTCTCTGCATAACCTTGTGACATCCTTATAGTCCTCCTAATTTGCCTACCCCTTCTTCCAAAGGTGGTAAACTCTTCTTGTTTCGCTGAGTACCAGCCAAAGCTCTCTGATCAGCCAGGGTGGTCTTCTTCCCTGCTGGCTCGTATTTTGGCACATGGGGACGGCCTGCTTCTGCGCCTTTAAGACTACCTTCTTGAAGAATGTCCAGCCTTCCTGGACCCTTTGCACTTCAGTACTAGCTCCCAAGGGACTCTGTCAACCAGGATCTCAACAGGCCAAAGTCTGCCCTCTGGAATTCCAAGGTCGTGGTTCTGCTGACCCCTCTTCTTACTTGTCTAAGAATTGAAATCTATATCATGTTATGATCACTATGCCCAAGGCGGCCTCTAGCCACCACATCACCCACCAGTCCTTCCCTGTTTGTAAACAGCAGATCCACTGGGGCAGCTGCCCTGGTTGGCTCAATGACCAGCTGTGTCAGGGAGTTATCATCCACACACTCCAAGGAACCTCCTAGACTGTTTCTTCTCCACTGTGTTGTATTTCCAGTGAACATCTGGTAAGTTGATATCCCCCATGAGAACAAGACTAGCGATTGTGAAACTTCTCCCGGTTGCTTGTAGAATGTGTCATCTGACTCTTCATCCTGGTTGGGTGGTTTATAATACACTCCCGCCAGGATGTCCACCTTGTTGTCCTTCTCCCTGATCCTCACCCACAAACATTCAACCTTTATGTTACCATCATTAAGCTTGAGGCACTTACTCTCCTTCCTTGCCTATCCCTTCTGAAGAGTTTATAAGTCATCCATTGCAGCAGTCCAGCCATGCAAGTTGTCTCATCATGTTTCCGTGGCGGCGACTGTCATAGTCTTCCTGCTGCAGGGTAGCTTCCAGCCCCTCCTGTTGTTATCTGATTTCGCAAGCATGCTCATCTACATCTCTTAGCATGTTTACTTAAGCAGTTGTCTTTCACTAAGAACTTTGAATGTGCAGACAACTGCACTTAAGTTTTCCATAGTTTGCTATCATTATGTAAAACTCATTCTATCTGGTTTGTTATTGGGTTCTTGGTGTAAAGCAATGGCCACATGGGGAACCAGATCTCTTTAAGTGAATGGTTGGTTACCATTCAGATGGAAATAAGAATCTCTGTTGCAATGGTCTTTGCAATGGGAATTTCAGCTGGATTGCGTTAGATTCTCAGAACCACTCTGCTGCTGAATTCTTATATCCGGTGATCCCACCTGACCTCTCTAGGGCATGCAGGATCCTTTGCTGCTGATTATCTTAAAATTTATAGAAAACATCCCCTAACCATCTTAACTACACACTGTCTCACCTGGTTATCTTTGTATCTGCAGGAAGAGTTTCAGTTGGCTATTTACAAGCGTCTTGTCTATGCAAAATTTGATCAACTTTACAGCAGGAAACAGGTGGAAGAGTGTCTGGAAAGAATGGCTAGGTTCTCCACCCATGATTAATCAACACACTGAAGAAAACAAATTGGTCTATGCACAGCATCAGCTGCCTGGTAGAAGTCTTCAGGGCAGTTCAAAGTTCTCACCTGAGAGCTCCAGCACTGATTAGTCAAAACCTGTGTTGTGAAGGTGACTAGGACTTCTCTCCATCATCCACTTCCATGTCAGTCCTTTGTCTCAAATATATCCACTGTCTCATTTATGCACTGGCTAACAGAGTTGCTGGACCACCACAAGGAATTACAGACTAAGTGCACTGGGTACGCTCACAGGCACAGCTCTGATTACACCACAGCTCTAACTGTAGGAGAGACCTGTTTCACAGTGATTACTCATAAATTATGTTTCATAGCAGTTGCCACAGGACAGGTTTTATTACAGTGTGTAAACTGATCTTTGGGCTTGCTGCTGCACCTGTAGGGAGTAATTTGGACTCACAAATACTAATAATTTAAAAAAAAAAAACCAAACCACCACAAAACAACCTTCCCCCCCCCGACATAGCTACAAAAGTTTGCCTCCTTGGTAGGCATATTATTGGTCTATTTCTGTCTGTTCTGTTAATATAAAATGAAAGCCTTTTGGTGTGAGACTGTGTCATACTTTGAACAACCGTATCTATGCCATGCATCCTCACTAGGTGCTGAAACACCTTCGGCAGCAGGGAAATCAGACTGCCAAAGCAAGGCCCCTGGGTCTCCCATACAGTCTCCAAGAGCTGGGTGCCTCTGAGAAAGAGCCCAGGAAGCTTTCAGAATGTAAACAATCTTCTACCCTACAGGAGACATATTTAAAGTATGGGAATACTTATTGAAGCTCCTGGATTTAATGTTTATCTATCCTCATTGGATCTAGTGTTTGCAGTCCCTCAGATGGGCTTTCTCCAGACAGAAAATCACTGCTGCAAAGAAGCCCTTGAGTGACAGTGTGCAATAACTTAGTCCAGTGATTATAATTTATGGTCAAGAAACTCCTGCAGGCATGTAATGACTTCTAAATAGTCCATAAAGAAATTATTAGGAAAAGCAATATTACTGTCAGTAGCTAAAATTCATAGTGCAAGAGTCTGCACTTCCATGAGAATGGTTTAAGAATCTGTAAACTGCAAAAGTTAGAGAAAATATTTTTTCATCAATGGGGGCATTCACTTAGGAAATGGAAGACTTGGGTTCTGCCCTTACCTCAGAGCATTACACCTATAATTCTTGTATCTTGGACATCAACTGTGACTCTTAATTACTTATGTAATAAGCAGAAAAGCTGATTCTCTTCCCTTTCTGCTTAAAATGTGCCATTCTGTAGCCAGGAATGAAAACGTCAAGAAACCAGAGGAACTAGCACAAATAATATGACTCTACCATACAGATTTTGGGATGAAGAAATCTCAAGACTGCTGAGTGATTTTACATTAGTAAGTCAATGAATAAAACATGGGGAATGTCGATACAGCATAATATAAATCACATTAGTGCCTCTAAACAGCAATATGCATTTTAAAACAGTAAAAAATTTCTAAAACATTTCAAGCCATACAGAGGAAAGAAATCAGAGCATTATATGTTACATATTAAATTATTTTGGACTAATAAGTATAGTACAATATTGTAATATTCTTTAATTCTTCCAGACTTGCGGGAATCAGTTAGAAAACTTGAACTCCTGTTAGCACCATTTTATACGTCTTTGCAAGGAATCTTTTTTGGGTCACATAAAAGAAATGAATAAAAAATGGTACTTCTGGGTTTATGAAATGATCCTCCACAACTGACAGATTGTTTTTGATCATAGAAAGAAAACCTTATATCTCTATCTTAGTGATTTATCTAGGCAGAATTTTTTGATTGTATACTTGCTGGCTTGCTAAAGTGGTACCTGTAATGCAGTATCTTCTACTAAAACAATATCATTCACAGAACAGATTTTTGGAATGTAGTCTTCACAAATATGAGTATGTTATTTAGGACAAAAGTAATTTTTCCCTATTGGTAACTCCTTATTCAATTCACTGTCATACTGAAGTCCAATGAAATTCAATAACTTCTGCTGGGCAAAAATTTTATATAACTACATCACCATGGCCACAAAAATCATAGGAGGATTGAAATTGACTTGGAACAGTAATAATTTGTCTTATTAGAGAATTCTTTGTTCAAAAAGTCTCTAAATCGCTGTGCAAAGAGCTGCAACCAACTGACCTAACTGCAGTATTACTTACTTGTAGACCTACTTACATAGGAAAGTACTGCTCAAATGTTATGACTAGCCCCAAGGAGAGTAGTAAGATTGTCTACTTCTATGTACACTTTCCTGTATGCAGTTATATTTCACTTTTCACTCTGCGAGAGATACTGACACAATTTGGGTGTTGCCAGAAGCTACTACGGGTGATTCAAACGGCCCTATGGAGCGCTATGACCAGGTCATGGCGCATCAGCCAGGCCGTGGCAGTTGGCGCGGCAGTTTGCGTGGGAGGCCGTGCAGGGAGAGCTGTGCACCGTGCTTGCAGGCCCACAGCCCAGGGAAGTGCTTTAGGTCTCCATGAGGATGGTGGGCACTCACCTCAGAATTAAAATGAGTGTTTCTAGAGAGAAAGCCCCTGAGATGTCTGACACTTCCACCCAGACAGAACTGGCAAAGAAGTACTAAGAAAGTAGATTGCGACCAGTGCCCCAGCCCTTCTCCTGGAGAAAAGGTCAGTACCTACCTAACGTGTGTGCAGGTTCATGATTAGTTATGTCAGGTTGCTGAGTTGCAGGAAACAATTAAAAGGCTGTGCAGTACTAGAAGGACCAAGATGAAGATATATATGTGCTTTCAGAACCATGCTCCTGTAGCAGACACCACAGAGAATGAGGGGCATTGGAGCCTAGTGACCCACAGAAACAGGACTCTGCTTCAGTCACCACCCTCCAGCATCACAACCAGAAACAGATATGAAGCTTTAGCAGCTATAGGCACCCACGAGCAAGGTCTGCATGGAGAAACTGCACTCGCAGCACACCATGGATACCGCAACTGGAAACGTCAAGTGCTTGTAGTGGCAAGTCTCTGTTAAGGAGCACTGAGGTGCCCATCTGCCGGCTTGACATGGGGTCACGTGAGGTTTGCTGCCTCCCAGGAGCTGAGGTCTCCCAGTTAACAAGTGACAGGAAACAGCTTCAAGTTACACCAGGGGAGGTTTAGATTGGATATTAGGAAAAACTTCTTCACTGAAAAGGTGGTCAAGTATTGAAATAGGCTGCCCGGGGAGGTGGTAGAATCACCATCCCTGGAGGTATTTAAAAACTATGTAGATGCGGCGCTTAGGGATATGGTTTAGTGATGGACTTGGCAGTCCTTGGTTAATGGTTAGACGTGATGGTCTTAAAGGTCTTTTCCAACCTAAATGATTCTATGATTCTGATTCCATATGGTGTTCTTTGGCTATAGCCTCTTAGGGAGGGATGGAATCCACCTCTCTTGAAGAGGAAAGGGAATCTTTGGCAGCAGGCTTGCCAGCTGCTTTAATCTGAAGAATTTAGGGCACTGACAGAAAAGGGGATCCAAAGTGGTAATGCTGACACCATCGCATCCAACGGCAGAATTAGCCAGGCCAACCAGAGCAGCTATATATGTTCCTTAGCTGCTTCCCAAGATGAATACCAGAAGACCAACCACCTCAGGGGGGTGTGTGGTTATGGTGGATCCTCTTGCACCTCTTCCAGGAAACCTGCAGGCTCAGATTTACCTCTCTGAAATGCCTGTACACCAACACCTGCAGGATGGAGAATAAACAGGAAGAATGAGAGGTTTGTGTGCAG
>JAVJGI010000014.1:38067583-38093006 GCA_035590275.1 Ibycter americanus
ATAATAAAAAAATTAAAAAAAAAAAAAAACAAAAATAAAAAAAACAAACTGGTAATAGTTGTAATATATGCATGTGCTTGGAAAGCTTAAAGAAAATCAAAAAGCAAAAACAATCACTGCAAATAAAAAAAAATATATCCACCTCTAGTTTAATTACAAGTATCAAAATATTTTTTTATTATTTTAGGTGCCGTTATTATTTTCAAGTTACAGTGAGAAATTGTACATTTGAACGTTCAGGGCTGGCAATTCAGATATGGTAAATATGTTAGAAACTGGAGAGATTAAGTTAGAAGAAGGAAAGATCTGTTACGACATCACTGAGAAAACTTTTAGAAGACAAATACCTCAGTGGTAGTATCTCCGATTTGCTATCTTCACAGTAAAACAATAAGCCATGGCAAATCTGAAAATCTGGGGCAACTAACTCAGTGCCATTTGTAAAAAATGATACCAGAATTGAATACTACTTATTTTTTGTAGGATTGAGATTTACCTCACGTAACTTTCTGTACCTGAAATATAGGAACTGGAATGTGATTCTTAAACTTAATTATATAAATGTTTGGTGTCTAAACTTAACTGGCCATTTGTATTGCCTCAAAAATCTATAAAAAGTGATGACCTCTATAAGGCAATTCATGCCCTCCTAGGAGATCCCATGACAAAGTCTAGGAACCTGTTAGACTAGAGAGGAGCGATTTGGTTGCTTAAACCTAGGTCCATATGAAACACATTTGTGTGTCCGCACTCAAAGGAGTAAAGGAAAAACTTCACCCTTACTAAACGTCATCTAAAGGCTTGTCAGAAATTCTGTAGTACCTAAAACAGCTGTGAAGGTGTAGGTCCAGTGAAATGAATCCTCTTCAATATGCAATGTGTTGTAAAGCTGGATAGCTAATAAGTTAATGTCTAATCATGTGGAGTCTTTCTACAGTAAAAGAAGAACCACTTCCAAATGGGAACTCATTCTGTCCTAAGACGCCTGGGCAGGTACACTCCAACATTTTGTGATGGAATGAATAATTTTCTCGAAGTGCCTACAAGTGAAGGGACTCCTAGGACTATCTTAAATTAGGCATGTAATTTTGGCTCGTTTTGTAGGCTGTGATACAAAACCATGATACAACTGCTTTCACTTTTGATATTCTAATACAAGTTCGTAATGTGTTATAGGATTAAGAGTGGTTGGTTGCCTACATGAGCTGAGCCATATGTAATGTTGATACGTGTTTTATTCTTGCAGGCTCTTAATGAATCACAATTCAAGAGATTTATCCTCATGTGAGGAGAAGGGCGGGGTGGAATTTTTCTAAGTGTAATGTTAAAGGATGAACTGACAGAAAAATGCACTTTATATTTACATAAAAGGTATGTAAGATTTTTTAAATATTTAAGACCAGAAGAAGGATTATCTGAGAGTGAGCAGAGACTGAGTTTGCTGAGGCAGTAATCTAAGCTGAAAAAAAGGTTATTTAGTATTCAAGACCTGTATTTCCCTCTCTCTTCCAATAATATACTTTTTTAGTGGGAATGGATGGTGAATATCTTTATAGCAATGTTTATAAACATAATTTGCTAATTAAAAAAATCAAATCTATTTCATTGCATTCAATGAAAATAATTTGTGGAATACAAATGTATAAACACTGGTATTAAAGGCATTTGCTTCTCTGTTAATGGCAATCAAAGCAATTTCAGAAATCCCTTAGCATATATGAAGTCGGTTTTCTCCATTTTGCAGCAACAGAGAAACAATCACTATTAACTTGTTACACTCTAGAACATACTTTAAAAGAAAGAAATTACTAAAATGAAGCAATTGTTGCCTTTCTCTAGTATCTCCAAATAAGCAGCATGTAACATCAAATCATAAAGCTGTTTTCTGATGGTCCTCCATTGTCAAAAGGAAAATCTTGTAGGCGGTTGAGAGTTTTCTTTTCAGATGGACTTAAAACATTCAAAGAGGAAAATGTTGATTTGAGAAATGAAGTAAATATTTTTCTAGACAAAAAGAAGAGGGAAAATATTTTAAAATACACACATGACCAATTACTCACTGAAGCCTTTGCACATGTATACCTTTGGAAAAATGGCTGCATATCTCTTTTTGAGAGGTTGTGGAAAAGGATTTTTCTCTTGCAAAAATCCTTTTACTTCCTCCCACCCCTGACAGAGATTGAAAAATAATGTGTCTCTTTTGGAAAAATAATCAGGACTGAATTTGGGGTGCAAGAAACATTGTTTGGAAACCTCAGTTGCTGTGTGTGTCACCTTCTGCTCGTGGTGTGTCTACTGACTGTGCAAGTACAGCTACTCTGAGGGGACAACGTGCATATAAGCATGGTCTTAATAAGAAGGTGTCATATTTTTCACTTCCTTTGCGCAAACTTGAATCATTTATGTTTTATATCACTGAGTCCAAAATAGAAAAAAACCCCAAACCGCAAAACCTAATATGCTGAAACTGTTGAAACACCATCATGAAACAGAACAAAATGGGAAGACTATGATATACTTGCTGATAGTATAACAAGTGAGATATCCTTGTTCTCAAGGGATACAGATTTTTTCATACTCTGACATAATAAAGCAGTAGAGTGAAAGCAGCAAGATTTACTCATGCTAGGTAAGGTTTGAATAGCCTGGAGGCCCCCCATGGCTGAAGATTTGGCAGCATTGTCTGAATAACCCAGTGATTTGTGAAATGACCAAGTTAATTCTCTCTGCTCAATCATCTGTTTATTAAGGCAAAGCTTACTTTCTAAAGGAAACAATGTTAATATTTTTTTTTCTTTTTTCACCTTAAGTTTAATGATTTTATAGGTATGATATGGCAGAGGAAAGCCATTGAACTAATCTCCTTTTACCGTCCATCACTCTTTTCTGCCTGCTACATATTGTCATTACTGCCAAATACTTACAATATTCAGTTCATACAGTATCGTCTTCATCAATATTGCCAAAAATCTACAAGATAATGAATTAAAAGGCACTGAAACTGTTGGAAGAAACCCTTGATTGTTAATTATACATTCAAATTTCTACAATTTCTAAGCACAGAATGTTCAATGAAAACAAAAGACATAACCTAACTAGTTAAGTGTGGTTCTCTCTTAAATTGGAGAGGACAGATGGATGAAAGCAGGAAAGAGAATGACATTTTTTCTATCAAGCATTGCAATTTTGTATTAAAAACTCTTAAACTGCTGAAGTGAAATTTGAGCAAAACTGTAGCCTGAATCTGAATCAATTGACTAATTGCAGCGTATGTAATATTTAGGATAATATTTTACTTTGATCACCAAGGAGCCTGGGGTTCTTTCCTCAACCTCCTTCTCCAATAGAAGAAAATTCAAAATAGAGGCCAAACCCAGAAATTCTGATTTGCCAGTATAAATGTAATAGAATTGCTTTGAGCATTGCCTGTATTATGCACATAATATTTTGACTAAACAAATAACATACATAAATATATCAGTTTGTATTTTTGTTCTTCTTAAATTTTAATGTGCATTTTAAAACTTTTATTAGAAGTTATGTGAGTAGATAATACATTCTGAAAATTTCTGAAACATTTTATATAGTTACATATACTCTGTTGATTATAAACTGCATGTCCTTGAACCTCCAGGATTTCTCTACAAAATATTATTGCTACCTTGATATGTTAACCACTGCTGTTGTGGTAAAACTGTTAAATGTGTCTGGTGAGACAAGTTTTAACTATATTTTTGCTCTGAGAAGTTTTTCTTTTGCTTGTTTGTTTCATCTTTGAGAGCATTCTGTGTAGCAAACTGCAGTGTAAAGAGAGAGAAAATATTTTCTGTATTCTTTTTACAAAGGAAATCATGGCTATTTTAGTTTCAAAACTTTGAAGTAAATATTCAGATGTAATTTTTCACAGGTAGATAATGAATTACCACAGATTAAATTTGTTAGTGGGGAGTGAATGCAAAATTATAGCTGTATAACATTTGGTATGCAAAATTCTGTAGGGACTACTTTTGAATATTACATAAATGTTTTCAAATCAGGCACATCCAAATGATTCCAATTTATAATATTCTCTTACACTTAACAGCTGCATCATTTTTGGAATGAGTCTCTCTGGGCTCATCAGTCTGAATAAAAAATTCAGATGACCATTAATTATCTTGAATAGAAACCTGGCAGCTCCCTTTTTTACTGGACAAGTCAAGTAGTGAGACAGAAAAGCTGCACTTGATTAACGACAACCTATGAGACCCAAATAACATGTCGTCATAATGAAGATGTACTTCTTTACTATCTATATTAGGTAAATTTTAAAAAATGACTAGTGCTTGTGTTGACTCCATTTTCATCTGCTCAATCTGGAAGACTTCTAAGTGTTCCTTGATGACGTCTGGAGAAGGTCTTTGGTTTTCTAAGGGAGGTGTACTTGAAACTTACATTCGGGATGCAGAAACATTGTGGTGTTGTCATCACAATGCTGAGAGGAACCTTCAGATCAGACCTCAGCATTTCCCAGCTGACTGCAAGCTTCCGTACTTGTAGCCCACTGAGAAGACCCAAACTGCTTAGGTCTTATTTCAGTGTCATGGTAATTTAGATAAAAAGAGCAGTGTCTGGTGTTTCTCTGGTTTTCACATGCATTTTTGTACCTACATCCATGTACCATTCTTCAGGCATACGTTGAGCTTGCTTAACACAGCTGAATGGCATCTCAGTTTAAAAAAAAAAAAAAATTCTAAAAAGCTATGCTTAGCTGCTTTCCACCACTAAAAAAATATTTCATTAGCATTGCCACAATCTTAGTGTGCAATGCTTTTACTTTAAAAGCTACAGGGGAAATAGCGAAACTGTGCTTGATTTTTTTAACCCTCAAGGATTTGAGCTCACTTCTCACTATAGTCTCCTTAACTGCTACTTCAGCTTATGCTGTCCTTTTGTACATCATTCTGTTAAGCCTCTGTTACCTGATGTGCAAGAGCACATTCCCCAATAAATTTCTTACTGTTGAGACCCTAACAAGTTTAAAACTACTAAATGCTACCACTGTTATGCATTATTATAGCCATTTCTCTCCCATGCAGAACTTTATTATAGAGGAAATCAATGCAAACCAGTATGTACAAAAGACAGTCAGTGCTACCTGACCTTGGGGACAGGGTCCTGGCCCAGTTTAGTTTGGTAGCATAAATGTATGTGTGAATCAGAAATTACTGGTATTGAAGGTGATTTAAACTGTATTTTTACACTTTGGATGCCTAAATTACTCCTAATTTCCATTTGAGATGACGTTGTGGTAGCCTGAATCTCACCTTAAGTCAAAACAGAATTAATGCCAAGCAGTTTTTGTTAACAGAATGATCTTATGTCTTGTCCTGGAAGGCAAATTTTGCTTCATCTCAACAAATGTTCATGTCTGAGGTCATTCTGAAGGTTATCCTTTTCTTGCTTTATAATAAGATAACAGTTTCTGTATTCTCTATATTTCCTGTGAATTTGGGATATAGCAAGTCAATTGCTTACAGTCAACAATATTCATTAGCTTTCAAAAAGCAATTTTCTTTGAAAGCTGATTCTCAGAATCACTTGCACACAGAATAAAATAATTATGAAACAATAATATCTCATATTTACCTATAACATCTACTAAATATTATTCCTTCCATATTAGTACAAAGGAAACCAAAGAGAGAGATTCAAGTCTGTTCTCAGAACAATCCATCACTTTTAAAGGTCTGGGTTGGTTGGGTTTTGTTTATCTGGTTGGTTGGTTGGTTGATTGGTTGGTTGGTTAGTTGTTTTCCCCACATGAAATAGCAGCCTTTTTCTGGAAATTGAGCTCAGGGACATTTTAAGATCAGCAAGCCAAAAAAAGTGGTTATCTTTGAATATATGTTAATCTGAAAAGATCCACAGAAAACACCCAAGAATATATCTATTAGTTGCATGATAAAACATATGTTTCTCTCTTGTATACCTGATGATTGAAAAGCTGTGAACTATTGTAAGTGCCATACACTTCTTGATTTTACTAATAAAAACAGCCAAACTCCAGATTTGTACTTATTTTTCTTGACATTTTTTACTATCATTTGTGAGCTCTTTTTTAAAAAAAACCATGATTAACCATTTACTTACCTGCTTTATACTAGTCCCATAGAATGGGAGGATAATCAAGAGTAAGGCTACAACTTCTGAAACTGTTTCTTAAGCAAGTGCCAGATTGTCTGGGAAATATTAAATAGAATGTCACTTTCATGAAAATCTTCATAGACTTTGGCTTCAACAGGGCTGTCTTGTTTGGAAAGGTATGTGGGGAAAATATCTGCTATATACACTCAGCAAAGACATATGTATGATAAAATAAATGCCTTTAAAATGGGTGCTCTTAGAAGGAAAAAAACCCCACCCACACAAATAACCCAAACCCAAACCACCTCATGACTGTGTTTGTTACAAGTTATATTCTACTAAGGAAAAAAAGAAAAAAAAAAAACCATTATTTTATGCTAAGGAAACATTAAAATCTACAGTAGACATCACAAAGAACTATACTTACCACTGGACAGTTTAAAAGTACAGAATGTCGTTTCCTTTTTTTGGCAGATGAAACAATTTGCAAAACACTGCAAAACGGTGTTAAATATCAACAGTAGATTGCTTGTTCATCTGCATATAATCCTCTCTGCTTTTGTTATGCTTCAGATATGATGCAACAACACACATCTTTGTTTTCATTCAGCATAGATCTTACCAAGTACGCAACTTCTGCTTTCACAGAACTCCTAGCAGAACTCCTCAAACAGAATATATGATGCTTCTAAGTTGACAGGAGAGACAAGCGTGTGTCTAAAGAGTGTGTAATGTTAATTTTATTTTATTTATCTAAGTTAATGGCATGAATATCACAGAAAAATTAATTCTGGACTATCCTTTTCAGAAGGTAGGTTTGTAAGTTAGCTTTGATTCGTTTGGCAGAATAGTACATCAGGGATTCAGATTTTAATATAAGTTTTGTGTTGTCATCCATTTTACCTTACTAAAGTTCGTGCTATTTTTAAATGTCCTTAACACTCATGCATTTCTGTAGTATAACAGACGCAATTATATGGCTGTGATTTCAAAGAGTTTTTTTTAAGAACAGTCTCTTGCATTCATATTTTACTCATTTTTTTGCATAGGCAAGCAGAAAGTATATTTTTTTAAATGTGTGACTTCTACAGTGAAATGTCTTGTTTTCAGAGCTTGTTCTTGAAACGGTTGTCTCTCAGCCGATATTTGCATTTCATCAGGAAATTGTCATCTTTGTGTGTGAGTTCCCATGTTTAAAACAGTAAAAAAAAAAAAAAAATGAAAGGAAAAGCTCTTACATCTTCTTGGATGGCTTCAAGAAGGGTTAACAATCTGCAGCTACATTGAAGTGTGAAATCCCAATTCAAGGCCCCAAAGACTTTAGAACAGTAATTGTAACATATACCATCTAAAGGTCAGGGTATCTTTCATGGAAGTCCATTGATGACAGCTGTCATTACAACTTCACTACCAAGAAAACTGTAGTTATGAAGGCACTTGTGGGGAATAGTAGGCATTTACTGAGGGTTTACTGCTGATGCTATTTTTACGTTAGTTCTGCTTACAAAAAAGCCCAATTTATTTATTCAAGCATTAGAGGTCACTCATCACAAGACAGGCAATAATGATAGCTATAAGATACATTCCTTGCAGAAAGCTGGTAAGCTGGTAATTATCTCAACAACTTCAAAAATATTTTCATATATGAACACAGAATTTGAAAGTAATATTTTGCAGGTTGATGCAGCTCCTGTTTGTGTTTCAGCAATGTTATGCATGACTGGTCAGCAATCCAACACTTACTAAAAATCTGTTGTTTGCTTATAATAACAATAAGAACTGTGATTCTTACCATAACTATTGCTAATAAAATTACAATTATTACACTTTCCCCTTGGCAGTATTTAAACACTTAGAAAAAGAGAAAGAGGGATAAGGGATTCAATCACCAATGCCAATTTAGTTTAGCTAAAAGTATTAGTAATGGTGGAATTTTTCCATCTTGTTATTTTGAGGGTGCTTGCCAATGTTTCTTACTAAAGGTCCTATTGTGTTACTGCCTTTATCGAATGGATTCTAATACATATAATGCTCTTTTTGTTATTCCACAATAAGATTATAAGATTCTTTTCACTGCAATAATCAGCTATTATTATTACTGTTATTATTGTTGTTGTTGTTGTTGTTATTGTTATTTCATACTTTAGCATTTTTACAATTTTTGTTATAACGAATCATGTATACTGAATTTTTTTTACTTCAATATTCCTGAGCTTATAATCTCAGGAAAAGCCTACAGTGAAAGACCCATCTTCCCTCTGTCTTGAAGGTATCACATTCCTAGTTCATACTTCTTACAATAATTTAAAAAATCCTATAATATCTTCGTATTTTTCTTTCTTTTCTATAACTTTGCCTGTGATGGTGATGTTTCCCTCTGACTTGTAGTCTACATTTCTCATACAGCAAGTGCTAAATAAATCTGCCAAATTTGTCATGATATAATATATAGAGTAATGAGTAGAAACTTATCTTGGGCCAATTTGGTACATCCTCATATCTAAACTTCTCCAGGACCTGGCTAGATATCCTTCATTCAAGGCTTGTATCTTTTCTATCACTTTTCTTTGATATATCTAGTACAATATAGGTTTCACCAATAGAATGCTCCACTTCTTTTTCTTTTTTTCACCCTTTTGCAAGCCATTTACAATTTGTCACCTTCCTAAATTATTTTTTTCTAAAAAAAAAAAGAAAAACCCACATATACTTTTTCATCTTTAAATCCCTGTATAATATTTTTCCTCTTTGTATGATGACTTACTTTCAATAATACTGTATTTTTCATTTAGTTTCGCTCCAACATCTAATCAGTCTGTATAGAAGCCTAACTTCAACTTCAGAAATCTCTTCAGATGAACTAGTCATCTCAGGCCCCCCCTAAGAGTCAAGGGGGAAAAAAAATATATTGTTAGGGAATGAATCAGAACACACATGTATTTCTTCAGAATGAAATGAGCTTCTCCCTCCAAAATGCATATTTTTCTCTATTGACTAACAGTGCACAGACTAACATTGACCTATAGGTTAGGTAAATTGCACCCTTCTCTTTCACAGAGGTTGCTAACAACACAAGCTTTTCATCTTTGACTTCTCTTAATGTTTTTATCTCCATCTTATCTGGGAAGAAAAACTTGTCCATGACATTTTGCTTCTTTATACAGAATTCAATTTCTCACAGCCATTTTTGTCTATTTCTCTTAGATCAGTTTGTCCAATACATTATGACAGTAGAACATCATACAACTGTATTTGCAAGTAAATATTTCAGTTTTTCATTATGGTCCTGTTTTTAGAGTTTTGTTGCTATCTTAGAACTGTCTTTCATTGCTATTGCCTTAATTTCTTCCTCCAACAAAATACTACATAATTGTAAGACATGACTGTATGTAATAAGATCCCATTTTCCCCTGTTACTGTTGATACCTTAAAAAAACCCCAAAAACCACAAAACAAAAAACCCCCAGAAAAATCCCAACACAACCACAAACAAAACCCCACTAACTTTTATTTGAATGTCATTCTCATGTATTTCTGAACACATTTGAACAATTAATGATTTCAGATCATGGATATGAAACTGATTTGCTTAAAACCAGTTACATGACAATTATTTTAGGTTATATACTTTGAATAACTCAACATTGCAGACAATGACAAAACAAAGAACAAAGACAACATGGAATCTCCTCCAAAAATCCCATCATGTCTTTTTTTTTTTTTTTTTTTTGGCACAGTTTTCATCTGGCAGTTTAAGCATAATGTGCACTTTCTTTTGCTAATCTGTAGAAGTTCTACCAATAGTAGGCGGCATTTTATCAATTCAAGTGCACTTATAATCCAGGAATGTGATTATTTTATTTATTTTATTTTTTTAAAATAACCTAGTCAGTTTACATGCTGAAACTTTTACTTTTAGCGCAGCTATCAGTCATCAGGTAGACCTCCTAGCACTGTAAAATCCTTCCTTCCCTTGAGAAAACACATAATTAGTTTCAATACATTCAGCTGAATAATTTCAGATCTAGAGGTCTACATTTAGGAAGTCATGCTTCTTTTTCCCCGAAGAAGAAAGACCTGCCTTTTACCTTTCAAATGCTTCTTCCTCCCACCTTTTTTTTTTTTTTTTTAAATATATTTTAAGCTGAAAATATAAATTAGCCCCACTCTGCAACCAACAATTATGGATTCTATTCCTTTCTGATGTTCACCAATTAGCTAATGTTTTTAGTCTGTTTTGTAAATTGTAATCACTTTGATTAATAATGTCATCCCATTCACTAGTTTGTTTTCAACGTACTTTGGCAAAGGATTACATGATGCTTTCTTTACCCATAGTTCTTTTGAAAAAAATCAATCACAGTTTGTTTATTTATCATGATATTATTTTCATCCCTGTGGTCCGACTGCCAGAAGAAAAACCTCTGGTCATTTTCAAACATGTTTTGATATTAATATTGTGTCTTTGTGCATGTTTCAAGTTCTTTAGACTGTATCAACATCTTGTGTTTCAACTTTTCATTAACATCTTTATGTGATTCAGATTTTCTGTACAGGTCCATTACTATTAATATATTTTTCAATTTCCTTTTCTTTATCTCATGCAGACAGTGTGCCACTCAGTAGACTATTGGACCTCCAGACTAATCTAAGTCCACTCTGTAGTTCTTGGTTTATAGCACAGTTCATTTACCCACAGATCCCAGGTTTTCCAGAGCTTTAAAATTAGACAATGATAAAGCTTTTGCAAAACTGCTAGGTCTTTAATATTTACTTCTTCAAGTTACTCACTGACTTTTTGGGGATATTTATAGATATTTTATTTCTATTTCTAAAAGCACATGCTACATTTTGAGTAACATGATCTATGATATTTTTTTTCCCCTCATGTAGTCCTTATTGTTCTTGTTCTTTTCCTCTTGTTAGTTACAGTCTTTATGATGATCGTAAAAAAGAGCAGTATTTTTAGGATAAAAACCCTGCCATGATAAAGTGCTTTTCTATTTTTTAGCAATTTTTTCTTTTTGTGTCTCTCTTCCTCTCCACCTCTCTTCAACACTTATCAGCAATTAGCTAATATTCACCCATATGCTTTTCAATTGCAAAGAACGCTATTCTGAAAAAAATGAACATTTTCACAGGCCTTGAAGTATGGTGGTTTTTACCTTTTTGAGTCTTACTTGTATATATAATTACATATGAAATGGAAAGAAGAACTAAGTGTTCATCTTGGTGATGTAAAATAATATATATAAATATATTCTATATTATATATAGATGCATATAGAATAAAAGTATATATATTGGTTATATATAATATATAATGGGTATTTTTTTTTAAGGTAAAAAATGCTTTTGACTCCCAAGGTAGATGGCAAATGGCAGAAATGCTATCCATTAT
This sequence comes from Ibycter americanus, assembly GCA_035590275.1. Lineage (NCBI taxonomy): Eukaryota > Metazoa > Chordata > Aves > Falconiformes > Falconidae > Ibycter > Ibycter americanus. The sequence continues at coordinate 38,079,111 of JAVJGI010000014.1, forward strand.
AATAGTAGTGATTCAATTGTATTACTTAAAAGCACATTGGTAGATTATGTACGTGATATATTCTTATCTTAATCTTTGACAGTCAAAGTTGTTTTTAACTCAACGTAATCTCCATTCCGTAAAAGCTCTAATATCAGAAAAACTGTCTGCAGGAAACCTTACTTCCTATTGGAAAGCTTCTCTAGGGAGCTAAACCAATTTAAACCACACAAACTTTCCTTGCACCACGTTTAATATTCCTACTTTGTAACTGAAGAAATCTTGCTACCTTCCAGGAGTATGTTTCTGAAGAATGTCTGAGCTAGAAAGTCTAAGAACTGCATAAGTTACGGCTTCACTGAGGGCAAATGTAATGTCTCCACTCCGAAGCAGCTACTTGCAACTAAGGTTACTTTTCAGCAGTGAAGGGTAAATGTCTCATAACTGACTCAAACCCATTTTAATTTTTGTTTTTCTTATAAGGCTGCCGGACAGGTTCAGAGAAAATTTGCCTCTGCATTGCAGCTCACTGGAACTCAGATCCAGACCTACCTTTTATATATGTTTATGTATATGTATATGTATATGTATATGTGTATATATATACGTATGTTTCCCTTATAGATCACAACTATGACTACATGTGAAAAGGAATTAAAAAATACAACCTAACCAAATATTTTTACTTAAGAAGCTCTTCTTTCCCTTGCTCTGCTTGTCTGATCACCTTTCATTTCCAATAAATAGCAGCTTAAAATCATTAAAAAGGAGTATTCTCTATCTACAGAAAAGGACAAACTTAAAAGTATGACATTAAGCCAATATTTTCATGGACATAGGATCATAGAATCATAGAATCATTTAGGTTGGAAAAGACCTTTAAGATGATTGAGTCCAGACACTGTCAAGTCCACGACTAAACCATGACCCTCAGTGACACATCTACACGTCTATTAAATACCTCCAGGGATGGGGACTCTACCACTTCCCTGGGCAGCCTGTTCCAATGCTTGATCAACCCTTTCAGTGAAGAAGTTTTTCACGCCCAAGACATGTCTGATCATCACATCTCCCACAAGTCCTTCTCTGTTCATAGACAGGTCCAACAGGGCGCCCTCCCTAGTTGGCTCACTCATCAGCTGTGTCAGGAATCTGTCTTCCATACACTCCAGGAAGGTCCTACACTGTTTCCTCTCCATGGCATTTTATTTCCAGCAGTGATCTGTTAAAGTCTCCCATGAGAAAAAGGGTAGCGATCATGCAACTTCTCCCAGCTACTTATAGAATATTTCATCTGTCTCTTCATTTTGGTTGGGTGGTGTCATGGTTTAACCCTGGCCGGCAACCAAGCACCATGCAGCCACTCACTCATTCACCCCCCGCCCAGAGGGGTGGGGAGGAGAATCAGGGAGGAATGTAAAACTTGAGGGTTGAGATAAGAACAATTTAATAATTTAAAAAGCATTAAAAGGTAAGAAAAACAACCATAACAATAATAATAATAGTTATAATGGAAAGGTGGGGAAAAGGATAAAATCCAAAGGAAAAGAGAGAAAGAAAAACAAGTGATGCACAGTACAACTGCTCACCACCCACTGACTGATGCCCAGCCAGTCCCTGCACAATGATCTCCAGGCCCCAGCTAACCCCTCAAGTTTATATACAAGGCATGATGTCCCATGGTATGGAATATCCCTTTGGCTAGTTTAGGTCACCTGTACTGTCTGTGTCCCTCCAAATCTCTTGTGTCCCTCCAGCCCTCTCACTGGCAGGGCCCAAGGAACTGAAAAGTCCTTGATTTAGTATAAACATGATGCAGCAACAACTAAAACCATCAGTGTGCTGTCAGCATCGTTCTCACATCAGAGCCAAAACACAGCACTGTACTAGCTGCTAAGAAGAAAGTTAACTCCATCCCAGCTGAAACCAGGACAGGGTGGACTCCCACCATGGAATCTGCCTTGTTGGCCTTTCCTTGATTCTTACCCATAAATACTTGACCCTTTCATCACCATCACCAAGCTCTAGACAGTCAAAACAGTCTCTAATATACAGAGCTACAGATCACCACTTTCCTTGCCTATCCTTTCTGAAGATACTGCTTCTCCATTGCAGTACTCCAGTTGCACGAGTCATCCCACTGTTTCCGTGATTACAATTACATCAGAGTTTGCCAGCTGTGCAATGACTTCCAGCTCCTCTTGTTTATTGCCTCTGTGGTGTGCATTGCTGTAGATGCGTTTCAGTTGGGTTAGCAATATAGATACAAGTCAAAGTCTATCTTCAACAAATTGCATAACTTATCTTCTGAATGAGTAGTAAATCCTTTCTTATTTTAACATAAAGCTCACTGAAGGTTTGGTGTATGCTCTTCATTTAATCAGGGATAATATAGACTATCAATAAATGTAAAATGTGTGAATAATCTCAGTTACATTCCACGAAGCCAAAGGAAATATCTTTAAAGTAAGCTACTTCTAAATTACTGAGGTGAGAAAATTAATTAATATCAGCAGTCTTTCATATGAATTAAGTAGCCTTTTCCTCTGCCTATTTTTCAGATGTGAACTCATGACTCTCTAAGAAAAAAGAGCTCTAAATGATTTGGAGTTTAACAGGAGAAAATGCTGGCGGTATCACTCAAATTGGATGTTCATGCCCTTTCAGTCCTGTTAGGGAAAAACTCAGTTTCTTATACATATGTAGCGTTGGTTTTGATATCTTTGAGTAGACAGCCTGGCATCCAACTGTTGTTCTAAAAAGGAGCATGTTCATTCCAAAATTCCTCATTTTTTTCTAGACAGGACATCCTTATATCCATTTAAAGTCACAACTCTTTCCAGATCTTAACATCTGAAAGAAATTTGTTGAAAAGTCATATACTCAGTCTCATGAAAATGCCTCAGAAAACTGACATAAAATATAGCACTAAATACCAGCGTCTAGGTGCCAGAATAATTTCTCCAATGATGCCTTTTCCTACTTTGTAGTCAAACTGTGGACTTTTTGTAGAAATAAACAAGGTAAACTTTACAAGTATAGAAAAACTGAAGACTGGGACATGGAGAAGAATTGCTTGCTTAACATGAACTTCATAACCTACTGTTTACATTGTATCTCTGAAGGGAGTTCATTAATCTCTTCCATCATTTAGTAGAGTCAAAATTAGCTTTCTCCGTTATTTAATGGTTTGGTAGCTTGTAAGGTGATCATAACAATGAACTTCTTCTCTAATCATGTAGACTTTAAAAATATTTTTATGTGGTTTATATTCCTTTTGCCTTGCAGCAAGACAGCTTTATGTCTTAAAGATTTTAATATAACTTTTTAATTCCATTCATTTTTCAGAAACATCCCTTATACAATTAAAAAGCAATGACAAATTTTGTTTCAATAAATGTAATCAGATTTACTGTTTAAAGAAGTCTTCCAGATTTCCAAAGAATCATCTAACACAATTAATTCTTAAACAGAATTGTTACTTTTTTTTTTTAAAAAAAGCATAGTTCTTTTACTGAAGATATTTTTCTTAGAATCCTTCTGATTTTGATTGAAAAAGATTGTTCTGAGAATTGGCAGATAATGGATTTTGAATCAATAACAATAGTTCTGCTTTTACATCTCAAAGAGTGCATACCAAATATGTATTTCAGGGTCATATTGTGCATAAACCTTTTAATTAATCACATAAAAGGGTTGCATAAAGGCACAATCTATTTGACTTTAAAGGGCTACACAAGCATTTAAGACACAACCATATTCTACCTTCCTTGGAAAAATAAAAAAGTCATTTAGTAATGAAATTGGCATTTTGGGGGCAGAACAGTCCCTCATCATCAATATTTTTGTCTAAAAGTGCTTCTAGAAGAAATTTTTTTCAATGAAAAAAGTCTTTTGAGCAGGCTCAAACAGATACTTGCACTGTGACATAGTTTATGGTTCTGATAGTTCATTCCAACATTCCTCATTTTTTTCTAGACAGGGCATCCTTATATCCATTTTAAGTCACAACTCTTTCCAGATCTTCACATCTGAAAGAGATTTGTTGAAAAAAGGATTCTGAGCTATAGATCATGTCTACATCATAGTACATTATTTAAAAGGTCTTGCCCTTTGAGGAGACAGTCTCAGTGATTGTTCAGTTATGACTAAGTGCTTCCTTTCATTACAATCTCTCGTTTTTAGCAAGTCACAACTAGTAATTTCAAACACCTATTAAATGTTTCCCACAGTGCACAACTCCCAGTAAAAGTAAGTTCTCCAAAACATCATAAAAAATTAAAGTAGATTTAATAATATTTAAAATGTGTTAAAGGTGTGTAACACAGTCTTTATAAATAAAAGTGTTTGCTTATGATCAAGTTTGTTATTTCCTTTGATTTTCCTGACATTAGCCGCTTTCCGTCATAATTGAAAAGTTGTGGCAGACTGGTGAAGTTCCCAGTGACTGGAAAAGAGAAAATGTAACCCTCATTTTTAAAAAGGGAAAAAAGAAAGAGCAGGAGCAGATCCTCCTGGAAACTGCTAAGACACGTGAAAACAGAGAGGTTATTTGTGACAGCCAACATGGCTTTACTAAGGGCGAATGATGCCTGACAGATTTGATGGTCTTCTATGACAGGGTTACAGCATCAGTGGATAAGGGAAGAGTGATGACATCATCTGCCTGGACTTGTGCAAAGCATTTGATACTGTCCCACACGACATCCTTGTCTCCTAACTGGAGAGACATGGATTTGATGGGCAGACCACTTGGTGGATAAGGAATTTGCCATAGGGTTGCACTCAAAGAGTTGTGGTTAATGGCTCGATGGCCAGGTGGAGACCAATGATGAGTGGCATCCCCCAGGGACCTGTATTAGGACCAGTGCTGTTTAATATTAAACCCTTTGTCAGGGGTGTGAACAGTGGGACTGAGTGCACCCTCAGCAAGTTTGCAGATGACACCAAGCTGAGAGGCATGGTTGATATTCTAGAAGGGATGCTATCCAGAGGGACTTTTACAGGCTAGAGATGTGGTCCATGTAAACCTCCTGAAGTTCAAGGCCAAGTGCAAGGTCCAGCACCTGGGTTGGGCAATCCCAAACGTCAGTACAGGCTGGGCAATGAGTGGACTGAGAGCAGCCCTGCAAAGAAGGACTTGGGGATATTGGTGGATGAGAAACTGGATATGACCTGGCACTACGTGCTAGCAGCCCAGAAAGCCAACCAAATCCTGAGCTGCATCAAAAGAAGAATGGTCAACAGGTTGAGGGAGGTGATTCTCCCTCTCTGCTCCACTTTTGTGAGACCCTACCTGGAGTACTGTGTTCAGCTTTGAGGATCCCAGCATAAGAAGGACATGGACCTGCTGAAACAGATCCAGAGGAGGGCCACAAAGATATCAATGGGCTGGAGCACCTCTCCTGTGAGGACAGGCTGAGAAAGCTGGGGTTGTTTAGCCTAGAGAAAAGAAGGCTCCAGGGAAACCTTATGGCTGCCTTTCAGTACTTAAAGGGGGCCTACAGGAAAGATGAGGAGGGACTCTATCAGTAAGTGTAAAGATAAGACAAGGGGTAATAAACTGAAAGAGGATAGATTTAGGTTAGATATTAGGAAAAGATTCTTTACTGTGAGGGTGGTGAGGCACTGGAACAGGTTGTCCAGATAAGTTGTGGATGCCCCATCCCTGGAAGTGTTCAAGGCCAGGTTGGTGGGGCTTTGAGCAGCCTGATCTAGTGGTTGGAGAGTTGAAACTAGATGATCTTTCAGGTCCCTTCTAACCCAAACCATTCTATGATTCTACGACTCTATCATTTTATGATTAGATAGCAAAAAATAATGTTAATTCTAAAATTTATTAAAATAACATAAACTGACATTTTATTTTTTTCAAGAATCATACGTCAAACAAATAAGTGAAATAATTTATTGAAATTTGGTAAGAATATAGACATCTGTAGAGGCCTGGTCCAGTATGTTAAACCCAGAAAAAAACCCTCAAACCAAAATAAAAAATCCAGTGAGGTCTTGCATGAAAGAAAGATTTTGAAAATTTTTAACAGTAATTCGAGGCTAAAATGATGAACTGAGCCAAGAATGGAAGTCAATGGGTTCTTGTATACTTTTACTTTGTTGTAAGTAGCTAAGTATGTGGCTTCCTGTGTGTCAGAATAGTAGATGGCCTATTTCTCCTACAGCACGACTTAATTAAATGTACTTTGAGTTAACTGCTTATTATTGCTGTTGTGGGGATATCTCTAATGTTGCATTGTGTGGCCCACACTAGTTTAGTTATGGTAATGATAAAATCATCCAAACAAGTTATTAAGGTATTAGACAGACAATAATGAGGTACATTTAAGGCAACCTGCAAGCAGCAGCAATGGCAATGGTCATGATTGTTATTCTTGCTTGCATAAATAGGCAGTTAAAATACATTCAATAATGGGCTTTTTTTTTTTTTTCCCCATGAAGTTTGAGAAGTTTTTTACTATTGACGTATCCTTAAAAATACACATAGAAAGTTTGCATTTTATGTAGTACAAATGTGTTTTACAATGTAAATCAGCTATATACATCTTAGATGTCTAATAAAAATTTGTCTAATAAAAATTAGGCATTTTTATTTTAGTTTTTGGTGTGATGTAAATTTTGCCTCTGAATTTATTCTCCAATAAGAACCAACTGGACAGCACAATTTCCATTTCACATACAAAGACACAAAAAACCAGACACTTCTGGGAACACGCACAGACCCAAACATTTTGAAATTAGAGCCTTTGAATGTTCTTTGGAGTGAAATGAAAGCAGGACTGTGTAGCATAGCCTGGATGTCAGAATACTCACTAAAGGTGTGATAAAGCTACTAGCTGGGTTTATGCTTGGGGTTTTGGGTTTTTTTGCTCCCCTGAAACTGAGAAGTATGCATTTCTTTCAACATTTCATCCCCAAATTCTAATTACCTCAAGTTTGAAATATTGTGAATGGAAAATGTCATCATATCTGCCTTCTTTTATATTATAGTTTTGGAAGTAAGTTGCTGTAGATGTGCCTTCATTATATTTTACAGAACGTAACACGATGCAGTCTTGAGTAAAAGATACTGACTTTTTGTGTTGCCTAAAGAAATGTAAAACTATGATCTCACTTTTCCCTGAGGCATTTTAAGACTTTTTAATAAAAGTGGATTGCAGTTTTTCATTTTGTTATTAAAGCAGCTGTAGATGAAACATCTAACTTTCTTGTGTTGCCTTTGGGAATTGTGTCTATAACACATTTCCAAAAGTTGGGTTTAACATACTGAGCTATCTAAATTGTTTTGAAAATATCACACCAGGTACTGCGTGGCAAGGAGACAAGAAAAAACACATATATACATATTTTTCACTGAAAAATACTTTAGTGTCTTGACATTTATTTCTTCTGTGGGAACAATACTGAATAAATCCTTAGTCAATATTTACTCTATTCCTCATTATGGAAGTTACTTGTGTTTGTGGGTCAATGACTGGATGTCAGTCAACTTAACTCTTCCACATCTTCACTGTATTAAAAATTGACAGTTTCTTAAATGAAAGTGATAAGGCAAAACAATCATAAGTTTTTTAATTAAAAGATAAAATATTAAGATAGAAACATCAAGTGCTACTTATTACTCGTAAGTATATAATGCTGTACTGGTAATTATACAACATACTCTGAATGTTTCCTTTACTGGTAGCAATAAACTTGATTGTTGAAGTAGTTATTTTAAATACTGACTGATCATTCTTGTTTGGGAGCTTCTAGGTGAGCTCTGGGGAGGCAGATCTCACCAGACAGTAGCTTTTGATTTGATTGTTTTTCATTTGTGTAGAAAGTTCCTTGAAGAGGGGTGACCAGGCCAAAACCCTCTGAAAGGAGGGGGATACCTCACCTTAACATGGGAAGTAGCTGCACCTCTTCCAGGAGAAAAAAATGAGAGAGGCAAGCAAAAGATAGGAAACTGAGTCACAGCACTGAGCCTGGGAGCCTAATGGATATGCAGAGACTAAGAATCTTCAACGAATAAGAAGGAACAGAAAGTCAGGTTTCACAGATGGCATAAAAAGAAGCTTTCCAGGGAACAGGGAGGTCTGCAGAGCTTGCAACTAGTCCAAATTCCTCTAAGCTGTTTGGAACTCAGTCTGGAAAAGAGAAGCCACATTGCAAGGACACAGTGGGCATGACTAGAGTTACATGAACTACTGTTTCTATCTTACCTTCTACTCTTATCTTCCTTATCTGAAAAGCTAAATATCCTAGTTTATAATCTAATAAAATTTTACTTCCTGACTTTTAGCCCTCTTGATCTTCACTGAGGAAAATACTACAAGGCAGAACCATCTCAAAGCTTGCCCTGCTTGGGTTTCCTCCAACTGATCCTTTTCTTGATGCCTCTCTCTGAGAGCAGAGCTTGTGATCAGCCAAGATGTCCTCAGGGTATAATAGTAATTTCTTCCAAATCTTCCACAATTTCTTCAGCAGAGCAGTTTATAGAAGTGTTAGGGGAGAAAAAATGTTGGTTTACAGTTTAACCCTTCAGGAGGTATAAACGTAACATATACATAAACATAGCTGCTGACTGACAGCAGCTCTCAGTGTTCAACGATATGTGGAGCTTTGAATCTATGGATACCCAGTAAATCAAACTTATTTTTTCAGTAGCTTTCCAGATAAGTAGGCTGTAATTAATCAAATTTCTGTTCTGAGATAAAAAACCTATTGCAGCAGTAAAAGTTGTCACAATATTTGCGGGAAGAATCCTGTAAGACTTTCGTTGAGAGCTAAAATCACAGCAGAATGATAATACATTTCTTTCTTCAGATCATATTTTTTGTTAGCTTAGCAAGCCTAAAAAACTAACAAAAATATAAGTAATACCAACTGCATAATACTGATGTTTGGGCTACCTAAGAAGCTAACACACAGAAGAGTAATTTTCAGGAGCAATTTAGATGTAAACTTGAAACATACAAGCAATTGATTTGATGATTTGTCCCCACTAAAATTCACATTTTCTTGTTGATTTTGCATGGGGAGACACTGAAGGCAAGTAGCCTCATTTTCTCAGTATGTTGTAAGTATTAATATCACCTAATTGTAAATTAATAAAAATGATATATTTTTTTTTTTTTTTAAACCAAATACCATTTTCTCGTGGTTGGGAGTTGCACAGTTAAGATTCTAATTGCAGAACTGTGCTCCTGTAAGGTATTTCAATATAAAGATGCTGGACTCAGACAAAGTGTCTCAGTTTTCATTTCAAGTTTAATACTTCACGTGCAAACTGATGAACCCCACTGTCCCACTGCCGAGGCCCTGTCATAGAACTACTTAGGCTGACTCACACCTACACCTTAATGTTGACTGGCACATTTTTTCTCATAACTCATTCATCCACAGTGTAAACCCTTAAACTCTTGGGTTTTGCTGATAGTTGCAACTGCGGGGAACTTTTTCTGCTGATGTACAGGATTGTGAATGTAGTATTATTAGATTATTGAAATGAAGCTGCTGTTGATGTAGAAAGCTTTGAAAACTAAGAAATTAAGATGATTTCATTGTCTTGCCAAATATACACATACACATTTAAAGCACTTTCAAATACCACAATAAGTGGAGCAATAAAGCAAGGCTGGAGAAAATGTTAATCTTACTATGCTTTAATATGTTTCCTTATGCTGGCACTGTAACACAAAAGAGTCTTTCTCTTTTTGGCTATGCCACAGGTCTGCTAGACAACTTTGGTCAAGTCAGTTTTCTTCTTTGGCTCCTGTTCCCCCAGCCAATGCAGATAATGATCCTGACCTCCTTTCTAAAATACTTTGCGATCCTTGGGTGAAAAGTTCTCCCTAAAAGCTTAGTAGTTGTATCATTATATCCATTATACAGTTACACTATTCAAGGTCAATAGACCTATATAGCTGAGCAAAAATGAGATATGACTATCAGTACTATGTGGTAACTACACTCAAAGGTACCCAATTGAATGTTTAGTCCAAATGAATCCATATTTAGTATGGCTTCATATATTGTTGTTGAAAGTTTGATGCACTGAATCTTGAACTTCCTTTGATTATGATTCTGTAGTGAGACTTCCTCAAACTTTTTAATTCATTGGCTGCTGCCCCCAAGGGATTCATACGGATTGGATAAGAAAAGAATGACATCAACAGCGTATAGTGAAATTCTATCTAGCATGTCCAATATTTTTATGTCTTCAACTCTGTTATTGTGTTGGATTCTTTGACTGATTTGTTCCAGAGTTATGGTAAAAAGGGAGGGCAAAAAGGGGCACCATTGCCTTTTGCTGCTAGACAAAGTAAAGACTTCTGAGAGATATCCATTATTCCTTACTGTAGGCTCCAATACAATGTCTTTATTTGAGAAAGTTTTAGACTATTATGTGAGACTACCAAAACTTTCATCAAATAGCTTCCTTTCAGCCAATCAAATGGTCCTTCTGTATATAATGCTAATAAATAAATATCTCCTCTAACTATTTCTATTTTGCAAAGGTCTGTAACTTGTAATATGTTCGCTCCATTAGCCGGTATAATGACAACTTACTGTTATATCCTCGTTGCTCCTTCACTCTTCCAGATGCTGTCGTTGCTCTACTATTTCAAATACATACTTCCTTTTGTCTTACTTTAGAAATTGTCTTACTTAAGGAATTACTTCAGTTAATTTCTTTGGTATTGGCGTAGATACAGGAAAGCTCTTAAGTAAAAAAAAAATTGAGATAAGCTTGCAGCTGTCTAATGCTAGCTAGATGTCTTGAATTGGTTTAAGGACAATGTTTAGTCCTTGGGATTGAGTTTCCAAGCAGCTTCTTCCGTTCAGCTCAGACATGTGGTTCAGTCAGGACACTGTAGGAAAGAGGTCACTCGACTGAACTAATGTTCTTGGTCTAGGTTCTCAATGCATTTTCTTCACATTGTCTATAATTTCCCACTGCTTATAAAATATTTACTTTTAAATATTTCCCTTACAAAAAGAACACATTACACTAAGGTCTACTTTTGAATCACAAATATTTTTTTCTATTTCTTGGATGTGGTTTTTATTATTTTATATTTTCATCTTCTAGAGCATAACCATGAGATAAAAGTTAAAAGCTGTTCATGCGCAAAAGCAATTAGAAAGAAAGCAAATCAATAATGAACACTAGCATTATACTTTACAAACTGCACAACAATTGCAAGGGTGTGTTTTGGTCCACTAGCTTAGTGCCAGGCTCTCTGAAAGTTGAAGGTGGTTTACAGTGAATAAATATGTTTTGTAATGCCTTTTGTGTGCATTATTCAAATGAAAATGAACATGCTTTTCAGTGACTTTAGTGGTAATAGGCAAGTGCAAAATTAAATGGCTATGTAATTGCTGGCCTTGCAAATGAATCACCTTAATAGTCTGTAATACTTTCAGTTTATTCTGCTGCTGGAGATTAAATGATGTATTTTAAATATAAGTGCTTTTTGAGTAAAATAAACTTCAGTCATTTAATATCCTTAAAGGTGTGGTAGTGCCTGATAGATAAGAGCCCAAACCATCAACTCTTACTCAGAAGAGCTGTTCTTAGCTACTCTTTGGATTCAGATAAGCTGCCTGTTTCAGCAGCCTGTACCAGAATTCAGGCCTTATAAAATACAAGGGGGAAAAAACCCACCAAAAAAACCCCCCAAAACACCAGAACCCAAACAACCTTAATTCCATTTTATTACCTTTATTGTATGTTTCTTTAGTCCTTTTTTTCTCTTTCAGGTTTTCTTCCAGGAGAGATTTCCATCAAGTGGAGGTGAAAAGTTTTGCATTACTTTGAACTGCAGAGCTGGATGCTTGTAGACGGTGGGAGGAGTAGAGACAAAATGCTCATGACAAAAATCCAAGTAACTGCATTAACTGCTGTCTAAGAATCCATCAGCTATTACATTGCACATACCTTTATTCCAACAGCAAATCACATACAGCCTGACATGAAATTCCAGAATGTATATTACTTGGAAGAAAAGATTGAAAAAACAAACAAAACAAAACAAAACAAAACCTACACTTTTCTAGTTCAAACAGTAGAAATTTTGATTGTTAGGTAAGGGAGAATACACTTTGCCTTTTCTGCCTTATTGACTATACTCTTGTGTCATTAAGTGAATAATTAGCCCTGCAATCTTTTACTGTTCTTCAAGAGTATAATTTGTCATTTCCCAAACTAATTGTATTGAACTATGTACCTCCCGGTTTTAAAGATTTCAGATGTTGGGTTAAACTGCTATGTACTTTGATTATCAAAGATGCCTTCATTTTTTTTCATTGCCTTACAACTCTTGTATTAAAATCTTTCACTTTTCAAAGGCTTGGTCAAGGGTCTAATCACTTGATCTCAGTTTACGATATTGCACAGACACTGTGAATTAAATGCAAACAGAACTAACAGCATTGTTATCACAAAAGTTGAACAAGAAGGCATTACAGTCACAAGATGTGTTTCCTTACAGTTTCAGGAATGTATCCGTCTCTCTATCGCTTAGTGCTTTTTATTTATATGTTACTTTGAGAAATAAGTGTTTTAAGTTAAACATTTCTCACTCAGTTCTTATCAAGAACTGTCTTGTATGTGAAGAATTACTAGAGTCTTAATCATCAAGAAACTCACAAGCCGTTTCACTAGTTAGCATCCCCATGTTCAGTCATGTTAATATGTTGGCACAGGTATTGGAAACACACACACATCATTGCTGGAAGTTCTGCTTTGCAGATTCTCTTTAGGAAGATCTAATTGTAGCCTCAAGAAATTGCCCATGCTACTGGAAAAATAACAATAGTACTAGTATGACTGGTGCAGTCACAGCTCTTTTTGTGGCTCCTGGGAGAGCTCACACTGAAAAGGCACTTTTGCTACCCTTTCAATAAATGTACTCTGTGATTCCTTCACCTTTGAATTTCATAGATTCATTGGCAGGAAAAGAAGTAGGGCAGTGCCACTTCCTCAAAGGCAAATTCATTACCTAGATCTTTGTTGGCACCAAACTGCAAAAGTGTTTCTGAACTCCTTTGCTTGACTGCTGTCTGCAACTTTCTATAAGTGATTGCACTCTCCCCTTGCTGTTTGTCCTCTTCTTTTGGTAAACCATCCACATGAAGGCCTGTGAGGTGTCACAACAGGAAGGGAAATCAGGACTTTCCTAAATGAGGAGAGGTCTCAAGTATCTTTGGATATCCAACACAGGACCTTTCAAATGGGCCTATATTCAGAAGAGTTAGGAATATTCTCTTTGGAGACTTAGGTAACTCTAAAAAAATTGATTAAAAGAATAGATTCAGAAGCTACATTCCTAATAAATTAAGCACAACTGATTTGTTTCTCATTAAACATTGGAGAAGACCAGTGGAATGCATCAAGTCATTCAATCCTCTCAGAAAGAAGACTGCATGAACTGTATATAACAGACGTCATTATAATTGTAAGCAGAGCCTTTTTTTTTACGTGCAACCAAGTTGGCAAAGTATGAAAGTGAGGAAAAACTGAAAGAAAGGTAACTAAATTGCTGAGGAATAGCTACTGGAATCTCACATACATTTTTCTTTTCAAAGCTTTTCTGTCTTATACCACGTTCTTTGGCTCCTTGACAAAGAATCTTTTATTTAATTTAGTTGTTTCATTTGTATCTCTTTCACCCTTTTCATTTAAGCTATCTTTTGAATATTCACTCAGTTATTCTACTTTAAAAATCAATGACCTCATGGAAAACTCTGATCTACTGGAGGCTTAGCCTCATAGTATTGCATAATAAAGAATGGATCTTCAGCAAAATTGTAGTTTCAGTTCTGTGAAATTGCACAGGAGGATAGTTGCTGTGAAAAATACTTTTTGTATGTATGGTATTATAACACTTAGTTCTAATACTAATAAGAGGA
>JAVJGI010000014.1:38093016-38146002 GCA_035590275.1 Ibycter americanus
CTTTAAGCATTTCTTTACCACACACACACAGTTAGGACAACGTCTCTGAGTGAAACACCCATTAGTTTCTGAGAATGAGATTCACTTCACCTGCATAATGACTGAAAATTGCAATGGCAGCCTCTCAAAAATCACTTCCAATGCTTTTAGGACTACAATATTTCAGTGACTGCTGCTATGTTCTTGGCCTGTCTCTCAAGCAGGTTACATGCTGTGTTAAACCCAGTTGGAGCATGGGTCCTGTATTAACATGCCCTCTTCTGTGATACTTAGAAGTGGTGAGGGGGTAGATTTCTATGAATACTTGTGGTAGGTTGACCTTGGCTGACCACCAGATGCCCACCAAGTTGCTCTCTCACTCCCTCTCCTCATCAAGACAGGGGAACAGAATAACGATGAAACGATTATGGAATGAGATAGGGAGAGCACTGACCAGTTACCATCACAGGAAAAGTGAGACAACTTGGGGAAAATTAATTTAATTTATTGCCCATTAATGGCAGAGTAGGATAATAAGAAATAAAAACAAAACTAGAGACACCTTCCTCCCACCCTCCCTTCTTCCTAAGCTGAACTTTGTTCCCGATTCCTCTACCTCCTCTCCCTGAGCAGTGCGGTGGCTGGGGAATGGGGGTCGCAGTCAGCTTATAACACTTTATCTCTAACACTCCTTCCTCTTCATGCTCTTCCCCTGCTCAAGTATGGGGTCTTACCCACGTGAGACAGTCCTTCACTGACTGCTCCAGTGTAGGTCATTTCCACGGGCTGCAGTTCTTCAAGACCTGCTCCAGCCGGAGCCCTTGCCATGGGGTGCAGTCCTTCAGGAACAGACTGCTCCAGTGTGGGTCCCCCATGAGCCACAGGTCCTGCCAGAAGACCTGCTCCTGTGTGGGCTCCTCTTCATGGGCTGCAATGCCTGCCAGGAGTCCACTCCTTCGTGGGTTCTCCATGGGCTGCAGCCTCCTTCTGTGCACTGGCACCTGCTGCAGTGTGTGGTCCTCCACGTGCTGCAAGGGGACAACTGGCACCACCATGATCTTCACCACAGGCTGCAGGGGAATCCTGGAGCACCTCCTCCCCCTCCTTCTGCACTGACCATGGTGCCTGCAGGGATATTTCTCTCACATATTCTCACTCCTCTCTCACAGCTGCTGTGCAGTGTGCTTTTACCCTTGATTCTATTTTATTTTTTTTTAACCTGATGGAGGTGCTACATGTGTCACTGAAGGGCTCAACTTTGGCCAGTGGCAGGTCTGTATTGGAGCTGGCTGAAGCTGGTTCTTGTCTGAAATGGGGATAGCTTCTGGTGTCATCTCACGGAATTCACCCCTGCAGTCCCCCTGCTACCAAAACCTGGCCACATAAACCAAATACAATACACAATGATAAGGTAATAAACACCCTGTACTTCATTTACAGGCACAGCTCTTATCTTCCAGATTAGCCTTTTGAAAAGACATGCATTTACTTCACATGCACATGCTCAGAAAAGTGATAACCAATGGAATTCCAAATGCTTTTGTCTGAAACATGCTAGATTTGATGAATTTTCCTGACTTTAGGGAATAAGCCTCATAACATCTTCTCTGGACTTTGGTTGGCCTGCCTAAAAAGTCAGTGCCTCTGGCATCTTCATATTAAAATAGATTCAAATCACAGCTTTTACCAAAGTTAGCATTTGATCTTCCAGGGTCCCAATTTATACCGTATGCCAGGCAGGAAAGAGTCACTTGCTGCAGTTGGAGCTACAACAGCAGCGCTTGGAGGCTTTAGTTCTAATGGCAGTAGGAGTCTCTGAGCTCTTCAGCTGCATAGTGAAATCAGTACACATCTTAGTACACATCTCAGAACAAAAATCACTTTAGAAACACCATTTGTAGAGATTTCTTCTGAATTTCATTGCATTGAAAATAATATCGATACATTGTTGGTTTTTATTGGATTCAAGACGAAACTTGAATTTTCCACATATTTGAAACCACTTGCTTTGGACAGGTCTACTGAAATGAGTGTTAGAGAAAAGAAGAAAGAAATTCAGGTTTTCCCCAACTCCTTTTATTCTACTGGATTTGGTTTATGCTCTAAGAACTGACGTATAAGCGCTTTTTATTGTATTTTGGACTCCGTTATGTGATTTCTAATGTAGACTGCTATAGTCTATTGATACAACTACTATCGTCTGGGATGTAGCAAAAGTAAACAATAGCAAGAAACAAGCACTGAACACACCACGCGATGATCTTAGGTCTAATTAATGTTGTCAAAATTAGGAACAGACTGGCCTTGAGATGTTGACGGAATACGTTGAGAACCTCATGCTTTACCCAGCAAGTGTCAGCGCCTTCCACAGGGATTACGGTGATTTATAGTGCGTTTACCTGGCCACTGGGTGGCACTGTTCATTCACTTTTTGCTTGGAACGAGACCAGCTTTTGTTTGTTTGTTTTAATAATAATGGAGGTTGCTGCTTTAAGGAAGTTGTTAAGGCCAAGTAAGTCACCTTGGAAAGAGATTAAAAGCTCTAGTGAAAATCTGCATCAGGGTATTTAAACATCATGTCCACATGATGGTTTGCAATGTAGTCAGCAACGTCATATCACACCAGACAGTTATACATATAACTTTTAACCCTTGACATCTAAACGTGGTGCCTTATATGGTTCATGAGATGCAGTCAGCATATACTATTACATTTATTGTAAATTATTCTCATGAGAAAAGTGGTTATTTTGGCTGTTGTTGCTTAGGTCTTTTTGTAGGCCTAGTATGTAAGCGAACATAAAGTAATATTGACTGACACTCAAGAAACAGTTGCAGAAGTACAGAAAGTGAATTTGTATACTGTTCACAGGACATTGTTCCTGCATAAAAGTCATGCATTTGAGCTATGGCAAGGCTCTCAATTCAAAGAACTAGGAGAAAAAAAGGAAGATACAAACCTATGCCTCACTTCTTTGACTTTTCTTTCACTGCATTTATAGGTCTTCAAAAGGAAGTATCACCAGACATAATCTTCTTCCTTTGTGCACAGAAACTTCCGATGGAAGAGATTTAGCTCAGCTCTTAAGAGATGA
Source organism: Ibycter americanus (assembly GCA_035590275.1). Classification (NCBI taxonomy): domain Eukaryota; kingdom Metazoa; phylum Chordata; class Aves; order Falconiformes; family Falconidae; genus Ibycter; species Ibycter americanus. Next base: position 38,096,091 of record JAVJGI010000014.1, read on the forward strand.
GGCAGTAAGGCCCAAGTAGCTCTATAGTCATTATGTCTGTATAAAATAGTTGCTCTGTATCAAATGATCCTAAGGAGAAGCATAAATTACTTCAGTGGAGCTATATTGCCCTTTATGGATTGTTGCAAGCACAGCATCCTGTAAATGTATTCTGCAACATGACGTTGAGATTCTGCAAGATCTTTTGTGATTAATTGGAAATACTAATAGTTGTGTTATTTAAAGAAAGTAACTAAGGTAATGAAGAAATTTCTTAATTTGTTAAAGACATACCAATGTAAAATTTCCTGTTTCCATTTCTGTGAGTTGCAAGTATGTTCTTACTGGTGAAAAATTACTGAATTGTAGGAACCTTTTTGTTGCCAAACACATCAATGCAGTCTCCTACTGTGTGTGATCCTCTTTCACAATGGGAGCTGAGTATTAGCATGGAGGTTCTGCTGCTATTTTATTGTTATTATGAAGGAGGAAATAGCTTCTTACCAGAGAACATCCAAGAAAGATATGCAGATGCTACACTATGATGCTGTTGTTCTTATATTTTTTTATTTTTTTTTTATGATAAGTAACTATTTTGAGTTTAACAATTAGGCAATATGTTTACAATGCAGCCAGTGATCCAGCTAAAACAAGAGTTTATGGCTCAAAAATTGTGTCCAGTTTATATTCAATTATAGACATTTTTAACAAACAGTATTATTTTAGGATTTGTGTGCTAGAAGCCCTCAGCCTACTTATCGCAGCAGAATCTCTTACACAAAAGTATTTTCAAGTGTGATGCTTTTATATTTTTAGGAAGCAAACATCTTCAAAACTATGCTGGGCTAACCCAAAAAGAGTTCTAAAATGTTTCTTATATAATACCTTCAACAAAGGACAAACCAGGACTAAATTCTTCAGCCTGTCTGTGTACCTACTTTTATCAGTCAGCTAAGTATTAGCTGCTAGGTAATCTTGCCCTGTTAGATCTGTACCTCTCAAAGCAATATATTTACTAAATAAAATGTTGAACAGAATGTTCTTTGCAGTAAGACTTATCTTCACACTTGTAGCCAATATCCACTATCTTATGGAAACACAGAAAATGTTGATAATATTTACTCAAAACAGCTAGTCCTGTATATATGTGCTTCATAGTTCATATACAAGTAGGAAAGAAACCCTTACCACAAGTACTAAAGCTTCTTGGTTTGTGATGCAGAATTCTGGGGAGATTCATCTTATTTTTGAAATCAGGTTACTGGATACCACCTCAGATGTTGTACAGCTTAAAAAAGAATGGTGTGGAGCAATATTACTAATACCACTACAGTGAATGAAACCAGCACAATAACTGTTCTGCTGAACTATATATTAGTTTAATTCTGAACAAGCTTGTGTGATTTCAGTGTTTTTACGTAAGCACGAAGTGGTCATGTTTTCTCAGCCTTTCACTTTGAAAAATACTTGCACAACTTTGAATTCACAATTGAATATTGTGGATTATATATGTTTTCAGAATAACTTATGTTTCTCTTGTTATGACTATTTAAGTTGTAACTCTTCAAGGTTGAGAATATTCCTTTCTGTATGTACCTATAATGTATTTATATATTATTATCTGAACAGATGACCAACACAGAGAGTCATTTGGCTTTAACATCTGGAAGAAATACATACATGTGAAACTTATGTAATATATAATGAGTGTGCACATGTACTGTTAAATGACTACATCCCTTCTTTTATCTCTTGGCATATTCATACATAAACATACATACATGCAAATTATGTTCTCTTCCTTTGTGTTTATTTTACTTTAGCAATCTTCTCATTTCCTTTGTTTGAGAATGTAACAGAAAACATAAAAAACAAACTATGCCAGAACACCTATTTCAATGTAATGAAGCATGTAAAGTCATAGTGAAATGGATTACTTACACCTTACGAAGAAAAGGCTCTTCCTAATGCCCCAGGAGCCCTTTAGGCCATTGCAATGTTGGTGCACACTGTATTATCAGATTTATGTCATTCTGAAAAAATGGTCCACTTGAAGTAGCCTTTGAGCTAAGAATAAGACATTAGGTTGAAGGAAGCAGCAATTTAAAGTTATTGGTGTAAGGATAATTAGAGACTGGCAGGTATCCAGTGTCATTACGAGGAGGTTGCTGTAGGGCAAATGCAACAACTGTCTGTTTTCTGCAGTGCCACAAACATGGATCTGTCTTCACTCTAACTGGTTTTATTTTTAGTTTACATCTGCTTCCTAACATCTTGACTTTTTTCAGAGCTGTTCTTGAACTTGGAGTTTTTCAGCTTTGAGTTGTTTAGTCCAATTTCCAAATCAGTTGTATTTTAAAGCACATGAAACAGAACTTTTGCAGAGACAGGAGCTATGTTTTTGCTTTGGTTTTGTTCCTCCATATATTTAGCCTCTCAATATTCCATTTTCTTCTGCTTTCTTAACCGTACCTGGCTGTTAAATATCTACAATATTTATATTTCTTTTTTTAAAAATTGTTTTTTAAAGGCAAAATCCACAGTGGCTAAGGAGACTTTTAAGTCTTTCAGTTCTTGACAAACTTGTTTGCAGAAGGTGCCTGGTAAGAACAAGATTTTAAAAAGGAAAAGTACTAGCTTACAACTGACCGAGGAGAATGGCTTTGATTTGTCGTGTTCTTAAAGCTACATCCAAATTGTCCATGCTTACAGGTTAAAACTGGGATCTAGACTGAGGGCATCACAATCCTTATTTAATACATACTTTCATTTTCTAGATGGGGAAGAAAAGTAAAGGAGTATTCTCAGGTCTAGTTCTTATGATGGAATGAAGCTATACTTGGGGTAAACACCGAGACCTGACTGTAAGGAAGTGCTCTCACATCTTCATTTTAGACATAACCCAAGAGAAACAATGCTACAGCTAGAAACTGCATTTATAAGCTTTCAACTTATAAATGCTGTCAGAGAATGTAGGAAACACAGGATGAAAGCTTGAAGATGGCTTGCAAATCTCTTAAAAGGTTAAAATGGTGGAAAGGCCACAATCTTAGAAATTGGTTTCTAATGAAACAAGGCTAACTTTAGTAATTTTTGAGCCAAATAATGTAACTGATTTCATGAAAATTTATTTTTAAAAGTATTTTGATAAATTATAAAAAAATACTATTATATTTAATAGTGACAATGAATGCTCCTAGGTATAGAATGTTTGCTATACTGCTTAACTGCAACAATGGTTCTTCGAAATGTTCGTGGCCCAGGCCAACATTCAGTCTCCCAGGCAATTCTTGAGCAAGATTTGGGAGTTAGCAGAGACCAGGCGGTACTCACAAAAAATAGTTTGGAATTGTCTACCCTGTTTTGCAAAATAAGGAAACTTAAAGATACTGACAGGGGCTACTCTGTACCAGCTGGCCTCACTTCCAGAGAAACAAACCAGAATTTTCTGGTATCAACATATCACTGATGCTGTGAAAATCATTCTGGTAGCCGTCAGGTCACAAAGTATTCATAAGGAAGGAAAAAGCTAAGATGTTAGCAAATTAAAAGTTAGTTTTGTGGTACTGTAACGATAGGACGGCTAAACTGAGAGATGAAACTAACACTTTGTGTTTATCAAAGAAAGCAAGCCTATAGGATGGGATGTCATAGCCCCACTTTGACCAGGATTATGCTAATAAGATTTTGAGAAGCCAGCTGCTGCATCTTCAGCGCTGTGCAGGTGCAACACGGTACTAGAAATCAAATTCATCGCTTCTTTACATTGCCTGTCTTCCAGAAAGCTGTGAGGGTCAATAGTAAAGAGACGAAGATTAAATGGAAAACCTTTGGGTATCCTGTATTTAGTGATGTAAAACACATACATTTACCTACTATATAAATGGATCCTAGAAGTCTCAGAAACCTCCACCCATCCAGTCCGTCAGACACAGGCAAAATGGGCTGGGATCCTTCCTAGGGTCACACTGATTTTGCCTACTATGAGCGCCCTGCACTTCGACAAAAAATTGCAGAACACCTTGAAATTCACAATAGTGAATTTCTGACTCTTAGACTGTCACATAAGAAGAACAAACAACTCTTAATGTTGTAATCTTGAAAGTGACTGAAATATGGTATAGATTTCAGTTCAAATGGGTGGCTAAGATAGCAAAAACAATTTTCCATAAATGAACAGAGATTATACTGTACTAATTTACTCTTGGTAGGGCTTGACTTGGTTTACCACATCAATACGTGTTTTCTACAAGCTGCACAATGTTTTTTCTGAGCTTCATCTGATGCAGGGTGTTTAAAAAACAAAGGAAACAGATAATGGCAGATAGGTGCAAGGATGACATTTCCTCTAGTTCTGCTGGCGAAGAGTGCTAAATGCTGGAAGAGAAAAGAGTGAGAGAAAACTTTTAATTTGCTGTTCAAACTCTAAGTCCAAGAGTTAAAAGGCTGTGCCAGATCTCAGCATTCATGGCCACATGGTCTACAGAGCTAGTTCTGTGATAAGGCTGAGTATTTTTATATGTGTGTATATATGTGTATACATATATATACATTTCTATGTATATCTGTATATATTTGTACATATACAAATGCATATATATGTATATGTGTCTATGTATAGTGTGTATGCTGTAGACAGACTAGTAAATACACACTGGCCACATACAAAGTAAATAACTTTCTCAGCAAATCCTTACAGCTTGCTAAACAGCTTCTGTTCTATGGGGTACTGCAAATATTAGTGTATCTATGGCATCATTTTTGATAGAGAAATTAATTTTACTTGGTAACAATATGAAAGGGGTATTGTGACCTAAAGATATGAATAAAAAATGTTTGGTTACCAATCTGTGGATTTTTTTCTGTCTACAACTTTTGACAAAACATTATTTGAAGCAAAGCTCCTATATTGATGCGAGTATCCCAAGTGTAAGTTAAACAAGTTCTATCACCCACTTGGGAAAGAAATAATTAAAGAACAGCAATGTTTTTCAGTAAAGTAAACTATCTATCACCTTCTATCAACTATTAAATGATGTTTGGTTTGGATTTTTTCTTTTTCCTGCTGGGTATCTCATATCCAGGAAAAGTGTCTAATTTTTTCTTTTTTTTTTTAGTTTAATTAAAACATTTATAAACCTCCCTTTTCATCTCCTCCTCATTCCCCTCTGGAGTAGCAGTCAGGAACTCGTGTCTCAGAATCAAGAGCAAAGTGCCGACAAATGAGTGATGCCAGGGCTTAAACCAAAGTCCTCATGAACAGATTGTCTAACAGACTGGAGTAATAATCTTCAGAGCCACCATGCTGGCTTGCAGATTGCTGTTTTAAGTGGCTTTGATTATTATGGTTATTTGGCAGCAGTTCTTAAATTGGAGTTTGGGCTTTGGAACCCAGATGTACTACCTGAGCCTAATTGAATTCTCCTGGATGGGGAGTAGGAACAGCAGAAGAAATTCCTCTGGTTAAAACTGAAGTCAAGACAACAACATGACCAGTTCAGCATCAGTACTTGTTTCACAGCTGATTAATTCCCCAAGAGCAAATAACAAACCACCTTGTTAATTTACATGTAAAAAACATGTATTATAAAACTACACTGATTGCTATTTATGAATCAAATGCTGGCTATTTCTGCAAAAACTTGGTATTAAACTATTGAGAAATAGGAAGCTGCTTAGTGGAGGAATTAGTATTGGTGAGGCATGCAAGCACTAAGTGGTAAACCTGTTTTACAGAGAAACAGACGGGAGGACATACGGCATCATAAAACAAACTAAAAAAGGCATAATTAAAGGTCTCTGGAGCTTCAGGTACTCACCTCTGCAAGAATAACATAGTGACTAGCAGAGTTTTCCCAGTACATTAAATTAGTCCGCTAAGATAAATAATGTTTATGTTGTTACTGCCTTTTAAAAATGTGTATAGAGGATTATGGGCCATATGGGCATCACGAAGGTCAGGAGAACTTGAAAACAGAAATTTGAGTGCAAAGTGTTCTTACACTGAAACAAAACAGAAAGACGTTGATCTGATTTGTCCCCTTTCTATTTGTCACAGGAAGTGTTGACTTGGTCATAATAGCTTTGGTATAATCAGTCAAAGCAGACCATAATCTGATTTGCAGGTATGAGGAAATAGCTTACCATGTAAATGTTAACAAAGTGCTGAATATATAGTTCACTGACACTATAATCATGGCTAAAAAGAAAACCAAACTATGGTAGACTATGGTACAGGCATACATTGCTATTTTGTGACTTTTCAAACACATTCTGCTTTTGCAGTCAGATATCTGAAAGACACAAGGTAATTTTTTTCTCTTCTGTAACTCTGAAGTGAAGGGAAAGGATGTGTTAATGCAAGTGGGTGGCCTACACACCCTAATGATGACACATAACCTCTTGCATGAAGAACAATAATCATACTGTAAATGGGTGATCACAAAAATAGAAAAGCTACAGTTAGAATTAGACAAAAAAATTCCTCGATTACCAAGGAATTTTGGTAGGAAATACCTGCCTAACTGTACACCACTGATATGAATATAAAACTAAAACCATGATGGACATACCAGATAGGTTGGCAGTTAATAACAAAGACCTTCCATTGTATGCAAATACTATTAATTTGAGTTTCATGAAAGTGCCTCCTGGCTAAATGTGATGTATGGTAGGCTTGGATTGAAGTGGGTTTGCTTAACGATTCACTGGTTCTGAACTCAGATCCACATATCATGTGGATATGAGTGTGAGTGCGCATATTTTTTCTTAACCAGAATGTTAGTCTGTTGATGAAAAAAATGGCAAATTCATAATATCAAAATTACTAAATGAGTTCTTCATCAGGATACTGTCTTTAAATATTCACCCTGCATCTCAGTATAAGGGAACCATGAATCTAACTAGATGGCTATGTTATTACAAATTACAAAAAGAATCAGAAGAATTGTATGTACTGACACTGATGAATAGACATAATCCACCATCTCGGAAAATGAAGTAATGTGCAATCATCTGCTGTGAAAAAAATACAACTTTCCTTGAAACAAGAAGTTTCTATTTTTTTTTCTAACACCCTTTCCGAAATAAATGGTTGAAAAGTGGATGTGAATAAGAAAAAGACCACATTTCAGGATTCTCTATTAACTGAGAGGAATGAGAGAAAATGTTAAAGGGTTAACATAAGATGTGTAAAATTCATGTAAACTGTCAAGTTAGATTTCAAATACATGGAAACATGCATGCCTCCCCAGGTAAAAAAAAGTCAAACTAAATATAAGGCCTGAATCTCCTTGCTTATACACAGTAGAAAATTAGTAGTAATTCCACTGCGGACAGTGGAGCTGTATGAGGAGAACCCAATACAAATAGGATCAGAATAATGCCTGTAGCATCTAAAAGCATAAACCAGTCTGTAAGCTTGTTTAACATATGACAGTCCTAGGGGCAATTTGGAGTCTGCCAGCACTGCTCCCACTGGAACATGCAAAATAGCTAGATGCTAGTGCTCAAAGAACATTTTCCACAGCTTGGCATATGGTTCATACCTTCCAAAGAGAATATGTAGCATACTGTACTACCTTTTTTTTTTTCTTTTTTTTTTTTTTATACTTTTTCATTATTTAGCATGTATTCATTGATATGAACACATCCGTAACTAACATAAGGGTATAAATCCTGACTTCTTTCTGGTCAGTGGGTTACTTGTTGTTTACATCAGTGGCAACAGGATTGGACCTGGGTGTGCAGTGTTTTATACAAGCATTTATCATTCAAAAAGGAACACTGTTAAAACTAGCAAAAGCATTAGCAAGGCTAAGAACATGTTGTTTGATTTTAGATGTTTGTTTTTCCTCAAAAAACCACAGTTAATCCTTTGCCAGAGAAAAGATATTATCAGTGTATGTTTGTCAGTGTTGTGAATATAAAAACCTGTCCTTTCTTCTTTGATCTAATCTAAATAACTGTCTGATTATTTTATGAGAAGTTCCTTTACCACTTCTAGATGGCATTTTTATTTGAGTTGAATAATGCCTTATCTGTACCTTCTGCAACTTTTCTCTCCATTAGACTATCAAAAATTATGTATATAAAACCATTCTAGAAGCGTTTAAATTGAGGATTCTTCAGATAAACTAAAAAAATCCCAAACAACTTTTATAATGTTATCATTTGGAATAAATGATTTTTCATTTTACTGTTTTTATTTTTTGTTTATTTATTTATTTATGTCCATAAAGGATCACAGGCGTATCTGAAGGAGCATTTTAATATTCTTATATGTAATCCTCACAGATTTTAACCTTCATGGCTATCTATTTCCACAGATACAGCGAAAGATATTTTCTGAATTGAAAACATCCTTCATGCTGGCTCACAAAATTAAAAGTGCCTATATTTTGGACTGTCAGTATTAGAGAAAGTAGCAGAATTCATGCATAAGGACTCTCTCGTCATTTTGCTGACAGTGCTATTTATTAAGAAAAGTTAAAAGACCTAAACAAAGAATTTATGTAAACTAGCAATTAAAATGTTTATTTCTGTGCATTTTCATTTTATTACAATTTATTTCAAAAGCAGCATTTCCTGGGATGGGATCTCCACTGCTAAAGAAGCTCATGTACATCCTTCTAATTGCACTTCTCAAAGACTTTCATAATAGTTCACCATACATTCCTGGCACAGTTGATGACTCCGAGTATTATGAGTGGCAGATGGTATCCACCATGCACTTTTTTTTCTTCCTTTTTTTTTAATAGCTGAAAACTTCAGAAAAGAAATTCTAATGGGAAAAGTCTAGGAAAAGAAAAATCCTGGCAGTTTTGCATCTGCATTAAAATCAGTTTAAGAGCCAACAATGTATTCATATTAAGTCAAAGGGAGACATGAGCAAGCAGAACTTGGACCTAAAAATAGTTCTGTTGGCAATAGGACTGAATATTCTTCTAATTTTTCTTTCTTTTAAATCACTAGAATTTCCATTTCTGAAATGTCTTATACACTGACTAATTCCTTCAGTTATTACAGATTGCATTGGGAGGGAAAAAATATGTTCGATTTTCTCAACCATTTTTGGAATTACTCAAGGCACCACATAACTTTCTTTGGCTGACTTCCTCTGATAGGCACTTTTCATCAGACTAATAAAGCTCCTCCCTTAAAAATCATACTTAGTTATCTCTTTATAGGACAGATATTTTAACCAGTACTTGGTAAGTGGGTCTGAAACTCTGTTTTCAAGGCGATCAGGATGAGTGCAAAAGCCTGAGCCTACACAAGTTCCCTTAAATAATGTTTCTATGCTCTAAAACTAAGAAACAGGAAACTCTATTCAAAAAGATATTTAAACAATAGAAGATCAATACTAGCTGTGCTCTAACTAAACAACAGAAAACTGAAAAAAGTCTAGTCACTAAAACTGTCTTTGTTCTTTTTAAGCTATGGGAAATTTCTGCTAAGTGATTACACAATCTATACTGCATAGCAATCTGTTGTGTAAATTGTGGTGTAAATGTCAGACTGCCAAGAAGATGGCTAAAAAAAAAAAAAAAAAAAAAGGTACCTTGCAGCAAGAAAAAAAAAAAAAAAAGACACAGAAGACCTCAAAGAAGCTTTTCCCAGAAGCACTTGTACTCTTTACATCAGTAACTCTTAATTTCAGAATTGGGTAACTGAGAAGAATGGCCATCTCTGATTCAGATAACTGTTTCTGTTTGCTAACATAACTTCTAAATCTGTATATTATTCCTTCCTGGTTGTTTGGTTTATTTTGTTTCATTTTGCAAGAAAAGAGGATACTTAATCCAAAATAAAGTATTTAATTGAAACAATAATTAGAAACCAAAGGGACAAACCAAAACTTCACTTTCTGTTCTAGTTTGAGCACCATCACTGTTGTGTCTCAACTACTATCTAGAGATAGCAGCCAAAATTGCCTGCAGGTCTTCAAGCTCAATTATGAGTCTTACTCAATCTATGGTTTCCAGATTGGTGAATTGTACCTTAAGAGGTTGTTTAATATTATGCGCTCTAGGATTTTCTAGCCATACAGACAATTGTGGTTATCATAATGAAATTTTCTGAAAAATATCTTTTGAAGCTTTTTATCACTTCTGCCAGGGAAGAAATGACAGCAGTGGTATAGGATAATAAACCTGAAAGATGGAGAGGGACCTGACTTTTACCATAAAATTCTAAAAAAATCTCCATACAAAACCAAGGATGCAACAACAAAAATATTTCCAAGTTCAGTAAGGAAGAGCTAGATACGTGTTCACTGCGATTAGGTAAGAGTAATGTTTGACACAGTCACTCATTCAAATATGTTACAATAGAATTTTGAACTAAAACATTGGTGATTTTTATCCACAGAGTTCCTAAGATTTCAGGGAATCATGCGAAGAGTTTTAATCTGCATTTTGGGGATTTTTGTAAGTGCTACTGTAGTTCTCTTGAGTGCAAATATGTGTATAATATTCCAGTAATAAAAATAGTGTATCCCGAGAAATAGTTAAGGAAAGTTTTAAGTTCTAAATGCTGCTTGCAGTTTACTGACATATAATAATGACAGATATCACATTCAGGATTCAGTAATAGTCATAAAAAAATAATAGTTTAGTAGTTTCTGTAAAAAAAAAGAAGACTTTTTGACTTTTTTTTAAAATTGTTATTACTTTAAAGGTCTTTCTCTCAAATGATTTTCCATCTACATAAGCTACAGTTAGTATCTTTGGGAACAGAATGTTGTAAAACTTCTTTAGTCTCCTAAAATAAAACTATAGTTCACTATTATCTTTGAATAATATCTTTATTGCCTGTAATAGTTTCTCTACTCTTTGCATACACCCTAACTTTTAGTTTAGAAAGCTCTTATTGCAATTACAGGTCTCAGAAAAGAATGGCATTTAAAGGAGAAGGCCTGGGCTGAGAGGAAAAACAGGTATATGTAAAAAAAATCAAAAATTTTTGAAATTTCACATTTTTCAATTATATTCTGGAAAAGAAAATACAGGGACAGCAATTACGTTTTCCTGTCCTTTCACAACTTCATGAAGAACACACAATCCAATGCAAAAGGAAGAGCAATAAAAACAAATGAAAGGTATCAAGTGTTACCATATTGCATTGCACTGAAATGTCATAAAACCTTTTATAAAGACAAATTTCCCCTCATGTGCAGTAATACAGTCAGAGTGGAAAACAAAATGATCTTTATTTTATATACTTCTTACCCTCAGAGGAAAAATACCAAAAGGAGTTCTGATGCTGTTCATAACAGATAAAAACCTTCCAGAGGGGAAATTTTCTCTTTAGTGCTGGGGCAAGGTAGAATTGGAAAGCAATACGAAGAGCAATGGACAGAACAAAATGAAATCAGATTTTAGAAAAGAGTACTTTGATGTGGAGTGTTTTTTCCAGTTACAATGTTATCATTTTATTTCCCAAGCTCTGACTTTTGCAGGATCCTCCTCCCTAGAGCAAGTGAAATTTTTCTGTGTTTTTGCTTCTGTGCTGATTTTGCAAGCTGGTATTGATTAGCTTACTAATGCAAAAGGCCTCAGGTGTAATCTGCAGAGGTTTTATTTTGTTCTCTTTATCTCTTGTATAATGTTTATGACCCTGGAGTCATTGTAAATTCTGAGACTTCTTTTGAAGACCATATCAATCATGTAATTAAAGTGTGTTGCAACCACCTTTGTGATTTAGCTAGACTGACAGCCATGATCATTAGGTCACTTGCTGAAAATCAGTGCCATGCTGTTTCCACCCTGGTTTGACTTGTGAATATTTTTTCTGGATGTTGTTTCTTGGGATCTTTTAGTTATTGCTCATAGCAATCAGTAGCTATTAAAACCCAACAAAGTAGATTACATATCGTATTACATTATGCCCTTCATACTCAGAAAGTTACCATAGTTTCCACCATGCATATTAAAATATAAATCAATTTCAAGATGACCTTACAACTGCCATACTATTAACGAGTAACCCATCAATTTTGGTAAGTAAAGCTTATGACAAGTAGCAATAGCAAATACCTAGTGAAAGTGGTGATGCTTTATTAACTTTTTAAGACCAGATTCAGCTGAGTAAGCTGTTTTGTTCTCTTATCTGAACAAGAGTGACATTATAGGCTGAGACATGCAAAGATGTGACAAAGGAGTTGGTGGAGAAGCTTGTCTTTCCAATGGGGTAAAAGGAAAACTAGAGGGACACTCTAAGGAGTCTCAAATAGCATTAGATGCCCTCCTATAGACAACTGCATTAAATTGCCCATATCCTATTTTCCATCGACAAAATTTTCCATAATAATAAGTGTTGCAGTAGTGACACTTCTAAACTAAAAAGTATTACCGGCACTTATTGCTGTTATGCTGACCCAAGCATAAAAACGCCAGTCATCACAGCCCTTCTGCCAGACATTTTACTGAGAGAAAAGAAATAAAGGTATTACTTATTTAGTGCTAATTTTGCCCTCTAGGCAATCTAGCAGTCATTTTTTATCTGAAAACAAATAATTTATATAAAGGTTAATCAAGACGCTAAGTTGTCAAAATCACTGTGGATACCAAACAATTGCAATGGAATTTAAAATTTTGTGGTGGTATTACTTAGAGGAATTTGACCAGTAGTCTAAGTAGGCTAGAAGGTCTAGTGTTATGTGGTGTCACACTAGATTAAATACAGAGAGAGAAGCAACAAAACAGGGAAAAATCATCTGAATGAGCAGCATTTCTCCTTCTGTCATCTATTCTTTTTGCCTATCTGTTTTCTCATATGTTTTTTTCCATATGAACTGATGACTGGAGAACTATTTCTCATACAGAAAACCTAAAAATAAAAGAAACAAAGATATGATCTTCTTTAGATCATTAAATGTGTATTCTGCTTGACAAACACATGCCACACCTTATCAGCTTTAGGATGGAAATTTACAATGCTGTGAGGTATATTCTACTGATGTGAGATGTTTCCTGTTGTGTTGTTTCTCGTTTGGATATGATCTATAGTAAATTTTAGATATTTGTGAGCATCCAACTCTTTTTTTTTTTTCTTCTCTTTTTCCTTAAGTGTGTTGAAGTGAGTCCATTCTCTAGTTTTTCAAGGCAAAGAGAGATTTCTCTCTTTGAGTCCAGTGTGTTTATAGATCATTTATAGATCAAATGGTCATTGTAAGAGCTTAATCTCTCATGGACCATATACACAGGTTTTAAACTTAGTTTGTATAGTACTGTATTACATAAAAGAAAATATTCTACAGTTTTATCTTAATGTGAATGTAACACAAAAGAGCATTTAAAAATAATACTTAAAAACTGAACAAATAAGAAAATTATCTTAGTTTTAATTTTTTGTTTAGCCCAAAGTAGAAAAAGTGACTTTTTTTCCTGACTTTCTTTATACTTTCTTAGGTTTAACTTGGTCTACAGTTATCCCTTCTTAGTTATCTGAAGTTTCCTTGGAGGCACATATCACAAAACAGGTAAGAAGCTGGTGAAGACAGAAGGAGTAGAATGTATACGTACTTAGATTTATATTCTAAGCCAAAAGAAAAACTTTGGTTTTTAGAAGAATTTTATCAAAGAGAGAAAGGTAAGCAAGGACAAATGGGAGGCATGATTCTAATTTTTATATAAATCTTTAATTTAAAACCTTTTAAAATATTTTCTGGATAATCTGTTAGAAGACCCTCAAGAGGAGCCTCAATTATTTGCCATCATATACAAGTTTCCTAGGAACAAGTGTGAATGTAATTTCTTTAGTCACTCTGTGATTATAGTAGTGACATTGATAAACTATGTCCTTGGCAGACAACAGTGATGATCAAGGTGCTTTTTTTCTTGACAATTTATCATATTACAACCCTCTCTGGAAATGACAAGTTTTTGGCTCCCCAAACCTGGTAGTGTTCAATGCAAACATTAGCTTCTTTTAATAAATAGTTGCTTTATATTATTGATTGCTATTTTCAACCACCATTTATTATAACTGTACCACTGTTTCCACTAAACACTCATATGTTGCCCATTCATTTTACATTAATATATAGAAATAGTATATAGCACATGGTATATAAAAAAGACTAAACCCATTCTGTACCCAAGAAAAATACAAAGGACCCCATTCTTTACACATTTTCCTTCCCCAGACAAATGAGACCTCAAAATATCACATTAAATGAATCAAAATTAGAGAATGCTTAAAATAATTATGAGGCTAAAGAAGTATCAGAATCAATACAGCCCTCGTGCAGACAGAGGAGCTCTACATGTTCCTTCTGTACCCAGAAGAGTTCAATATACATTGTGATAAAACAAATAAACATTTAGGATGCAATGTGAAGGAAGATAGAATAGTATTAACAAATATATTACAGATTTAGCATCATTGATAATAAGTACAATATTCAAGGGTCTTACATAAAAGCTTATATTTGTTATTTGGCTAAAGTATAAGATTAATGTTCATAAGCATAACTCAATATGTTAAATTTACTGAACTATTTTATTTTTTTATGCTTTTTCAGAAACAGCTTTCAGTTAATTATTGTAGAAGATTGTATTAGAATTTACATTAAAGTTTTATAATGGCAAATATGATTAATTCAAATAATGTATAGCACAATACTTCCTCTTTCAGCTGAAGTGATTTCTCCTTAACTATGAAAAAGCCATGGCTTTCCACGTTTTTTACCTTGATATTTGGTCTTAACTATTTGTCTATTCAGTCAACCACCATTCAAATTGGACCTTAAACTTAACTGTAGCACAAATTGTGTTTGAGAACTGTTAGATACACATTCTTTATCTCATGGTCATGAATGGTTCATAAACAACTTGTTCCGAACCTTAGGAGCTTTCTGAATAATTTATATTGCTTTTTCTCTGAAGAAACTTCTATAACAAAGAAAGTACTGTCTTCTTAAGTGTTTTCAGAGCATCTGCATTTGCTGAGGATTTTTATGGGTAAGTGCTTCGTGTCAGCTCTTAAGATACTAGGAAAAGAAAATATTCTTTCTTTTATTATTCCTGTTTACAGCTTCTCTCTCTCTCCAACCAAAACCAAAATAAAAACGAAAACATGCAAGCAAACGAACAAAGAAACCCAAAAGATGTCTTATAATATTTCTTGGGTTATTTGTAGCAATCTTCTACTTAAAGAAATTTATGGCCCATACTATGGTTTAGCACAGTTTCTTGGGACTTCAGGGACTGTCTCATTAACTTAGAAAAATGTGGGGGATTTCTATATTTTTCTACATATACTTTTCTATATATTTCTACACTTCCAATGCTTTTTTTTTCAGTAATAGGTAGAAATTATATGAAATAGTAGTGTACACCATCAATGCCCAGGGCTAAAAACTCTTGCAGAAGTCCTTAATCTCATCTATTGTCTCATTCA
The DNA here is from genome assembly GCA_035590275.1 of Ibycter americanus. Classification (NCBI taxonomy): domain Eukaryota; kingdom Metazoa; phylum Chordata; class Aves; order Falconiformes; family Falconidae; genus Ibycter; species Ibycter americanus. Next base: position 38,111,475 of record JAVJGI010000014.1, read on the forward strand.
AATGAGTTTGATCTGTTTGGGGTAAAATTCTAATCCAGGTAAGGTCCCTAAAAAGAAGCCTTTGTACAATTTATTTCCTCCTTAAGATCTTTATGTGAATGCAATAACATCAAATACATATACAAGTACGTGAAGAGAGGTTAATTTCTCTCTACATGAGCAATGATTTCTTACACAGAGGAAATTTGATAGGACTTGGCCCTTATTATATAATACATTGTGCTGGAATATAAACTGTCGTTATCTTTAACTATTTATCCTTAGTACCACTAATAATTCATCAATTTATTGCTTATTTCTCTGTGACACATAACTTTCCTGAGTAATTATTATTCTAACTGCTTTTATAATCTTTACTGGGATTACCATACTGTTACTCAGAATGTTACTGAACTTCATTTAGAAACATCTATTGGCCTGATGGTAATTTGACATGATGCAGTTTAGAGCTGAGTTCAGTCTGTGCTGACTGAAAAACGCAGTTGACTGGAAACAGCACATCAAAATGCTTCTAGGTTGATCTGCTTTGTTTCTGAGGAATGTTGCACATTATTTTCTCTGACAGTGGAGTCAATAACTGGTTGATTGAGATAACAGGCATGATAATCTTTATGGGTAAAATTATGCACCAGGTGACTTTTGAAGCAGCACAAATATAGGAAAGAAACCTCAAAACCAGTTCACATGCGTGATTGTGCACATTACTCACAATAATTTCACTTGCTCCTAAATTTTGTGCTTTCTTTGTATGTCACAGTTTTAAAAACTTAGCATTTAAAAAGTTCAACTATACAGCAAGTATCTCTTTAAGGTGAACAGAAAGGATGAGGCAGTGACAAATTTCAGGCTGAGAACCAGCATCTTACTGACAGTACATTGTACAGTGGCTCATAAGACAGTTGGTGTTCAACTTTGAAGGAAAAACCTATGGCATAGCAGGAAAAATTTGAAGTGCCATTAGGAAAAAGTTGTGATTTTATGGAATTGTACAAATGCTTTTATCATAATTAATGATATATAGCACTTGTGAAAGATGGGAGGATTTGATAGGTCAAACTAGACTGCAAAGGTCAAATTATATCTGTCTTTAAAAACTATTTTTAAGTTACCTTAAAATTTTAAGGGCCTTACAGGGAAACTCCTCAATAAGTGAGTGCAAAAAAATAAGACACACACAACTGATAAGAAAAAAGGAAAAGTAAATCAATGAGTAATAGGAACCCTATTTAACTTTAGGAAGGAAACTAAGTCCAAAAACTAGCAGATTTTAACTTGACTGGTCCTAGCTGATGGAGAAATAAGTAAGGAAAGTGCAACTCTTAGAGATGATGTAATGTCTCTGTTGATGGTAAAGCCAAACTAGGCTGGGAATTTAAAGGCAGTGCAACTATCTTACCTTCCTGCATTTCAGACATTCTATAGCAATAACAAAATAAAAGTAGTCATATAGTAGGGAGATTTGGAAAAAAAAAAAAACCAACAACCAAAAAAACGAAGGATCCATTCTGGTTTCACTATGACATATATTACCTGTTTTGCAGGCAGTTTTTGCATTCTGTATGCTATTCTTATAAATCAGTCCTGTGGTGTTGGAATGACAGAATTATAGAAAAATGCAGATTAGAAGGCAGGAGCTGATTTAGTTCAATTCCCTTTTCAAAGCAAGAACAGATTCCAAGTTAGATCGCGGTACTTGTGAACTTCTCCAAAAGAACTTTTAAAATCTCCAACAATGATCAACTTATCTGGACACCATGTTATTGTTCCTCTCACTATGATTTTTTTCCCCATGTCCAACAGGAATTTCCTTTATTGCAGCCTGTTATCTTTGCCTCTTGTCCTTCCACTATGCAACCCTGAACAAAGTCCGCTTCTATCCTCTCTATAATCATTCTGTTAGGTAGTGGAAGACTTTAATTACATTTTTCTAATCTTTCCCTTCTCTGAGTTAAACAAACCCCATTTCTTCAGCCTTTCTGTGTTTATCATTTGATCCAGAGCCCTAATTGCATTAAGGGGTTTCTTTTGGACTTTCTGAGGTTTGTCAATCTCTTCATTGCATGGGGAAGCTGAATTCGGGAGGCAACATTACAGATGCAACTTCACCAGTGCCAAGTAGGGATGACTTATCTGTTCTCTCAACTTTTTTGCGTATTCTTACTAGTTCAGCCCAGCACACAGTTAGCCTTTACTGCTGCAAGACCACTCTTCTGACTAAACTTTGAATTGTCATTCACTAGGACCCTCAGTTCCTTTTCTGCAAAACTGTCTGTAGCCAGTCTGGTACCAGCTTGCACTGATGCCAGGGGATACTCTATCTGAGGAACAAGATTTGACATTTATCTTTGCTGAAATTCACAAAGTTTCCATTGAGCCATTCCTCCAGCTTTTTGAGGTACTTCTGAATGGCAGCCCTGCTATCCAACACAATAGCCATTCCCCCCAGTTTGGTTTTGTTCACAGATGTAATGATGATGCATTTTTATTCCGTATTCCAAACTGGTGATGAAGACATTAAACAGTCTCAGTTCCTGCTCACTCAAGCATGACACTCATAGCTCTCTACCAATTAGACTTCAAAGCCTTGATCTCTGCCCTTTGAGTTCAGTGGTCAAAGAGTAGTCCTGTGAGTTTTTGATTCACCTTGGAGTCCATCCCTCCAACTCATATTTCTTCAATTTTGCTAGGTTACTGTGTCAAAAGCCTTACTAAAGTTGAGGCAAATGATATACACTACTCCCTCTTTCCAGTCATTTTATCATAAAAAGAAATCAGGATTATCTAGCAGGAATTGCCATTGCTGCCTATTCCCATTTAGCTTGTCCTTCATATCTTCCATAAGGACCTACCTGGTAATTTTTCCCGTGACTGAGACAAAGCTGAATTGTCTGAATTAGATCAGGTGATTTAATATGTGAAAAGAAACTTCCCAGCAGATAAAATTGTAGACTGTACTCCTGACATAGGTAGAATTACCAGACTGTACAAGATGATCATAACAGAAAACTAGGAAATGTAAAGCAATAATTTTATACTGATATAAATGGTGACACAATGTTAACATTCACCTGGCATGACACAAAATGTCAGTATCCATAACCAGCCACCTCCAATACCCCTCCTCAAAACAACCTGAGGAACACTTTTGAAGGTACAATTAGGGTAATAAGGGGACAATCAAAGATCATAGGTAGCATTCCATCTGAAGAAACAGGTTGCATTTGACTTTTGCACAGGCCTTAATATTGACATTGAGGGGAACCCTGGCAGCGTGTACTCATTTCAAGTGCAGCACAGATGTCGGGTACAATTCCATTTTCTCTTTATCTCTTTCTAGAATCCTGCTTCTCTCTGCAGCATAGGAACCCGACCTGTCCTTCTTAGAAGACAAGAGCAGTAGGGATCAGTATGCAAAAGTATGCCTGAATAGCTGCAGAACAGGAAAAAACATCTTCCTTGCTTCTTTAACTGTGATAATCTCCCCAAAGGGCTGGAAACACAACTGGAAACCAGGTTTCAGATAGCTTACTATCAATAAATGTGAGCTGGTATTACGGTTTTTGTTCTGTTTGAAAAGTGTGTCTTTATGCTCTTGTGAAGTTGGTGTAGGATTTTGACAGTAACAGCTTGCATAACAATTTTTTAGAGTCTAGGGGTACAATAGCAATGATACTCAATTTACCTGTATGCCTCAGAAAGCAAACAGCTGCAGAGCCTGGTGTAGTTCATATCTCTTCAGGTCATCTGTTCTTTAGAAGTTCTCTCAATATGCAATGCATGTAAAGATCCCTATTCGTGCAGCACTTTTTATTTTGGGAAGTGATCTTCATGGTGTGTTGTGATACATTTCTGAAAGATGGAAAAATGCAACCTGCTTGTCAAATAGATGAAAATGTATGTCATGACATTTCTTAGAACTCAGTTTTTTTGGTGTAGCAATTAAATAACATTAAAAATAGTTGTAACAATCAGATATAGCTCTTTCTTCCAGGCATTTTGGTTAATATTTTTTGACACATCTCATTTTCAAATGTCAGTGACCCTTCTTCTAACATTAATAACTTGGATGCCATACTTACGACAATCCACATTGAGAAAAAGAGAGCTAACTTTTTAATTTCAGCACAGTTGTCAGTTACTTTTGGGTCCTATCCTGAATTCTTCGGGCAGAAATCCATGACTTGAGCTTTAGTGTTGAGTACTAACTGGTTGCAGATATAGCACTCGTACTTCAGTTTCATTACTACTAGAATAACCAAAAGGGAAAAAGCTAAAATTTTGATACTTCACTTTTTTTTTTTTCCCCTGGCAAAGGAAGGAGAGTTTTATAAAAGGAGTAATACAATTATGATTAGAAGAAACATGTGAAAATGGTTTGAACTAAAGCCATATTTGAGCCTCCAACAAAAGAATATCTAATCGAGACCTTCCCTTTTAAACTAAGTGGTATAGAAAGAGCTAGTAATACTTTGTAAGGTATACTTAGCACTGTTCTCTTTGAGGTGTTATTCTCCACTTGCTTATAGTTTCTCTGAAGAATGGTTTTCACAGTTTTTTCCCAGTAGTGGGACTCAAGTCAAAATAATAAAATTTAGAGATACCTAAGTGTTGGTGTCTATGGGTAAGCCAAATACCTCAGCTCCTCTGGTCAGCAATGTTGATAGAGGTTTTTGCTAGGTTGCCTAAACATAAATGTGTAATGCCATCTTTAGGTGCTGTAAGGTATCCCAAGATACCCAAAGGGCCTGGGTCTCTTGTAGGTCCTGTATTGTATGTACTAAGTCCATGTAGTCCTTTTGGCTAGCTAAGCCATTTCAAATGGCCTTAGACCTCTATGTGAGTGAACTGATCTGACTTGGTCACATGTAGACACTTAACAACATCAAGCAGAACACAAATCTGAATTTTCATATTAAGCTTAGTGTTTCCAGCTTCAGTTTGAGCGGCTGAGGCCTGTCTGAGACAGAAGTTGAAAAACCAGCTTTCTTTTACTCAACACAAAACCTGCAAGCATTTCCAGTTTTGTGTCAGGAGAGAAATTGTTGCTAATCCTCTGTAAATCTGCTTAAACATGGACAGGAGATACATTTCTGAAAAAAAACCCAAACTTCAGCGTGGACACAATCAGTAGAAATCTGCCTGCTAAAGTTTCAAAAATTTTGTCTACATTAAGCATTCTCCAAACTGGAGCAAAGGACAGAATTTCTTTTTACTGCTCCAAACATTGAGGATGACCTGACCTATCTGACCATGTTGGAGGCTCACTGGGCAAAATGCAGCTTTGCAGAAAAAGGCCTTGGGGTCAGTCCTGGTGGACAGCATGTTGAACGTGTGTCAGTACAGTAGCCTTGCAGCAACAAAGGCCAGCCACACACTGGGCTGTATTAGGAAGAATGCAGTCATCAGGTCTAAGGAAATGATTCTTCGAGGCCGTATCTGGGGTGCTGTGCCCCATTTTGGGCTCTCCAGTGCAAAAAAAAGACATTGGGAGGGGAATACAGCACAAAAGGTGTGAAGAGAGGGTAAGAAAATTCAGTTTGTCCAGCTTTGAAAGAAGGCTCAGGAGCAACTATTATCCTTTTGCCTTCATCTGATTAGAGGATACACAGATGGAACCATACTGCCTGGAGATGCACAATGAAGGTGATGGACACAAGCTGGAAAGTGGGAAATTCTGAATCACTATAAGGAAGTAACAAAAGCTGGTTGAACACTGGAAAAGGTAACGCAAAGAGCTTATAGAGTGTTCATTCTTGGAGATGTTCAAAACCGGATTGAAAGGGTTCCTGAGCAACTTCATCTAATTAGAACTTAGACCTTCCTTTGAAGAGGTTGAACTAGTCATCCTCTGGAGATCCCTTTCAACATACATGCTTCTGTGATTTGATTGTTGACTTGATGGTTGGATATGGCAGCCACTTTTCATAGAATCATTGAGTAGCCCAGCTTGGAAGAAACCTTGAAAGCTCATCTGGTTCTAACTTTCATGGAGCCTAGATAAGATTATCTAGCACCCTGTCCAATTGCATACTGAAACCTTCAAACGATGCGAACTGTACCATGTCCCTGAGGAGGTTGTTCCGGTGATTGACTGTTGTCACTGTAGAAAATACCTTTCTTATATCAGAATTAAACCTCTCCCAGTGCAAGTTGCACCTGCTGACCTTTTTCTTCTCCATGTGGCTCCTTATGAAGAGTCTCCATCCTCTTTGTAGCTTCCCCTCAAGTACTGAAATACTGTGATGTGGTCCCCCCTGAGCTTTCTCTTCTCCAGGGAGAAGAGACCTAACTCTTTCAGGCTTTCCTCACAGGGCAAGTTCTCCAGCCCTCTAATCATCTTTGTGGTCTCCCTTTTCAAACACCACGGCAGTAACTGTACACATCTATCAAGGATGATGTGGTATTTGGAATCCCAAACGAACGAAGATTCAGTCTTGAGGAGACCTGAAGTATGTAGCTGTTGCTTGGCTTCTAGTGGTTCCCTGCTTGATCCCCTGAAGTATTCATCATCCCGAAAGAACTGGCTATTCTGATATAATTAGAGAAAAGGTTATTTATCTTGCTTATTCCCTGCGAGTCAGAGTACTTAGTATTTAATTAATTGAGTGCTTGCTTTTCAGTCAATACAATATCTAAACTATGTTACCAAAGGAGACAGTCTGAATACACTTTGTCTTCTATGTCTAAAGGAATAAAGTGTCATTTACTACCTGCAACTGACCTCTGATGACCATGGTTCATTTTGGATCATGGTATCTGTATGGCTCAACTTCGTGTTGTAAGATTTTAAACATGTCTTTTCCTGCACAATTTATGACAGAGTAACCTGTCTCTTCCAGTACACATTAAAAACAGGTTTAAAACTTCTATTGTCTTTGGTAGGCCTTGGATAGGGCCCTGGAACACCATAATTAGAAAAATCCCATCAACCCCTCAGCTACTATACGCAATCGGGTTTCTTTGTGTTTCTGTGGCAATGAAAGAAATTAATTTTTCAAAGGCATTTGTGCAATAACAATACATGCAATAACAACCGAAGCATGAAATAGTATTGTGTCATTGTCAGTGACAGGGCCACGACAGAAAGCTTCTGCATAGCACTGAGTTTTAAAGAAAATTAGACTACTAAAAGGGGAAAAGGAGAGAAGATAATGTTCCCAGCTGCCTACAAGACTATTTCTAAATCCTGGCCCAACACCTAGAGGGAAAAGAAGTCTATTAAGTTAACAGAATTTAAATTATCTTTGTTACTGAACAAAAATTTTGTTTTGTGTCAGAAAACCCCCACAAGAATCAAAAGTAAACCATATAAAATAAAAATTTATTTGCTCTGCAGTTTCACCAAATTCAGTGCAAATGTGCTAATTAGCCTGTTTTATTACAACATTCATGGAGCATGGAAGCTAGTGTTTTCTTTCACATGACTTTTTAGTAGAACAAGATTTTCAAAAGTAATTTGTGGTTATGAACCTATAAAATGAAATATCTCAAAGAAGCTCAGTTCATTCTTGATGGGTGTCACCATTGCACTTGCTAGACTTTAAGTCATGTTAGAATGTGGTAGCCTGATTGCCAAATACTCACAAACTCAACATAACTAGTGACTTCTGAGTTTCTATTTCTCTTGATGTGTACAGACATCAAAATATTAATTCCTGGAATAAATTATTGTGATATTTTAATTATGCCTCCATAATTGAAACCACAGTACTCCTCTGACCTGCTTCTGGTCTGAAATACAATCTTCTTTTGCATCAGGACGTTGTGTAGTATTTTTGCATTTTGTATGTGTTTGTTGTTTTACCCGCCACAAAACTTTTTAGTTTTCCCAATGACTAAATACCTTGATTCTTAAAAACAAGGGCTTTACGTCTAACTTTAGTTTATTCATCTTTATCTGTTAGTACTTGGATTTTATCAAATCTTATCTGTCAGACAGATGATCCCACAGTTCACCTCTGTTTCTCTTCTGGCAGTGGTTTAAACATTATAATCACCTTATTTGCAACTTCCTTCTGCAAACTTGAGGTTCTTTTCAGGTCCTTCATCTTGAATGGTGAACACTGACCCTGTTGAGCTAAATTCAGTATTCGAGAATGTATTGTACTACATTCCCCTCTTGATATGTCAGATTTTGTGTTTGTCCTTTTGGCCATTGGACCACAGTGAAAGTTCATGTTTGAATGGTTACTGCTGTGATCGACATAGCTTTCTCATAATCTGATTCCACATAGCTAGAGATCTCACCCAGAAAGTGTGGCTTAATTCTTTGTCATTTACATTTCATCATTGTAAAATGGCTATTGTTGCTTTTTCTCAGTATACTACGCAATCTAAGTATTTCCCTGCAAGTGGCTCTTTACTTACTGTCAGCTTTGTCATTGATGATTCCTTATTTTCTTACAAATAACTGATGACATAGAGTAAGGCAAGAATTGATTATGACATTACACCAGTAGATGTTTTAAATATTTTTTATAATTATATCCTATTTGGAATGACCTTCTGAGACTTGTCTGATGTCTTTTCTTTAATCTGTTTAATTTATATTATATGATGTTTTATCATTCACACTTATTCATTACATTTATGTTTGTTATCAAGTTAAATGTCTTACAAAAAAAAGTAGGTGTAATACATGAATTACATTATCTATATTAACTCTAAACATCAAAGTAAACAGAAATTGTTTAAGAAACTCACATTGCCAAGTGATAATTTGCTTCATTTAATTCTTTACTAAGTCCAATTTCAGTCATTCCATTCTTTAATATATATAATTTCTAGTCAGCACCTTTCAACTCAGCACCTCTCATATCACTTATATATGAATTTTAATGGTGTAGCAAAAGAAAAAATAGAAACTCCAAGAGAAACTTGGAGTACAGCAATGGGACCTAGGAATCCCAGGAGCTATTCCTTCTATGGCTGGTGATTCTTTATGTGGCTGAGGGACATCATTCAGACACTCTTTCTTATTTTTAAATAAGACACTATACATACTGATAAGGTCTTCTGAGCTTGAAAATTTGATTTTGTGCAATGATGGTTTTACTTAATATACAAGCTATTTTTCTGTTTTATCATTTGGATCACTGGCATACTAACGGTATTCACATTGCACACTAGAGCAGTAAATTGAAGCTGTTATGGTATGAAACCCAGTAGTGTTTAGAAGAATATTTTCAGAAGGACTGATGTTCACTGTTAATTAGTTGTAAACCATGCCAAATGGACAGTAGGAAAAAGAAAGGAGGAAGGAAAATAAAAAATGTTGGCATGCTATGAACAATGCACTATCACAGGATGGAGGAGAGAATGGGGAGGAAAGTAGAAACCCTTAATTAATGCGTTATTTTCTGTGAATAGTGTTCACCACAAGTTAACTTCTTCTGTCTGAAGAAAGCCTATTAGCTTTCCCGAAGTTTGATACAGAATCAAAAACTGTCAAAGACTTGGCTAAAGAAAGTGGTTTTAAAATTAAGACATTTTACATTTAAGTGGATGAGTTTGGCTAAATTTTGAACACTTTCCGTTGTTACTAAATATAAAACCAAAACCAATATTTAAATAAATTATTTGTGAGTAAATAATTTCTAAGTGACAACAGGAAATAGTTGGAATTAGGAGGAAAAAGATCTTTTTTTCAAGTTAAAAACATTCCGGCATGGTTGGAAACAATTAAAAAAACCCCACAAAAACAAAACTGAAGTAAATATATAAAGTATTTGTGTTCCTAGATCTGCATTTTTCATGCAAAAGGTGTCTTGATGCCCCAAGAAGGATAATGAATCTTAGAAAATCTTTCATAACCATTCCCCCTCCCCCCCAATCATTTCAAAGTAAATTTTTGTGGTGTCGTTAAGGATCTTCCATGAAGCAGAAATAAAGCAAATACACTGCCCCAGTAGGTTAAAAAAAAAAAAAAAAAAAAAAAAATTGGTACACGATGTATGGAAAAATATATGGTTTGTGTTATCAAGAGAGCTAGAAAAACACACTGGTAGAGAGAAGTAAATCAGTATCAAAGATATCATAAAGATTGTTCCAAGACATATGAGAAAAACAAACAGAGATTCAATAGGTATTTTTTTTAAAACTATACACTTTTAACAATAGTTTTAAACAATGAAATAATTATAAAATAAGTCATTGAATTATCCTATAAACAGTCTTAAGCTTTTCAAGTGGAATTAGGGGAAAATAGGGGAAAAAAAGAAAATGTGATTTCTTTTAAATGTCAACATGTGTCATGGTAACTCAGATGCACTAATACTGCCTAAAATTATTTAAGTAGAGATGATAAGGAATGCAAGTACTTGAAGTATTTGTCACTTTTTTGAAGAACAATTTTTTAAAATAAAATATAAACATTAGAAATGGCTGAACATCATTCTATTGAAAAGATTTCATTGCCTAATGCTTTAAACAAACTTTTGAAATATCATCTCTGAAGTCAGCATAATGGCATTATGATATATATATAACAGTGTAACAAAGTATTAATGGTATTTTATGTTGTTTTAAAAGTTCCTCTGGATGGCTGGCTCTTCTTTAATGTGTTTTATCAATTCCTTTAAGTTTTGAAATAAACACTGTAACAATAGAATTTGAACTTTTTTTCTACTTTACCCACAGCTATAAAATTGTAAAGGTTTAGCTTGGTAAAGGTAACATACACACCTTTCACTTTCTTTCCTAGGGCTTTCATAAGTTGTATGTCTTGAGGTACTGAAGTCCACAAAGTAACCTCAATCAAATGTTCGGATTCCATGTCTGTCCTCTGAGTGGTGGTACTATAAAATCATATAGATTTGATCAACCTCCAGCTAAAATTCACTTAGACCTGTTGAAAACTGCTGGTAGGATTTCCTAAGTACAATTTGGAATTAGTGATGCACTTATACAAGTTATAATAGGAATTATTTCGAAGACTTTTCTTTTTTTTTTTTTTTAAGGACTGCAACAGGCCAAATGTTATTACCCTTCTCCTATCTGCATTAACTCTTCAGTCAAATGAGTTCTCCTTGGCCACTTCCACAAAGAGTTTGCCATGACGTGTGTTAAACTATCAGATTTTGCATTCATGCCAAGCACGTCCACACTCCTTCAAGCCTGCATACTTACAAATTTGTTTCTGCTGGGGGGACTCTAGGTGAGGACTGAAAATGAGGAGCGGAGGAAAGGAAAGGAACAGTAACATCTTGAAGTGCTTTTGCTGTTGTTGAGTAGTATCTTTTTTTTCCTTATTTTATTCAAGAGATACTGTTAGGGTGAAGAAGAACACTAAAATATAGAACCTTGTCCTTTTTAGTTTGTCTCTATCAGGTTTCAGTTAAAGGTGGTATTGGGTTTTAATGTTGGAGTTTTTTCGCTTTGTTGTAGGGTATTAGTATAAATTTGTGAAGGATGTAGAAATCTGTGAATAGGCTTGATTTTTTTTAAAGAACTATTTCCTGTACCGAGGGGGTGGGGGGGAGGGGCGGGGGAAGACACATACTATTTGTGAATACTTCCACCTTTCCATGTATTCTCTAAAAAAGGTTGTTGGGAAACTCTCTCCTACCACATACGAAAACCCAGTATAATAATTTATATTATAAATCCACTTCTAATACATTCATTATGGATTTGTTCCTAAAAATTACTCCTGCATTGCAGCAAACATAAGTGTCAAATATCACAAGGATCCAGCCAAATTCTTTTGTTGTCTGTTAAGTCTTTATATTAAAACACTTCCTGCCTGTGATTTGCCCTTTTTTCTGAAAATAAGCTCTGAGATCAAGCTGTCAGTGTTTGAATCTATCACAGTTTGATGAGGTTTTCTTTCTCTTTGCTTCCTTTTTGCTGCCATGCCCAAAACACAAAAGTTTGTAACTTTCTTTGACCTGAATATAAATAACAAAGATCACTGACCTGCAGTCTGCTCTTCTCTCTTTATCAACATTTAATGGAAAGGGAGGGAGGGAAAGGGAAAATGCATGCTGTTAGCTATTATCTTTACAAATGACTTGCTAGCCTTTTATTTGTCTTCTTATGCTTCAAACACTCAAAGGACATTTTCAGAATTTCACTAGATGAAGGTTCAGTCCTGAGATGACTTGACAAGCTATATCTTCCTTAAGAGATTTTGACATGATATTAAGCCATAGTTACAAGCCAATACTTGAATGTGGAGCCCTGGGGAAATCTTTCAAAAGTGGAACACAACATTTACAGCAGGAGGCAGGTGTCTGCACCACTGAAGCAAACAACAATATGATATATTTAGTATCGAAAATGGAAGCAAAACTACTGTCTCTTTACCACTGGGGACAATGGAAGAGGTTGAATGAGAAAAAAAGCATCCTTTTCAGCCCTGGAGAATTTTAATTTACTGACAGAATGAAATATAGTCTCATCACGGCAGGTGCAGCAAGTGCCAGGTGCTGTTCACAATATTGTCTTTGAATTTATGTGTTTTTGAAACATTGAGAGGATGTGAAGCAGCTGCACTGGCCATGTGGAGAGAAAGCAAAGAGCTTTTAATTAGCAATAAGAGGGCTGTTAATTTCTTTTAGGAGCCGACTTTGTTTTGCACTCATATCAGAATCTCAGCAGGAGCTCTGTGCAGCCCCAAACATACAAAGAAAATCAAGCAAGCCATGTGTTACAGCAGATTTTAAGCAGAAGTGGAATAAGGGTCTGGCTTTCAGCTAAAGAAACTCTTGGCAATTTTGATTCTCAAATTGTGAAATGAGATTCACAGATGAGGGACTACACAAAGATTTTAAAATCTCAGTCTGATCATTAACCCAAGCAGTGCATAATATAACACTCAGAGATCACAGTACCAAAAAATCTAACAGTTCTGCCAATGGGATTCCTGATGAAACCCAATGCAGTAGTTGTTTGGGCTCAAGTAAACGCTGGAGACCAAACACTGAGGTAAATCAGAGTCTGAGAGATCTTACATGAGACTAGACCAGAGATACTAAACCACTGGCACAAATACCAACTTTGGCTTGGACAAAGGATTTCATGTTTTTGAAGTCTGGCACCAAGTACTGCCAAGGTTCAGTCTCTCAGAACAATGTACAGATGACTTTCCATTAGAGAAAGGCAGAAGAACATGTAACTTGTATTGGTTTTGATTATTTGAGTATTTGATTGAGGTCAACCTCAGAGAGACAAAAAAGTATACTTTTTCCAATGTATAATTTCCTTTTATTCTAAGGGGTTTATAAAGTTCTTTTCAGCACTTAAGAGCCACCAGTGACCTACTTGTCCTTAATTTAGGGACCTTCTCAGCTGAGTGCAAGAGATTTGAAATCTGACGGGATGTTTCTCTTCCTACCGAGATAAACGTTAAAATTGTGCAATATGTTATTGGATAACAGGGAAAATGAGTTATGAATGTGTAAACAGTCTGATTTAAAACTCGCTGATGTAAGATAAAACTTTTCCAGATATTTTAGCGAGTTTACTGTTTTTTAAGTCCAGCTATTCTCAATAGATTCTATGTGATAACCAAGGAAATATAGAACAGCACATACTGTGTATAAAAGATACCTGTTTAATATTTTTGTAGGATCCCATTCTTAACTGAGATTTACTTATATGTTTACCTTGTGTTGTAGTAAAGATTATTGCAGTGCAGAAAGTTAAACATGTGCATGAGTCTTTATAGAGTAGGGAATTAAATATTAAATTCATGCAAATAATTGTATATTAGGTCAGGACTGGAGCTTTTAATATAATCTTTCATTATGCAGCGGTAATTAGCATACTTAATTTATGGTGACACAAAAAATTAAATGGAGAACAACTGATAATGTATCATGTCCCCGTGGATAGCCTTTCAAAATTTGTCAGGAGTCTAATAAATTACTTTTGTCAAGTCAAATGTCCATCTATCCTTACCTTCTTACCTAGCATATAGTAGTAATGTGCTATTTAGATTTAGTCTCTTTATAATGTCAGAAAATAATAAGCAATTCCATTTATTGATTTTGCAACTGTACCAAAAATGTATAAGGACAAATAAATCAGGGTTAATTAACCTGCTTTCTGATGTAATGTAAAAAATATGGGTTTTATCATTAATGAAGTTGAACAGAAGAATATAACATTAGCCACTAAATATTTTTGTATTGTCATGAGACAATATTCAAAATATTATATATTTATAAATATAAACATTAGTTATAGATTTAACAATTTTGATTTACGTGGTTATATAGGTAGCATAGAGATGTGGCTGAATATTATCTCGCATTAGATATGTAATGAAATACCTATTTTTGGATCTGTTCTGAACAAGGATGTGCCACAGCTTTGTTCTAAGATGCTAATCTAAGATGTTCTAAGAATGCTGTTCTAAGATGTTGCTACGTTCAGGTTGTTGCTCTTTGTTGGTGCAGAAAGAATTCCAATCATGTCTTGCAGAAACCACAGAGAGATTCAGAAGAGCCTAGTTCGTTTATGCTACTCTGTAACTTGCCAGTAGCAAAGATGCTTTATTAATTTCCTGCCAGATGCTTTTATTTTGTGCATTTATTCCATAAGTACAATGTCATATTCCTGCTGAAGAGACGATATCCTTCTGAAGATTGAAAACAGAGAGAGGAATTGTGCATCTACTTACTGGGGAAGACTGAACATGAGCATAGACAGGAAGCACACAACAAAACCTGAATTAATGTGATCATCTGTAACTTCAGACAGCAATGCTGATATAAATCAAGGAGCTGAACAAAAGTAGAGTTATAACATAGGTTCGTTATTCAGAAGGGTATTCAGATTACTATGAAGCAAATAGGACAGGCAACAGAAGACATCACTGTGAAACCATGGTCCTGCTAAAGCAATATTTTTTCAACTGTACTTTTTAGATATTTCAGTTCACAGGTAAGGATGGTAAACTGATGATGACATTGGTACTCTATTGCTGAACTGTATCATTCAGCTGTGCAACTTCTGTGACTTCCTGATAGACAAAATTACAAGACTGTCTCCTGTGGACTTCAAGATTAAAAAAAATCAGCATCATATTTGATTTTTTGTTTAGCTGCTGAATTAGTATAACTGTATACAATGGGAACTATATTGTGATAACTCATGTGAACTCTGTGTCACATTTAGAACAACTATCACAGTTCATAAACTCATAAGAACACTGGGAATTCACCCCACAAGCATCACCAGGCAAGACTAAACTCACAAATTACTGTTTAGGATCTGAAAGACAACATCAGTACTCTAAAATTCAGAAGTGAAGAGCAGTATTTTTGCAGTATTCTGTTCTTTAAAAGCCAAAAGTGTGAATAAAAAGTACAATTAAAAATTTCTTCTGAAATGACCACCATAAAAATACATTCCATCATTTCTTTCTACTTGGTCCTTTCATTGCCAGTCCATTGTGAAGTCTCCAAGAATACGTTATACTTTGTGTTGGAAGTCTCAAGGTCACCATCTAATGCAGCTTTTCCCAAGGAATTAGCGCGCTCTCTCTCTCTCTTTTAAAAATTTTGCTACAAAATGCAATAATATCTGGGATAGGAAGATGTATTCACACTGTGGAGAATCACTGAAAAACAACTAAGGGTGTTTATGAGTTCCTTGAACTGTCTGATGAAGTGAGTGCAGATAATGGACTGCAGATGCCAATACAGCTGGATCTGAGAGTTGTACATGTCCCCATGAAAGCCAGGAACACACCTTCTACACTGCAGTTGATTGAAGAAGATTTTTTGCATCAGAAATAGTGTGTCCAGCAGGACTAGGGAAGTGATTGTCCCCCCGGACTTGGCACTGGTGAGGCTGCACCTTGAACACTGTGTTCAGTTTTGGCCCCTCACTACAAGAAAGACACTGAGGTGCTGGAGCGTGTCCAGAGAAGGGCAGCAAAGCTGGTGAACGGTCTGGAGTACAAGTCTGATGAGGAGCAGCTGAGGGAACTGAAGTTGTTTAGCCTGGAGAAAAAAAAGCTCAGGGGGGACTTTATCGCTCTCTGCAACTACCTGAAAGGAGGTTGCAGTGAGGTGCGTGTCAGTCTCTCCTCCCAAGTAGCAAGTGATAGGATGAGAGGAAAGGGCCTCAAGTTGTGCCAGGGGAGGTTTAGATGAGAGGTTAGGAAAAACTTATTCATTGAAAAGGTTGTCAAACATTGCAACAGGCTGCTGAGGGAAGTGGTAGAGTCCCCATCCCTGGAGGCATTTAAAAGATGTGTATATGTGGCACGTAGGGACATGGTTTAGTGGTGGACTTGGCAGTCCTGGGTTAACAGTCGGACTCAATGATCTCACAGGTCTTTTCCAACCTGAATGATTCTATGATATTATGATTCTATCCTGTTGAAGACGTGGTCTCAGGGAAGTATCTTTAAAAAAATGATATAAAATAATTTTGCTATTAATAACCTGCTAATTGCCTGAATAGCAGTATTAGAATTCATAAAGCCCAGAAGTGTATTATGAGCACTTGGGCAGCAGGGTTATACAGTGCCTGAAATCAACCAGTAGTTACCCACTCTTATGGGGTAAGAGACTTTGCAGTTTTATGTATTTGTATTTGGAGTTAATTATTAAGAAAGAGTCTACAATTATGAAAGGCTTCCATGTTCATAGAGAAAGAAATTTAGTGAAGTGCCTCCACTTTGGATTTTCTGTTTCAAATGGAATTACCAAGTGCTTCAAGAAGTTTGCATTTCCAAAATTCCACTGTTGTACTGTA
Source organism: Ibycter americanus (assembly GCA_035590275.1). Classification (NCBI taxonomy): domain Eukaryota; kingdom Metazoa; phylum Chordata; class Aves; order Falconiformes; family Falconidae; genus Ibycter; species Ibycter americanus. The sequence goes on from JAVJGI010000014.1 coordinate 38,128,188, forward strand.
CTTTGATGATATCCTGGTTATGAATGAATTTTTAATTTTATTTTATTTTATTTAAGTAGCTTCAAGACAATTTGGAAAATCAGGTATCACAGTGGAGAAATTCCAGTTGCTGCAGTGTACTTTGATGATATCCCAGTTATGAATGTTTTTATTTTAAAACATTAATTTCCCCTACAGCTTTTTGTCACTTGAAATCTTCTTGCTTCCTTTTGACAAGATCCAAAGGAATGGAGTTGCTAACATGTAGGGTCCTTCAAGAATGTCGAAGTATTACTGATGAAAGTTCCCATGATTATCAGTTATAGTCTATGGAAGTCAAAGCTGGTGATTGTGCTGTATTAATATAACATTGATGCCATTCTCATCCATGCAGGGTAAGACTTGACATGACAACGAATCATCTATGATTTTCTAGTCTTAAGTTTTAACCATATTTGAACAAAGTTGTGCATAAAATACCAGTGCTTTCTATATTTATGTTTTTATTTATTATTGTGTGCCTGAAAACAATCCAATCATTTATTCATATCCCAATCTATACAGAGGTGGAAGGTTATGCTAAGTGCTTATGATTATGTACTTGTCTAGAAATCTGTGAAATGCATTCTCAGTGACAGCACACTGATTTAAAACTGATTTTCCATGTTACAGACCACTCAGTTCCACTGCTGGCTGAATTCTTAATGTTAACATCCTTCTTTGACTCACTTCTTCAGTCTGATCGTACTAACTGAATTACTGCCAGAGTTTAACATCTGCACATGTTTTCAACATGTGGTCATGTGATCATGATTTGTCTTCTCATAACTGGTGTCTGTTATGGTGAAATCACATTGTGACTACTGAAGGAATTCACATTTTTTACTTCATCAGGTGAAGCACATGTAAGAACAGCATGAAAGTATAGGTCAACAGTTTTGGTAGGAATGGTGACTAAAAACTATTTTCATGTTCCTCATCTCTCAGCATGTCACTCCCTGTCTAATTACTAGATTTATTTTCGACAAACTGCTTATGACATAGCATCTCAGAACATACCCTGATCGCCTCTGCTCTGATATACTGTGATATAAGGAACAATCTTTACATTTTGCTTAGCCTCATCTTTCTTGTGCTCCTTTGTATTACAAGAACTTGCATTTGCCAGAAGCTATGAACAGGACCAAAGTGAGATCCTTCAACAGTGTCTCTAGGCCTTTCTCAGAAGGTGGAGACGACCAAAATTAGGATCTTCACTTGAGTATTTGGAAAGTTCATTTCTAAGAGTACAACTCATTATTGGACTCTCTAAGTAGGAAGAATTCCTAGATGTGGAGGGTGGGGCGATATTCAATCAACGTAGGCCTATCATTAACATATGACTTTGTAATTTTTTCATGTATTGTTTATTCTTAGTCCAATTTCCATCGTGCGGTATTCCTGTCTTCATTCATGCACTGACAGCCAGACAAATGCAGGAGAGCCAGGTTTACATGTTTTGTTATTCACGCTGCCTGCATGAGGCTGTACTCACCTACTGACTGCTGCAGTTCTATGTATTCTACTTCAGAAATGCAAAATGAGTGTAGTCACCCCAGGCTCCATTTAATCAATGGAAGGACGGGCAAGAGAGGGGTACAAGTGTGTGGCAATTACTGCTTCTACATCACGGTATGTGGTCATCTACTGATTTAATGGCAGTTGTACATAACCTTAATGCAACAGCTTGTCCTAGTGAAAAGGTTGTATAAATACTGATGTGATTTCTAAGCCGTGACCCATACACATTTTTTAAAATTAAATGCACACACTACGTGTGTGCTGATACTGAAATACATTTATTAGAAGGTTAGCTGCTAAAAGTCTATTATTGCAATTCTCTGTGGCTCAGTTAATTTCAGTCATTTTAGCTCAACCTGCAGTAATCTAAGACAGAGGTGAAATTCAGGTCAGAGAATTCTGAGTGAACAGTAAAACATCATGTACCATTCACTTTACAATTAACACAGCTTCCTTTGAGTTGGAAGAGATAAGTTAGCTATGACTCTTTGGACAGAAATCACTGGCCTGTTTAATAGTGTTAGATGAACTGGAACCACTTGTTGTTCTTGTTTTCTTTTTTGACGTTGTTCTATTATATTTATGCCTATAGAACCATGCACTTTAGTTTAATTCAGTGTCCTGGTAGTTTCATGTACAGATTTCTGGTTTTAAGCTCCATCTTGAAAAAATTAATGTTAAAGATTTCCATGGGGAGCAGCAGGGGAAAATAAGAGCTTAATTCCTTCAGGCTATGCAGGAACTGTGCTGATCTTTTTTGTCTGTCTTTGCTTAACATAGCCTTTTTATGCCTTTGAGTATGAGCTTACAGGCATTCTTTATAACTTGGATCCTAACGTGATATATGAATTATTTAGAAGTAAATACTTCTATTATGAAGAAAAGTGAAGAGACTCTGTGACCTATTCTGGCAGTAACAACGGTTTATTCTTTTGGGAATAATACTGCTAATCAGTTGTGCTGAAGCATGTAAAAATTAATACAAACCTTAGATGCATGTGTAGAATGGCTAAAAGACAGAAGGACCTGGACCAAAAGTGGACAGAAGGATTTGTAATTGTTTAGTCATTTAAGCTAGCTACTATATACTGTTTCTTCTTCATTACACGTTCACAAGGACTATTTTATTACTTTATATTTGTTTTACAGCTCTTTCTAGAACTTTCACCAAGATTATCCTAAATCATCCACTATACCATCATAAAAGTAAATATAGCTTAAGTCCCAGCAGTTTAAATACACTAGAAACACAGAGTAGATGGGGTAACAGAAAGAAGCAATAAAAAGATGGTTTACAAAGACCTCAAATCATGTCACAGTCTACATCAGCTGATACACAGAAGGATTAGTATCTTCTTGTGGGTCACCCAGAAAGAATTGGAACTGAAACTGAAGTGACAGAATTAAATTTAAATTTGCATACTAGACACATGATGCTTTGTCCATAGATATTGTGCTGCATGTAGCTTGTGACTGAGTGCTGCTTCCATCTTCTACTGCTTTTTTAGCCAGCAACAGGAAGAGTTTTCTTTTCACAGGTGATTCTGGGTAAACCAAGTTTCCAGCTTTGGAAGGCAGTGAACTAGCAGGTACTACAATAGCTGTCATGAGGTGATACTGAACACAGAAGTATTCACTTCTTTCCCATTTACTAGACAGTGCCACTTTTTAACCATTGCTTCTTTCCACTTTAGTTTTAGAAGATGACACAATCTAATTTATTTCATATTTTATACAGTGAACATGACATAACCCTCCATTAGTCTACTATAGATATTCTGGCCTTAAAGTGAATAGCAAATGCAAACTATTTTGAAAGAATTAATAAAAGGGTATGAACCTTTCATTTCTAAGTCAGTGACCTGAGGTCAAACCAAGCCAATGGAAACTGCTAGATAGTATTTTCTGACAGAGACAATTAATGTAGTAGCTCAGTCCCAGAAAGGGTTCATCTTCATTCCTTTGATATTCACTGTCACTGCTGATGTGGGAATTAAAAGAGACTAAAATTACTGAAATATGGAGAATGGGCTAATAAGCAGTTAGTTTTAGTATATAATGCTGGTACTTAACAAAATAGGAAAATGTAACTCACTAATATTGCTACATCTGAAACAATTTACTTCATATTTTTCATGCATACAAAGATTTAGGAAGTACAAAAGAGTAATTGAAAACATTTTCAAACCACAGAATTTGCTCATGCAACCTAAAACTCTGTAGTTTCCCCCAAAGGCACAATTTAACCTGTCCGTACTAGAACCGTCTTTTATGCATGTTTATCCCTTTCAAGAATAGTCTGCTTCATTATATGATGTGGTATTCCATACCCAAGCTATGTTTCAGATTAAAAGATATTTTGAGAGTTAAGAAGATGGAGGAGTATGAGAGAAACCTTTCTCTCTCTCTCTCTCTCTCTTTTCTTTTCACATGGCTTCCATGAGTTTCTGTCTATCCCCAAAGACAAGCCTCTAGTCTGCCAAATGTAACAGTAGAAATATCATCCAGGGATGTCTGTGCAACATTTCTGAGTGATTAAAAAAAAAAAATCTCACATAACAAAACCACCAAACTGAAGACTTTGATAAGCTTTCCTCAAAGCACAGTCCCTGCAATAGAACAGCTCTTTCATGTCCTTGCCTTTATCCTGGTCTTTTCACTCTTTAATAATGTTAATACCTTCTTTTTTTGTCCTAAATCAAATGTTTCTCAAAATAGGGTGCTAATCCTCTAACCAACTTTACAGCTTCCCAAAGAGAAACCTTTTGCAACTGCAGAGTGGACCACTGAAGCCATTGGGCATTACCCCAGTGTGTAGCCTACAAGAGACTGGATGCTTTAGACTTAGATGTTTCTAGCAGCATCCTATGTTTCTAAAAATTATCTAGGTGCTAAATAATGCTTTCTAAATTAAATAACTTATTCCAATATTATTTTGGTTTCAGATGTTCTTTCATGAACTGTAAAATACTTACACATCTAATATTTTCCTCCATGTGAAAACCGATACTCTGAGCTGTATAAGGATGGCTCTCCATTAGTGTCATCATATGCAATGTTGAGCTCTAAGTCTATAAAGGAATAAGTTAAAGGTGGTAAATAATATATATTAGCGTGTAAGGCCTATCGACCATTTAAGGATTCACAACACTTAATTCAGGAACTTTCATAAATTATTACATCAACCAGCTAATGCACATCATCTGACCTACAGAAACTGTTTATTCAAGAGATCTTAGTCTGCAATAATCAAGGTGAAACAAATTAATTTATATCTCAATGACAGAGGTTTAAACTAGGACATTTTACCTCAATTATACGGTCTAAGAGTATGAATGTTTTCCTATTATTTTGGCTCTGTTGACACACAGTAACATGATGAGCTGCAAAACCTTCTATCTGAACCCTAAGTCAGGCTAATATTTGTGGAGTGGAATGTGAGGGACCAGCTCAGTTTCCAGTGAGGTTCATGGGCCCTTGAAATGGATTCAATAAACAGGAGAAATTGAATAATTATATCAAGAAAAGAAATTTAAATATTAAGGGACCTTATTTATAATATCATACAATAATGGTGGAAATGAAGGAATGAATTTATATAACTGACATTTCTTTTAAAAACAATGACAGAACCATAAAACCCAAAATAAACAAATTGTTCCCTAAACTTAATATCCTTTTTTTTGCTAACTATTCATATGCATGCCTGAGGCTAAGAATTAGCTTGAACAGTCCCACATGAACACCGCATCCACTCATCCAGCACTAATACCCGTTTATTTACCAAACATATAAAATATTTTCAGGGAAATATTTCCCAGATGTGTATTTTCCTAATATATAAGTATACATGCATGTATGCTCACATATATATTATTGTATACATGTATAAATATACAAATATATAAACCTATATATTTATATATAGAAATTATCTTTGAAATGAAATACTGTTTTTTATTGCTGTTGTAATGCAAACAAATTAACAGTTCATAAAATAAGATATATGTGCTGAATATAGTAGTGCAATTTGCTACTTAGTCAGACTTCCCATGTGATCTGTACTAGATTCAAAGATGGGCAAACAAGTCCGGGAATAGGTCTGCAATAAAGAATAAGATGTGAAATAGAAATCCAAAAGTTATATGAGTGAAATCTTAACAGATCTCCTTAGACTACACTTGTGACTAGTGCCAAGAAGATGATTCCTGGCATTAGGTGATTCTTCTTACCTATTTTAGATGCCTATCTTAAAATGACATGAATCACCCACTTGAAGCGACTATCTCTCTTTCTAGGATTTTCAGGTGACTAGCTCAGTAGTAGATGTCTAACCTGAGACTGGTGCATGTATGTATGAATTTATATTATGTTGCAACACCACCAAGCATTCCTCTTTCTTGGAAAAGTCCTCAGGTGGGATCCAATTCTAGATTAGCTCACCTGGACATACACATATGTAGAAGTCAGATCAACACAGTCAATGAAAAATTCAGTTCACCCTGAAGGATCAGTTCAGGTCAAGGCAATGCTATAGCTCAATTCAACTGCTTGATCATAAACAGCCTGTTTGTACCTTTTGAGTTGACCAATGATATTCCCATCAACCAACTCAAAAGGGCATATGTCTCCTGTGCAACTTGTATCGTATCTGCCAGTCTCATTCAGGAATTTAGGACACCATAAGGCACCCTGAACGCTACTAGGTACCTAAGTTTAAGCAAATTAGTTTAAACCCTTTGTGACTTATCAGCTGAATCACTGCCCATGCTTTATTGACTGCATTGTTTAGAGACCATGACTAAATGTAAATAAGACTTAAATATGGATATCTACATCTAGATACCTGAATTTAAGTGTCTGGGGGCTAGATTAAAAATATGCCTAAAACAGGTGTTGGGTATCACCTGAAATGAGGTAGGGCATCCAGAAAATCCTTATGGGTTGACAGATATATCTTACGACCTGTGAAGTCCTGAGTACTTTTAATTGAACTGGATTACACCTTCAGTCTCAAACTGAAATTCAACTCTTATGTAATTTTCATGAGATATAAAAACAATATGGACATCTTTAACAGGTACAGATTTGTCTTCTCTGGCACAATAAAGAGTCAGGCTGAAATCAGAATTAAGATTAGATTCAACTAAGCTAACACAGGTTATTACCTTCCATTTGGAAATTTGGTTGATATTCTATTCTATTAATTTATAGAGACATCCTAGTAACTAATATTTGTGTGATACATTTTAAAAAGTTAATTATTTTCCTGGGAAAATACTTTGAATCCTGCAGTGCAGATTAAACCCCTGATCCTCCTTGTATGCGATAAAGTAATATTTTCTAGGAAGTTCAGAGCCAAAAGTGAGTTTAAAGTAGCAGGTGTAGAACTCTAGGAGAGGCACTTCTCCAGCAGCAGTATGTATTATAATTGTTCAAATTGCCCAAAGATATTTTGTTAGTGTAATCTGTTTATATATTCCCTCTTTCTAATATTTACACTGATAAGAGCTTCAGAGATGTGTATAATTATTCTCTGTGGAAATAATCAAGATAATTAATATACTTATCTGAAAATATGCAAAAATCCATTGAAAAATGCTTCACTAATCATTCTAACCTAATTTTACACATAAATAATGTATAATAGGCCCAGTTCTGCCTACTTTGAAATCTATTAGTATTTTGTCCTTAAATTCAATAGAAACAGCATCAGGACCAATAGGAGCATTTGAGTAATATGTTAAAAGATAAACCATAAGTATACTTTAGAACTAAGGTAATACTCTATGGTATTTCTGAAAAAGAAAAGGGGAAAAAAAGACTATATAATCTGCTTTCTTACTCTAATATTCCCTTTTTCCGTGTTAGCAGTATTGGTCTTTCTTTTTTTTACATTAAAACTTCAAGCTATTTTCAGCTTCTGAAAACTTGAAGGTAAATGAACAACAGATATTTTAGAATTTAATTTTATTGTATTAATCTGACAGAATTCTTGAAGCTAGATGAAATATGGAATTCATTTTGCTGGCTGGTCATGCTAAGCTCCAGACCTAGTCATTTCTGGGCAGAGAGAGCCCTTGGGAAGGACATCTGTCAAGTCCCTCTGATTCCACTATGTTACTTTTGAAAACTCCACAATATGGCACCCTGCTAAACGTCCATTTCAACAACTTTTCTGTCTTTGTTTGACTTTTTGCTCCACATTTTCTTAGGGGAGGAAGTATGTATTTTTCAAATGCAAGAGCTGGCTTCTATAGCTCCTTCTTCATCTCTCATGCTTGTCTCCTGCTAATTCTTCAGTATCTTTTCTTTTTCTCGTTGTCATAGCCTTGTTTCTGGGCTTAGTTATGCTAATTGCAACTGAAATGGCTTTTCACCTATTAAAAAAAAAAAAGACTAACCATAATTTTCTCAGATGTCCTAATAGCTTGGGTGATCTTATATTTTAAAAAATAATTTTTCTGTAATTTATTAGCAGAACTGAGTAATGGAGATACTGATGAAGAAGACTGGATTCTTACCGGTACAAAGCAATTATACATTTATCCTTCTTGCCAACATTGTGTTTCGTAAAGAAACACTCAGACCCTGAACATGTAGCTTACCTTTACAGCGTCAAAAACTCTAACAGTATGTGTGTCCATTTAGTATCAGAAAAGTACAGAACTTTGCCCTTATTTAAAGTTTTTTTTTGTCTTTGGAATAAGCATACAAGTACTGAAGTATAGTACAACTTACAGAAAATATCAAGATGAGAAAGTATTCAGCTCTTAGGCTGGGGAATTAGAAGTCAGTTCACTGACTGTTCACATGAGTAAATCTACTCCATGTCTGCTGGAATGTTGAGATATGCCAAGAAAAATTTCCTTGGTCCCAGCAGGAACACAGCTTAGAAAGCCTATCTGATATTTCTGATCTTTCTCACTCTCCTGCTTTCAGGCAGGCATACACAAAAGCATATATGAACATAATCAGGCAACCATATTTGTTCTTTTTCAAAGTAGTATGGATTTTTCCCTTATGAAGTTAAATATTTCATGGTATTCTGGTAACTAATGAGCATTTATGGATTTTCTGCACACATGCATTGAAAATATTATGGCAATCTAAAATTTCTAAAATCTTTTAAAAACGTGTAAGAATTCTAAATAATTATAATCAGTGTCTCCTTACTCTGACAGGAAACCAAGTCCCCAGTTTTATATCAAGGATCACAGTATATAAAACATTTAAAAAACTTCTTTTTCAATGCTTATGTGCACATGAACTCCTGATAATTACACCTTTTACTTCCTGTGTTTTGAAACTTTAAATATGGTTTATAGTCTTCTATACATTCAGCATTAATTTCATGGTCAAAGTAATGATAAAAAAACCCAAAACAAACCAACCCCAAAACAGTAGAAGATAACTAGGTACCTTTATCTTCCTTTAGGTGTTGTTACTGTTCCAGTCCTTCAAATCAAATTGTGCAGTGACTGCTTATGGTACTATCAGTGTAAAAAGTCCTCCTGGTTTTCTCTTTTTATCAACTAAGTGTTTCTGGTAATAGACTGATACTTTATTACACATTCTTGCTACACTATTTTAGGTAATATAATGTTCTGTGCATTTTATGGAAATATTTATTTCAGACTTTTCCCATACTTTTTTTTTTTTTCTTCATGCAAACAGTGCAATCATTTATCTCTTCAACTGCTGAATCGGATGAGGTTTCCTTCTTACAAAGTAATCAGCACACAGATGTAATTCTCACCATTCCTTTTGCAAAATTATAGGTGTGCTGTATATTCTTAGGACATCATGCCTGACCCGCCTGATAGCCTTCTGTGATGGCATGACTGGCTGGGTAGATGAGGGGAGAGCAGTGCATGTGTTCTACCTTGACCTCAGCAAGGCTTTTGACACTGTGTCCTGCAACACCCTCATAGGTAAGCTCAGGAAGTGTGGGTTAGATGAGTGGACAGTGAGATGGATTGAGAAGTGGCTGAATGGCAGAGCTCAGGGGGTTGTGACCAATGGCACAGAGTCTAGCTGGAGGCCTGTAGCTAGCGGTGCTCCGCAGGGATCAGTACTAGGTCCCATCTTATTCAGCTTATTCATCAGTGACCTGGATGAAGGGACAGAGTGTACCCTCAGCAAGATTGCAGATGATAGAAACTGGGAAGAGTGGCTGATACACCAGAAGGCTGTGCTGGCATTCAGTGAGACCTGGACAGTCTAGAGAGGTGGGCAGAGGGGAACCTGATGAAGTTCACTAAAGGCAAGTGTAAGGTCCTGCACCCGGGGAGGAACAACCTCATGCACCAGTACAGGCTGGGGCTGACTTGCTGGAAGGCAAGTCTGTGGAGAAGGACCTGGGAGTTCTGTTGGACAGCAAGTTGACCATGAGCCAGCAGTGTGCCCTGGTGGCCAAGAAGGACAATGGAATCCCGGGGTACATTAGGAGAAGCATAGCCAGCAGGTGGTGGGATGTTACCTTTCCCCTCTACTGCTCTGGTCAGGTCTCATCTGAAGTACTGTGTTTAGTTCTGAGCTCCCCAGTTCAAGAGAGACAGTGAACTACTGAAGTGAGTGCAGCCAAGGGCTACAAAGCTGATTAGTGAATGGGAGCATCTCCCTGATGAGGGAAGGCTAAGAGAGCTGGGCCTGTTTAGCCTGGAGAAGACTGAGACGGAATCTTATCAATGTATACAAATATCTTAAGGGCGAGTGTCAAGAGGATGGGGCCAGCCTCTTTTCAGTGGTGCCCAGAGACAGGACAAGTGGCAAGGACCACAAACTGAAACACGGGAAGTTCCATGTGAATATGAGGAAGAACTTTACTTTGAGGGTGACAGAGCCCTAGAACAGGCTGCCCAGAGAGGTTGTGGAGCCTCCTTCTCTGGAGACATTCAAAACCCGTCTGGACACAACTCTGTGCAATCTGCTCCAGGACAACCTGCTTTAGCAGGGACTGGACTAGATGATTTCCAGACGTCCCTTCCAACTCTGACCATTCTGTGATTCTGTGATTGCAGGGTAGATAACGTTTTCTGCAGAATTTGAAAACTCATCCTGCCAGAAGTTTTAATCAAAATTTATTATGTTCTTTGTTGTTGCTCTTATTCTCAGGTAGTCTATACAATAGAGCGAAACAGCTAATTCTTACTGTTCTCAAACTTAGTCTTAAAGCAAAACCTCTTCTGTTACCTGGACTCACCTGATTCTCTACAGTCAGCTGATGCATACAGAGATTTGACTATTCTGAATTGCAAGTATACAAGTACATATATTCAGCTACAGTTCACAGTTAAGAACAATGCAGGGCAGGGCAGAGCAGGGCAGACAAGGGTAGAGAAGAGAACTGAAGAGGGAAATTTTGTGGAGTGGGGGGAGAGGAAGGGGACCTTCTTGAAGTATGTGTTCAACTTGAACAACATATTCAATGTTCATGAACAACAAAATGGTAATAAATTATGTCAGAAGAGGAACATGAAGGGTTTTAATTTAAGAACATGTTTACCACAAATTTCAGTACAGAATATTTGTAAAATATTTCTCTGTAACATACAGAATTTTGTATCATCTTTATTAATAGATACATGACAACATGTTATTGTGATAATGATACCTCTTCATTATGTATTTTTTTCTCCTTCCTTCTCTTGTGATGCTGGACTCATTTGAGAAAGTGATGGAGCGAAAACCTTTAAGCGATGACAGAATGAATAAATACTCTGTTTCTCAGCTTTCATTCTTTCATCAAACTTGAGAAATAAAAAAAAATACTGGGTAAATTAACTCTTGCATTGCTTATGAGAGGAATCTTAAGGATAAAAATTCTAATATTACATAGAATGAGTATAATGACGTTAAATTCAGTTGGGTGAAAAACACCCATATGACAACCAGAAAGGAGTAAATACTGTCCTTTTCCAACACCACTATTCATGTTATGCATTCAAATATACTAAGCAGCCATGTGTTCTGAGGGAAAGAAATCTTGTTTTTCATATAAAAGTCCTTCAACATAATGGCAGAAGTACACAAGTGTGGTAACATCAATGTTTAAGGTTCATTGTATCAGTGAGTTGTGCCCTCTGGATATGCATATTCAAATATAGCCTCAGGTCACACAGATAATGAATTTGGTGGTTTCATCTTGACTCAGAGTAAATACTGGACTTTAACTAAAGACAAACCAGACAGTTTGCAAGAAATAAAGGAAGATTATCAGGTGAGATTAAGGCAGGTTTTTTATACTGTAAAAGACACTTCACAGTGTCACTTCAGGCACCTCATACTAGAGCTTCACTTTTTTTTAGGAATTACTGTATCCAAAGGAAAAAGAAAGAAAGTGATAATGTGTGTATATATAAATATTTACTAGAGATTCAAAAAGTTTCAGAACTGCAAGGATGACTATTATTATTACTAACCACTGTAATAACTCTGAATAGTAAAGCCTTTCTGATTAGTTATTCTAAAGTACTTACACAATTTTGAGAAATATTTTTGTATAATTTAGTTATATCTAAGAAAGAAGATGGAGACCTTCATTCAAAAGTAAAATGGATTTTCACAGGCAAGAAATGAGAAAAAATGTATTATTTATGGGTTTTTTAAAATCCATTCTCTTACAATTACTGATAATGGAAATATAAATTGCATATGAAAGATATCAGTAAGAAGAAAATATTGATTGTAGATATATTGGTATATAATAATAACAGTATCTTTCATCAACTGTATTATTTAATTTAGATATAGTAGAATTTCTGCAAAAAGCAGGCTTTTCTAAATATTTTATTGCTAAGTACTTTCTCTCTTTAACTGTCTTTAACTATATATAATTACTGGCTCTCCCGATCTGTAACTTAAGGTACTTTTTCTTTTTTTTCCTTTTTTTTCTGCTATGACACTTCATTCTGTTTCATAAGTTTCACACATTTATGAAACGCTATATTCTGATTTCCAGGTAATCAAGAACTAATTACTGAGAGTCTGTGTGTTGATAGTGTTCCTTTTGGCTTCTCTGTGTTTATCTTCATCTCAGTGCAAAATAGCTGGGATATGAGAGTGGTGTTAGGCATTAAGTCTCTGCCTGACTTCTTTCAGTGCCATATGACAAGAGCTGTAATTTTTTTTATTTTCGCTGCTGGTCTTATGCAGCAGTTGCAAGGATTTCAAATATGGACAACAAATCTGTAGGCTATGGCTTGCACTGAAAATGTGGTGCAGAGGTTGCTACAGAAACACCTAAAAATTCAGTGTAAAACTAAATATAAAGTAATCTTGTATGAGATAAAGACAACAACAATATATTCTCTATTTTTCCCCCCTACAATATTGGTGTAAGAAATCACTCTGTCTGTGCCATGTCAGTATGAAAGGAGGTTATTTTTTTGGTGGCTTTTTTTTTGTGGGTTGTTAGTTTTCCTTGTTTGCTACTTTTCTTGCTGTTGCTTTTGCATCTAGCTATATAATTATTTGTATTTACAAAAGAAGTATTTTACTAGCATGAAAAATACCAGTCATAGGAACTTATAGGCTTTAACATCAGATGATCCTATATTCAGTGTCATCATAAATATCTTTCAACAAAGCTGGGACAAAACTGACTATAAGAATAAAGGTAGGAAAGAATTGTCAAAGAATGTTGTCTTTGCAACTTAGTCTCTACAATCAGGTTTAGCATCTTAAGAATTACCCTGTCTACTCAGCACAGTCTATCTTAATCTGTCACTTGATCAGTAACATGAAGACACTACTATGGTACAATATCATGAGACTGAGAGACAGACAGCAACTGCAGAAATGTAATAATTACATTTTAATTGCCTTTATTTGAACATCTGCTTTACAAAGAAAAGGTGAACTTGGAGATCTTGTTTTATAAATTATCTGAACAAGAAATTACTAACTTAATTACAAATATATTTAAAAAATTGTATTAATATAATCATACAAAATGACATACGGATGAACAATGCCCTGACAATGCTGGACTTTTTAAACAGTTTATTTCATTTCCAACTCTGCTCCCTCTTAGACTAAAATGGCATTAAAAATCTGCTTAACAAAGTCTATGTGCAATCCAGATACCACAATAGACACTTCTGGTAGAGGAATAAAGTATAAACAGACTCTGTCAAATCTGATTCCACTGAAATTTGTTCATTCTTTAATTTCAGATGCAGAACAACCATCTCTTTTCCAGTCATTGTTTGAAGGTAAATATTTTTGTGCTTCCTTTGCTGGAAAGTAATAACTCTATTGTGTCTAGTTAGTTAACTGAGGTATGAAGAACTCTTAAAAAATCAATTTCAATTAATCATTTACATTACGAGTGATGCTTACTTCATTTTTGTTAAATATAAGTGTTGCTGTATTATTTAATCTTTACTATGTAAAGGCAGAGTTGTAAAGTGCTCTGGGTACATCCTGACATCTATTGAAGCCTTATCTTTTTCTCTTTTACTTAGCTTTTTCTGCCTAACCCCACCCACCCCACCCCGCCATGTTGTTCTTCTTTTTCTAGAAGTAGAAATGTTCCACAACTCCCTCTATTAAAAATGTTCCCAGGATTTGACAGTCACTTGAATTAATGGAGATTCCAGTTTATAGAGGTGAGAGAATTACTATGAATGCCACCAATTAAGTTTAAACTTAGAAATTAAATATTTCTTAGTGTCATAATTAAAGGAAGTATAATACTGGCTTAATAAATACATAGAAGTGTATGTTTATGTGTAAACATTCCGTACCTAAAAAAATCACAAACAAACCCCAAAACATTGTTGGGATTGCAGACTCCAGGAGTCAAAACTGAGCAGGTCTGTGCAGGTGACTTTCTTGTTAATGAGCTTGGTGGTAAACTAGTTCAGATCCCTCCACGAGCATTTTCCACACCAGTATTTTTTCTTCCAAAGGTAATATAATAGGACTGTTTAAAACATCCCAGCCCAAGCAAACACAAGATAATCTTTGCCATTAATTTTTATGGATCCAAGATATTATACTACGCATGGAACTACACAAATGAAGTCAGTAAGTGCAACTTGATCAGTAACATGATCTTCCCTATTTAAAAACTAGCCAATGCCTTACTTAAACCAGTGCAAAAACATTCTGAGATAATAAATGTTCTGTAATAAAAAACATTTAGAAATGTGTAATGTCTGGGATTGTCAATAAAGTATTGTATTATAGTAAACCAAATCTAAGTGTTCTGTCTGTGGAAATTAATCACCTATGGAAGGAGGATTTGGGGTTGGTTTTTTTAACAGATTTAAAACATCTAGTTCTTCTTTCTAAGCCAATCTATCACATTTAGACATTCTGAGTCCCTTGTTAGTTCTCAACCATTTGGTCATTCTAGCACATAATTTAGGGAAACCTTGGGATTAGAAAAGAATTAGAATTAAATAAGGCAATTTATTTCTCTCTGTGAATCTTGGGCTGCTGTCTTAGCCATTGCAATACTTCCAATGGAAGCCCTCTTTCTGACTTGTGTGGTTTATGGCTTAAATAATAGAGTGTAGCTACTTCTGAAGGATTTGCAAAAGCTATGAAGAAGTTTTAAATGAATTTAGACGTTTGTGAATGATGGAAATAAGAATGAGAATTTCCTATTATTGAGCAGTCAAGGGGAAAATATTAAAATAGGATAAGTGTATATTTCTCTGCTAGCTTTCATAAATATGTGGATATTTTGGGATAATCTGATCCAAATTACTTACCTACTGTCCTGGTTTCGGCTGGGATGGAGTTAGCTTTCTTCTTAGTAGCTAGTACAGTGTTGTGCTTTGGGTCTGATGCGAGAAAAATGTTGAGAACGCACTGATGTTTTTAGTTGTTGCTGGGTAATCTTTATACTAAGTCAAGGACTTTTCAGTTTCTTGGGCCCTGCCAGCCAGAGGGCTGGAGGGGCACAAGAGACTGGGAGGGGACACAGCCAGGACAGCTGACCTGAACCAACCAAAGAGGTATTCCATACCATGGGATGTCATCCTTGGTACATAAACTTGGAGGGTTAGCTGGGGCGGGGGGATTGTTGCTCGGGGACTGGCTGGGCATCTGTCAGCGGGTGGTGAGCAGCTGTACTGTGCATCACTTGTTTTCCTTTCTCCCTTTTCCTTCGGATTTTCTCCTTTTCCCCACCTTTCCATTATAAGTTGTTATTATCATTATTGTTGTTGTTATTGTTATTGTTGTTGTTCTTACCTTTTTATTCTGTTTAAATTATTAAATTGTTCTTGTCTCAACCCTCGAGTTTTACATTCCTTTCCGATTCTCCTCCCCACCCCTCCGGGTGCGGGGGAGTGAGCAAGCGGCTGCGTGGTGCTTGGTTGCCAGCCAGGGTTAAACCACGACACCTACATATACTGATAGAGTAGCAAAGTACTACCTAGAAATACATAGAATTGATGCAAAGCTTGTTCAGCGATCACTTTAAATTTTCCAAATGTAATAATGAATTCTTGCACTGATGAATTCATATTAAAATAATAGCATCATAAAAATAACGATTCTATTTCATCCAGATTTGCTATCTGGGTATAAAATCCCTACTAAAGCTTAGTTTATTTTTCATGCATCTTTCCTACAAAACTCAAAAAGAAAATATTGAGAGTTGGGTCCATGCTTAATGTTAAGCACTAGCAGAGAACATTTGGGGAGAAAAAAAATAATCTGAACATACCAAAAGAAACATCAGAGGGAACAATTCCTTCTGTCTTCCAGCTATTTCACGTTTTAAAAAATAGATAAGCATACGCTGTTCAAGAGACTTATTTACTGTACTGAATCTTGGGTGGAAGGATGTACGAAAAACAGCGTTATACTTTGAGAGCCAATACCTTTAACTGTTTAGAAATTTTGCCTGAAAATGATTGAGTCTTGCCCTAGCTCACCTGTAGATTAGTCGTACCTCAAGGATGTTATACAAGGCAAATGAATTGGCTACTTCTTACATGCTCTGCAATCTCAGTGACCTCTTTTCTTCCTGTACTTGAAACATTTTTATTTCTTCTCAGCCTGTGTGAAAGTTCTTATATTTTTTCACATATTCTTATTTTTTTGTTTTATCTTATCTCATCTTGTCATATTTTTTATGCAATTCTACTTCGTGATTCTATTCTATTATTTTTTGCACTTTGCTCTACAGTCATTTTAACTCTCCCTTTTTCTTGACATTTAATGCATTGCAATTGGCTCTTTCTCTTTACTACTTCTGGCATTTCCTTCCGTATTCACACAGTATGCTCTTTGTTAGTTTGCTCATTTATTTCTTGCTCACAACTTATTTATAGAAAAAGGACACATATAACCCTCAGCATAATATTAAACTTTAACACTTTACATTTCCCCTGTGTCCTCTCTCTCTCTCTTTCCTCTCTTTAATTCAGTTCAATTTCAATCAATACTGTTCTCTGCTTCTTTTTTCTCCAAAATATTTTCTGCTATCTTAATAGACTTTTCTTACTGATCTTTTCTGACAGAGTGTTCATAATCAGACCACAAAATACGCCTGGAAAGGGATGTGAATGGATACAGCTAGCTGTGCACATAAAATAAATGGCTATCTACATAGGTAGATAATTTTAAGTAAATAATCACCAGTCTGTACATAGAAGTGCCTAATAAGTTTTGAAAGCTGCACTTAATGTATCATCATTATTTTTCCTGTGTCTACAAACACATCTTTTGTGGCCAATTTAAATCACACAATTCTGAAAATAAAATACCACATGCCTAACATTTTCTACAGGAAATCTAGTTGATATTTCATATAGAAGTAAACCAGTAACAACTGAAATGATTTGTTGCCTTTATTTTATCAGAGGAGCTGCAATAATTCTTTTCTTTATCTAAGAATTATCCTCCCTCATGCTGATAGGTTTTGTTACTGTATAATTACACAGACTTGAACACTTCCCCAGTTCTGGGTCTCAGCTTTCAGACAATTCCTGGAGTTCAACAACAGAGGCCCAGGCAGAGGATGACGGACTTTGTGCCCTCTACCCATAGACACTCACTGCATTTATTCCTACTAACCTGGAGTACACTGCCACAATTAATTTGTTGAAACTCGTTTTTCCTCACTTGCCCCTCTGCCATGCAGTATTTTGACCTTTTTTAAACTTGTTTTCCCCGAGGCAGCACCGCGGTGGCAGCCCCGGCCCTGCCCTTTGGAGGTCTGTTGGGGCCGGCTGGAACCGGCTGGGCCCAGCCTGGGGCAGCCCGGCCGCCTCACAGGGGCCCCGCAGCCCCCGCTGCCGGCGCCCGG
>JAVJGI010000014.1:38154600-38188797 GCA_035590275.1 Ibycter americanus
TGCTGGGGGGCTGGTGACCCCGGGGGGACCCAGGCTGGAGCCGGCTGGGCCTGAAGGACGGCGCCCCGTGGGGGGGACCCACGCTGGAAAAGTTCATAAAGAACTGCTGCCTCTGGGAAGGACTCACGCTGGAGAAGTTCATGGAGGACTGTCTCCTGTAGAAGGGACCCCACACTGGAACATGGGAAGAGTGTGAGGAGCCTCCTCCTGAGGAGGAAGGAGCAGCAGAGACATTGTGTGATGAACTGACCACAGCCCCCGTTCCCTAACTCCCTGTGCCACTGTGGGAGGAGGAGATAGAGAAAATCAGGAGTAAAGTCGAGCCCAGGAAGAAGGGAGGGGTGGGGGGAAGGTGTTTTTTAAGATTTGGCTTTTTATTTCTCATTACCCTACTTTGATTTCATAGGTAATAAATTAAACTAATTTCCCCAAGCTGAGTCTGGGTTGCCTGTGGCAGTCACTGCTGAAGATCTCTCCCTGTCCTTATCGCGAGCCACGGGCCTTTCGTTATATTTTCTCTCTCCCATCCAGCTGAGGAAGGCAGTGACAGAGCGGCTTTGGTGGGCACCTGGCATCCAGCCAGGGTCAACCCACTGCACATCCTTTTGGGTGAAGAAAATAATCCGTATCTTCTACACCTGGAATGAGTTCTTTAGCCACCAGGCACAGAAAGAAAAGAAAACAAGCAAACAAACCAAAATAAAACCTTTTTTTTTTTTTTTTTACTAGGGAACCAATGAAGTAATATCCAGCCCTCTGCCTGGCTTTTGAAAGGAGCAGGTTTAAAACATATTTCCAGAGAAAATATTCTACTGTTGTGTTGCTTATATTTAAAGAAACACCTACTTGTCTACAAAAATAATATAGAGAGGTTTTATATGGACAGTGATTCAAAACACATACTTTTTCTCAATCATTTCATAGGAATGAGTTTGAGCAGTTAAAAGATCAGTATACTAATTGTTTTAAATCCTGTTCTAGCAACCAAATCCTACCATTAACTGTATGGTAGGCTTGGGACTATGTCCTTTTATGACTCAGACTAATGGGGTAGTTATGACCCAAAACTAATTGCAGATATAGTGAGATTTCTTGAACTTACGTCCTTTGTGAATTCAACCATGACTCTTGAAAGCACACAATGAATAACGTTAGCTACTGTAATGAATAGACAATTTTAGCTTGGTTTCTTAAGGAAGCAAGACTTTCTCAGTTACATTCTGTTCATCTGTCCGTCTCTTATCTCCAAAGGCATTTGAACACACTAGCCAATTTTAACCTAATTTGATAAGGAAGTGTGAGAGAGAATGAATATTTTATAAAATCTGTGAAACTGCACTCTGGGTAAAAGGCAGACCAAACTAGCACTTTGCTAAGACAATGATGTGAAATTAGAAATAATCTATTCTGTTTTCCCTGTTAATATCCAACCAGTAATATGAACTTGCCCCTGGGCCAACCCAGACCCACACTAGAATTAGCTGATGACATATACTGTCTGCTTTCTATAGCATAGATTAGAATAGCCTCCAACTGCTGTGTTTTAGGGATTGTTGATGTCGTAATGCACATGACAGAATGAGCAACAGTGATTCAAATTGGAAAATGAGGAGGTGTGTGGCAGAAATCTGCAGCAGATCAGCTTCATTAAGTCTTCTCACAATGTCGTTGGAAATTGAGATCTGCACCTGGGACCAAACCTAAGGGAAACTGCTGATACTGCATTTTCTGTCACTGATGTACAAGCTGGAAGGTTTCCTGTTACAGTTTGCTTATTCTGTTCTGTCATGTTATATGATAAAAGAGTTTACAAATATTAAAAAAAAAAAAGTCCAGGTTTCAACTTAAAAAAAATAAATAATTAAAAATACAAGTCCAGTATTCCACTTATTATTAACGTTTTGTCTGTATTTATTTTTTTATTTCACCTCATTTTTCTCTTTTAAGAATATATTGTGAGGTTAGGACATTGTTACATGTTCAGGAATTTCTCTTTCTTAGAGAGCAATTTGTAAGTGAAACTGTCTTGTTATTCATTAATATTGAAAGGAATATTTTCTATAAAGCATGTCTTTACCTAGTATAGCAAAGATACTGGAGGTCCCTTTCTGTCCTTTTTACTATGAGAAAAAAACCCAAATATATATATTCAGACCTTCTCAGAACATTTTAAATCGGTATTAGTTGCTCAGATACATAGACGTTAAAAAAAATAAACTGTGAAAAATATTTGTAGAACCCTAAAAGCTCTCTTAAGCTAAGATGCAGATATAAAGTCAGAAGCATATTAAAACCTTGTAAAGGTTTACGAACAAGAAATGAGATTGTTCACAGAACCGCAAAACCTGTTCCCACTTAGTGCTCCTGTTCTTTACGCCTCTGTTCCCAAGAATAATCTTCAAGCAAACAATAAGATACATATGAGGAAAGCACAAAAATACCTGTTGGTGGACTTTCATTGGGAATGAAACTAAAACTCGGAGGGAACCTGCAGCAATCAATACAATTCTAACCCTTTAGAAAAAGGAAAGAAAAAAAAAGCAGTATTTAGGTCATGAGCTCTTTTCATGATTCTGACAAGTTGCTATAGGTTTATAAATACTGAATGTTTTGGTAAACATGTTTTATGTTTAACAGCAATACACAGTTAAAATATTTTCAGGATATGCAGATTCATAAATCTTTAAAATATAGTTCAAGTATGTTATGTTAGAGGAAAATATATATCATGCCAGATCCAACACCCTGAGAAATGTTGAGTCTGTTGCTACTCCATGTCCCCACGTCCAACCACTAGTGAGGCTGAAGATGTATTTCCTGCATGTACATGTACAAAGGGCACATATACACCACATATTTACAGATATACACAAGGTGGTGGCACAGGTCACAGACAGACACACACATCACTCACGCAATTGCTGACAGCACCAGCAACCTCATCCTGCTCCCTCTCTGTTTGAGCAGGATGGAGAGCCAATAGTGAAAAAATATATACGTATATACATGTACACACACACATATATGTGTAGAAGGTTGATCCCTCCAGCTATGGAGTTCAGACCCTCAGCCTGCCCAGTAGCTGTGCTGTCCTTGGATCCCAGACTCCCCAGTTGCTACATCCCCAGGTCCCAACAGCCAGACAAGTCTACTGACCAGAAAAATATTTACATTCAACTCTCCTTTTCCCCCCCCTCGGCTCTTTTCATTTTCCCTCACTTGTTCTTCCTCAAATCACCTAAACCACTCACTTTTTCTCTTTTTGGTTCCTCCCCTAAACATCCCACAATAAGTTCTGTGCAATCATGAACTGCTCTTCCTCTGCATCCCGTAATGTGTCCTACATCCCTAGACAGCCCAGACCCCTTAGTCTGAAAGGTGATCCAGAGAGTTGCTTCTGATGACTCATCTTGATGGGTTTCACACCTGGACAATGGGCAGGGGGCAGCTGATGCCTCCCATAGGACAGCTCTGGGAACGGTCTGGACAAGATGTTTGTTCATCATTAATAGGTCCTTAATATGGGATTCTGTCTGCCGTTGTGCAACCTTGTGTGCTGCTCTGGGCTTGCGGAGGTGGGCCTTTGGTGGGCCAATGGCTCTCATGTGATAGCGGGCCTGTGAGGAGTCAGGTGAGGGCATTAACTGGGCTCCTCTGCCTGCCATTGTCTGAACTCCTTTGTGGGTGTGCAGATGAATTTATGTGTTTTTATCACATAACCTAGCATTGCCCCACATAAAGGTTTAACCAAAGAGGACCACACCATCCCCTCTCCTTGCGCAGCATTTCCCAGAGATCTGTTTCCTGACTTGGGATGTTGCACTCCCAGAGCAGAAGATACGGTGCTCTCCCAGGTACATGCCTGAGAGCTTGTAGGTCTATGTGGCTGTGGTGAGTTGAGTCTTATAATGTTTATAATTCCTACCTTGGAAAGAGGGGTATCAGAGACTATAAACAGAGGTTTATCCCTTTAAATGAAACATAAGAATAGAATCATGTATTTGTGTGAAGGGTGTATACAGTCTCTACAAAGGCTATATTTTTAGTATGGGGAGTGGGAATTTGACATTAGGTAATAATAATTTATGACAGCTAGTATCTATATACCATGGTGAAAATGTTCCTATCAATGTCCTTAATGACTGAGAAGATTGTCAGCTCAATTATTAAAGGGTTTCTATTTCCTTTCCTAAAAGATAATGGTCATCTTTGCTTTAATATCCCATCAGTTAAGCCTCTAGTTTTGCTACAACAAATCATAACAGATTATGTTGTTATAGCATCTGCCTGTCCTGGAAAAATGAAGAGAACATTAAATCTTGCTCAAAATTGTGCTGTTCATTCATTTTACTTTGTCCATCAAATACAACTCCAATTCAAATTCTAGGTTACAAGGCAGGTCAAGGCAAGGAACAAACTGTATTGTTATGATTTTACATGTGAAGCAGTTTCATCCAAATTTGTCTTTAAGGTGCTATTGAAAATTAAACTACAGGTAAAAACATTTTTAAAGTCATCACTGCTGTATAGAATAATATTCAGACTTGCTCTATGAATATATTAATAATATCTTCCTGTTATTTCAGGTTTTAATCCCATTTCTTCATTTTCTCCTAATCAAGAACAATCTTGCTTTCTTCCCTGTCTAAAAGTATTTGGATCTTATGACATATTTAGTTTTGTTTTGTTTTGTTTTGTTTTTTTCCTAAGGCAGTTCTGAGCTCAGAACTGAGGGGTTTTAATATATTTATTTTTGCCAAAAGAAGCTACTCAAATGCCAGTGGCTGATGCCAGTGTATCCTCAGAAGGCAAATGGCTTCATTCTGACCAGCCAGAAACATCTTCAATAAGATTTGGCAATGTTACAAACTCTCCTGATACGATGAAAAAGAACAGTTTCTGTATCTCTTGGCCTCTCACCATGTGATATCAGCACATTTGAAAAAAGGCTAGAGGTTTTTTTGTTCTCCCAATGGGCTGCTGAAGCAGTCTGGTAGCTCAGATGCAACATCTATTAGCAAGCAACCTCCAGCCTACAATATTAATCATCTGAGACAAGAAAACAACTTTTTTTTCTTTTTTTTCTTTTTTTTTTTAATGCCATACTTGTTCCCTGGAACTGATCAAACACACAAGATTTGCAACTATGTATAACTATATAGTATTTGCAGTTTATATTTTCCCCATTTTTATGAACATTGCTCCTGAATCAGTTCTCTCTAACTCTGCCACAAGACCACAGTAAGACTTTGTGTATTTATAGGAATTTATTAGCAAGAAACCAAGAACTTAAGTGAGTACAGAACAGTACTAATATTCCAACACGTCAAAATTCCCTGTCCAATAGATATCTCAGCCTTGTGTCTCAATTGCATACTTAATTTAAATAAAAAATACTATCTGCACCTAATTTATTGTCATCTGCATTTGGAATGAAACAATTTCTATCTTCTGGAATTTTACTGTAGTGTTTCATGTGACTCTGTGATCAGATGTATAACATGAGCAGGCTATCTTAAACAAACCTGATGTGGTATCTTCAGTGTAGGAATGACTTAGCTATCACTTTAGTAACCGTTTGTCTGAATACTGGTACTGAAACTGGTAATGCCTAATATTTTGAGAGTTAAGCAAGATTGCTGCCTTCTCAAGTTATAAAATTACACAAAAAATAGCTGATGTTGTGTAATCAACATAAAAATTAGTGGCACTTCCATTTTAAGGGACTAAGCTAAAGCATTAGTGAAAATTCCAGTGTCAATAAGAGGAATATGTCCATGGATGCCTACTTAGTATACACCTTTTTCTATAATCTTCATAGTGACTGTCAAATTTATTAACTTCAGGAATTTTATTTTTACCTGTACAGTTTTTCTGCCATGCTTTGCCTGACAACAGTGAGAACCAGGTTCAGTTTCTATGGGTTGTCAATAAATAACATAACAAGTTTGTGAGAAACATTTCACAATTCAAAGAGCTTGAATGAGAAGTTTTAACTAACAAGTACCTTAGTAAATGATGAGAAACAAAACCAGAAAGGAAACAAGATAAACGTACAAAAATTCATTGCGTTCTCCAAAGCACAGCAATAATATATTCAAGTCCTCCCTTTGCATTTCTTAGTGAAAGAAATGGTAAAACAACAGTCTGTTACTCGTTTTTCATCATCTCATTTATGTTTTCTATCACCTACCCCAGTAAAGACCACTCAGCAGCAATTGTAAATAGTACTAAAGCTACAGGCACCCTGAAATGGCTGTTTCTTCCTTTTAGCAAGACTGTAAGGTACACCTCTCCACTAGGTACCTTGCCTACTTCTCTTTGTTGGACACCTTCCTAGTTGCTCCTCTCTCCTAGGAAGCCAGCCATCTCTCACTGTTTAGCAGTATCACACTATTGAGAACCACACATGTATGAAGCCTGTGATGTCAAGGATGTTTCTAAGAAGTCTTCTTGCCTTTCCGGTTTGGCATCCTGATGTCCAGCCTACTAACAACGATATCATTAGAATGGACAATTTATCTTAGATATTTTTTATCATAACTCACTTACCCTGATTTTTAACTTAATTTTAAAATATGGACCTCACTCAGCTTTATGCTGCAACTAGTTTTTACAGAAATAGTCCGCAAGTATGATCATATATAATATATGGTTTAAATCTTTTTCAGTCCAGTCCGCCACTCAACTCCACTTCTCCACTTGACTTTTGGAAGACTACTCCCTCTGGGGCTTTCATACTTCTGTAGTTGGCTGCTCTTCTCTTTTAGTCTTCAGGTGATAACAGTTACACTCATGCTGGGACTATTCATATGAAAATGTGCTTATATAAGTGCTCCACAGGTATCTTGAAAAGCAGGAAAATAATGAACCAGCTTATAGACCTTAAAAGCTGAGTTACCTCATGGAAAGGAAATGACAATGTAGAAAGTCAACATAATCTTAGTTGACCAGTGGCTAACCACGTTTTCATAATACTGATGCAGAATGTAAGTGTAAATTCAGAATGATTTTTAGATTAAAAAACAAACCAATACAAAACCAGTAAATCGTAAGATCCTGTGATTTGGAAGTAATCAATTGCAAAAGGAAAGAATTTACTTTGGTGTAGCAAGTAGTGTGTTTTGGAAAAACAAGTGATCTACTTGAGTGGAGGTAATTCTAAATTGGAGCCTTGGAAAGGGAATTTTCTTGTTACTCACTCAGGCAAGTATGTAAACAAGCATCTAAAATTTCCCCTCCAGGAAAACAGCCTGAGTAAATAATAAGAGAGGAGCTTTAATGAGAGGTTACTATCGATACACCTGAACTAGAGAGATGTGTGTTTTCAGGAACTCAGGTTCATAAGTACATCCCACATCATGGTGATGAACTGGAAAATAATATTCTCCTAATATTCTGTCTTCCATAGGAAGGTCATAGGCTGTAAAGGAGCCTTTCTCTCAGTCTAGACAGACTTTATGCTGGGGTTCAAAACGTTAAAGTCTGACAAGAACAGCTTATTTACAACTTTTTAGCTTCTCTCAGCCCAAACCATTAAGCATGCTGAAGTTGCTCTACTGAAATTTTTGGCTTCCCTTTAACTACCCAAATAGTGCCAGCCAGTCCACCTTTTTTTTTTTTTTCCCCCTTCTTTGATATCTATTTGTTCTGTTTGGTGCAAATCATATCTCAGGGAACATCAGCACCTATGTTCATTACAGAGTTTGTCTAGCTGCTTTAGCAAATTCTGGAAAGATACATATGCACTTGTGGAGAATTCTACAATATTTCAGTAGAAAACCTTCTTAGAAAAGAAAAGATTGTTTTCACTTGTAAGAATTAAAGTGTTTGATGTGGCTGCTTGTAAAAAGTTTGAAAGATGTCCTTTTTCACAAAAAAATGCTTTTAAATTGAAAAAATCAAGGGAAGAAATTAATTGTTAATTTTACTATTTTTGTACGAAAATGCTACATTCAAAATCTCTGCTTTCATGTTATGTTTGGGATTTTTGTTTTGGTTTTTGGTTTTTAATTAGTGAACAGTATGGGCAATATTAATGACAACCTGGTCACATACGCACAATGACCCATTTCTGTATGACACAAAGACCAGAAAGTGCTAACTGAAGAGATTAAGAAGACGTGGTGAGTATCATTGTTCGTGGCAGGCATGCTAGTGGATTGTGCTCTGGAGACAGTATATATGCAGAGATGATTTGTGATCTGAGCTGAATTGTGCAGGACTTTGAAATGGCTGACATATCACAAATCTTCTGTGTGTAATTGTTGGCGAATCTGGTTTCAGAGCAATAAACAGGAAGCCAAGCTATTAAATAATAATTGGCAAAAATTATGTAAGAAAATTTAAAATTTTTTAATTAAAATCTATAGATTTTTTAAAATCTATAGAAGCCTTCCAAAATACCTCCTCCTGTCAAAGAAGTGGTCAGTGTAATAAAACAGAGATAAACTGAATATAATGACCCTATTGTTGTGGAGGAAGAGGGCACATACATAAGCAGAGTCATGTTTAGCACTTTCCCATTCTATCACAATAAATGCTAATGAATTATAGAACAATTAATTTCTAAGGCAAGTGGACAGACTATATCTTTTGAAGTGCTGAGAACAGAATTGGGTAAAACACAAGTTTATTTGAAAAATGCTATGGCAGTCTGGTTGACTATACAATCTGGAAGGATTTCTTATTTTCTTTGCTATTATGCTGTCATCAGTGCTATGTTGTACTCTAAACAAGCTAACAGATTCCACACACAAATTTAAAAAGAATGTTTAGAGACAAACATGATGGCTATATTATATATAAATGTATTCTGTTATTTATAAAATAGCCCCTTACCTTATGATCTGCTATTACACTCTAACTTTTCTTTGAGATCAATTAGAACAGAACTAGAATAAGATATAATGCAAATTGTTCTAGATAGTTTAATTAAACACGTTTTCTGTTAGTACTCGATACTTCCCAAATGATAAAAGAGGTGGCAGAATACCATTAAAATAAGATTCAGGCAAATTCTTTTTCCTCCTGTCTTTATTTCTTCAGCAGTCTCCTACCATTCGCAGGTAAATTCTGTGTACAAGTTTTGATGTTCCCTCCCAGTCCATTTAAAATTTCAGAATACCCAAAGTCCTCAAGATCAAGTCACAGGGCCACATACAATTCCATAGTCTGCTGAGCATTTATGGAATTGATATTTTGGCCTTATTTTCCTTTTAAATGTTGGCTGTGTCAAATATGTTTTCCTGGCCATCTGCAGATAGTGTTCATTCTGTGAACTGGGAATATATTTTACAGATTTACTCTCAAGAAGTGCATTAAGTGGGTTTGTAGCTTAAGTATTTAAGAAAAAAGTGTGTTTGTTAGGATGCATATTCTAAAATTAATCAAATTCACATGGGTGCATAGGATAGGAACTGAAGCAGATTTTGATGCAGGAAGATAGATTTTGTTGCAATAAATATAAATGAAAATACTAATTCATATAGTGCAATAGACTCCTCTTTAGAGTCTGAGTTTTTATTGCTGCTTATCTTTTCTCTGTTTTACATTAGGCTAATGATAATGGTTCAGTTTACTATTTCAAGAATACTATCGCACCTTTCTTATTCTTCCTGAAACTTTCTTATAATGTATTACTAGTATTCTTCCTATGAGACTTAATTACCTGCAAGGAAACTGCTGATTTTAGAGATTTAACTATTGGAAAAAAGGCATGATACATTTCTTCATTTTTGATTCAGCTATAAAATTAAAGTAAGAGGGTTAGCGAAGAAAAATATAAATGGTTGTCAGTGTAGGATACAAAACTGATAGTAAATTTACATTTGATATACTTGAAAGGAATATTAGACCTTTTTTAAAAATTAGATTGCCTCCATATAACACTACCTTTGTGTTACTAGTACAGATTTCCAAATCTCATTCCCTTTATGTAATTTCTATTTTCAGGTAAAGGTCTAGTTACACTAAAATGCCTCAGCATGAAAAAAATAAAGAGTAGGACCTCAGCTCCTATTCTTGAAAAGTATTCTGTGCTCTCTGATGCGTAGTCTTTTCACTTTTTGTGCTAGAATAATGGAGACTTTTTTAAAAAAATAAAATTCTTACCACTTTTGTAATCTAAATGTATGTTAAGAGAAATATAATTCTATTGGGGTGTGCTAGCTATGCCTTGACCAGGCAAAGAAATACTACTCCACATCATCTGAGTTCTCTGGGGAACTTAAAGTGAAGCTAGGAAGCTAGCAACGGGGTCCAGGGAAGCTTTGCATATCCTAAGTAGCCTAAGACACTTGACTCAGGTAGCATTCTCAGATCATGTCTTTTACACAGAAATACACACCAAGAATTATGATTCATAAAAAAACTGCATGAAAACTACTTTCTTTCAAATGTCACAAAAAAGGAAGTGCCACCTTTTGTACCTTTTGTACACATCACTAGAATGTCCCATACAAATGTAGAAACTAAAAACTGTTAAAGAAAGACACTACGAAATTCAAATCCTCAGTCTTCCTTCCTTTGTTCATTGGTGACCCAGTAAGTCCACTTAGAATGCATCGGTTTTTGGGTTGTTTTCTGGCTTTGGTTTCATTGTGTTGTGTCAACTCCGCCCCCGCCCTGGGCAATATTTGCAACAATAAAGCTGCAGAATTATTTTTCTGGGAATAGAAAAATAGAGAAAACAACCTCTCCAGGAAGAATGGTTGTGTTGTCATGGAAACAGATAGGGAGGGATTTCAGAAAACTCTATGCAAGATGCTCCCACTGAATTTCCCCTTGATGTCAATAACACATTGGATTGAAATCTCTGGGAAAGATCATGAAACAGGTCAATAAAATGACAACTAAAAGACATATTTAAAATAGAATTTAAAGGTCTATGTTTCCATTTTAGTGTTCCTGTTAATACTTATTTACATGTAGGTTGACTTTATTAATGTATTTATTATGTAATTATTTCCATAATTCTGCTCAATTTTTCATAACTCTAGGCTAATTGTGTATTATAAAAATGTCTACCAAATACTTGTACATATTGTACAATTGACTGCTTTAAAATTGCTAATTAGCAATAGAAGTGGGGTAGTAATGAGAGATTTTTCTGTCTCTTTGAAATACCCAGTGAGGCAATGAAAAATATTTCTGCATAAAATTCTAAAACGGCTTCTGGCATGAATTTATACTGAAGTTTGATGCTGGAAGAGAAAAAAAAGAAAAGAATAAACTCTGTTGTCTTAATTTCTGTGGATAATTCAGTGGTACTGACACCAGCAGCTCACCGAGCAAGATATTGTCCCACCAATTCTGTATAAATAATTTATAAAGCCACACTTAGCAGTATGACTTTTTAAAAATGGTCCTTCCAAAAAAGTTGAATTGCATCATTAAACAAAATCATTGAGAGTGGCCAGGGTGATTTTTAAGCAGAGAGTTTCCAGGGAGTGTAGAATAAAGTAGTTAATCTGCAAAACTCTCTTAAATCATTGCATTAGAAAGGTCATGAGCACATAAGCATGATTTAAACACGCTATTCTAACACCTAAAAGAATTACTATTCTACAGTAGCCTATGCATTACATCTATGCAAGGAAATTATTTTCTGGATAGACTGACGTCAAATAAAGCCATTAAAGAGAGGACCAATCTGGCTTTACAACCAAAATTAAACAGCAGCAGCAACACTAACCTTTCATTTAAAATAAGAAATGCTACAGTACAAGGTTTGATTGTGTTTAACTGCATACGGTGCTCACAGTAGCTGATAAAACAAAAGCTGTGCTTCATGGGGGGAAAAAAAATAAATATCCAGCAGTAGCTTGCAGGGATGGACAGCAAGCTTAAAAGGCAAATTAACACCCAGAGGTCCATCCAAGGGTAGCTGCCCTCAAAGCTGCTGCAGACAGAATACATTAGAAGTGCACTTAGAAAAAGGCTGATAGTATTTTAATTAATGGAGAACACTTGTGGGCCCTTTATTGTTGCTAAGAATTAGGCAAGTTAATTGATCCAGCACAGGTGCATGTAATTGAGAGATATGCCTAAGACTGAGCATTCACATTTAATTTACTCTGGGAGTTTTGCAGATACAGTGAAAATTTAGTTCACAGAAGTCTTTAAAAGGGTAATGATATTTAAAATGATCTCAGTAGCTGAAGGAGGAAGAAGAAAAGTTTGACTAAGAAGAAATGATACAGCAAAATCAGCTGTACAACACCATGCAAGTAAGAGATAATCTTATTTAATTTTTTTTTTTTAGTAATTCACACTTAACCTAGTTTAGGAATACTGAACTATAAAAATTATACAGTGGAAGCTTAAGGATTAAGCTAAATGCCTTCATAATATAAAGAAGACTGTGGTAGGGTCACATAACACATTATTAGCAATTTAAAAATACAGTTCCAATTTAACCTGCTTGGCAATTTAGAATAAATTTGGGGGGGGGGGGGGGGGAAGTACTTTCCCCAGTTATTTTGTTTTTTGGTAGCTTTGAGATTTTTCTTTTATTGTGAGTTTTGGGATTTTACCATTTAAAATCGACACTAAAGGGTTTGAAAATTAATGATTTTATTTCAGATTTCTAAATAAGTACCTACATCTTTAAAATGAGTGGTTCTGTACCCTTTGATCTTATTGTTGCGCATTTCCATTGACTGTCCTAAGAAATACCAGTAGTTCTTTTTTTCAATTATTTATATGTACAGCCTATGTATATGAAGCCTTTCATATGCAGAACTAGAATCTAGTGCTGTTACACAATATCTAAAGAAGCTAATTAACAGTACGTTGCAAAGTTCAACTTCTATGCATTTTGTTAGCTGTTGGTTTTCCAAATAAAATTTGTAGGCTCCTAAGCAGTAAAACAGGAACTTTATACTGTATGCACAGAACTTGCCATATTCTATAGTCAATGCTTAAACTAGGCAACACAAAATGCTCAAGGGAGGGGATACAGATTAAGTGCTGACAGTCTTGAGGGCTTAGGCTCAGATTCCCGGCATTAGTTAAGCCTGTAACTTGTTAAGACCGATGTGAGAGAGGGACCTAAATCCCTCAGGGTTTTTGAGGTATCCAATCTTCTGAAAGGTGTCTTTCATGTAAGACCCTCAATGAAAGTATCCAAGTCCAGCAGTGAAAACCATTCAGCCGCTACTGACTTGTTTACCTGAAAAATCAACCGACAGCGTGCTTACGTGCAAAGATCCCAGAAGTTAATGTTCATATGCAAAGAGAAATTACAGAATCAGAGTAATAGAGAAGAAAAAGATTACAAGAATGAAACATGGCTTTTAAACACACTGATGTCTAACGCTTGATGCAGTAAAGGACAGCCTCTTCCGTGTGGTCTGAAGGCAGGCCTTTTAAGTGTCCTGGGAAATAATCATATAAACTATGTTTAAAAAGCCCTGAAAAGAGGATTGAAGTTCTAGGATTTACCAGTTCTCACTGAATGTCACCCAGTTACAATAAAGTGATCAGAAAAAAAGACACAATTCTTTACACCACATTGGAACAAATGCAGCAATAAAGGCATGTAACACCCTCAAATATAACCTGTAGTATAGCTCTGAGGAGACCACCTCAGGCTGCGGGATGTTTAGTTTTAACACAGACAGGGTAAGAAGGGTGATTATGTTCTCTCACTTCCTGTTTTCCTAAAAACACAAAAGGCAGCTCACTTGCGGCTTCTAGTTGTCATGTTTTCAAAGAAAACTTGCTCGTTTTCTCTACATTTTCCCAAAATTTCATTAGCTACTATATTTATAACAAAGTTTTGGTCAATAAGTACCATTGTTCATTAGTTACTATATTTATACAAAGTTTTGGTCAACAAGTACCATTTTACGCTACCCTCGGAGGGTTTTGAAAGTAAATTTAAAACTGTCCCACCTTTTTTTTCCCCAGCTTTTCTCTATTGTCTGGGTCCAGGCAGCTCTGTGCTAAGAGTGCCTAAAGTAGTTCCCTGCTTAGCAGTCTGTATTTTTTTCAATCCTGTTCTGTGACACCAGTGTCTTAATTGAACAGGAGCACCAGGTATTTAACTAAGATCAGATTTAATTAGTGCTAATTTTTTGTGGTGCATCCATCATTGATGCAGCAAACTCAGCTTTTGTAAATTCCTGTAACTGGTTGTGCTCTCTGTCAAAGTTATAACTCTATACTGGGGTAAAACACAATATATCTTACCCTTTTGTTTCTTTTCATACATACCTTGCTTTCATCAGAAATTTGAGAAGGTAAAATGAAAGGGGATCACTAAAAGGTCCCTTATATGTATGAGAGTTGATCTAGGCACAAACAGAAAACCTTAGACACATGCCCAAGGCTTACATCCTTTATTGGAAGTGCTGTTAAATATATTATTAGTGGTGTTTCAAAACACAGGTATAAACTGCTGTCTCATATGATGCTTATTTAATGCCTGAGGTCTTTTTAGTCACTTTAGCAAATAATCAGACACATTTGCATATGAATGGATTTTACCATATCCGTATGCCTTTAAGATCAAGGTAAACTTTGCTGCTTCATCCTGTTGAATTTTTCTGGTACAATCTCTACATGAAACCATCTGCTGCTGGGAGAAACAAGCTATTGATGAAAATTTCTAGAAAATCCTTATGCCATTTGCAGTGCCCCATAGCTTGTGAAGACATGTGCAGATCATAATACACAAAAATACCAAACAGAAGTCATCCTCTTAAGTAGTTCTCATTGCTGTTTACTTTAAAATAAGAGACACATCATGAGTCAAATAATGTGGAGGGTAAGTCTCCAAGAGCTACCAAGACATATAAGCTAAAAATTTTTAGTAGCACTTTTTCTTTATTGAGCTGCCCTCTTCTTGACATGTGTGCAAGTGCCTTTCTAACGGTTAATGATTGTTCAGAATTACATAGGGCATTAGCTCTCCTTTTATTATGATTGAGAACTCCTTTCTGTGTAAAGGTCAACCATGCTGAGTGCTCTGAAATTTGCATGTTTACTCAGATTCTTCTAAAACTTCCATCACTTGATTTAGCTGCAGGAAAGAGTTGGCAATCCAGATTTGGAATCACTGAGGTACACGTTCTTATGATATAACGGTCTGAATAAATTGCATTCAGTCCTTGAATTCTACCAGTGATCTTCTAATGCACCCATTTGGCTTGAAGAAGATCGTATGGTAGCTGATCTCAAATCAGAGTTCAGCTTTCATAAACATGCTACTTACCCTCCCTCAAGCAAAAGCAGTATTGCAGCCATTTTTATAATCATAGTTGGACTTTACAGATTGGTACGTGTCTGACAGTCATAACCAAGACTGATGGCTATGTATTTGAGAAGACAATTTTCAGAGAATTTCTGGCAATTCAGTTTCCTGTGTTTTAGGCGGTGTAATGAATGCTTTGTTACTGCCATAAATCCTGAACCCAGGTACTGATCTGGACAGGCTCTGACCTCAGCATCTGTTATGGCCATCAGATTAATCTAACTGGTGCTTGAACCTTGCAGTCCTAGCATAGGATAATGCTTGTGTAAAGAATCAACTCGTTTGAGCTAGAGAGTTGGTCACTACCTGGATATCAGACAAGACAAGGGTCTTTGCAATAGCATCTTCAGCTGGCTCAGGTGAGACTCCTAAAACCACTGTTTTGCTGAATTATGATACCTAGCTGGTCTATGGTCCTGAGACCAGTCCAGCACTTGCATGATCTATTGCTATATATGATATTAAATTATATACAAAATATCTTACTATTTTGACTACGTACAAGACTGTCTGGTAGAATCATACCTGCATCTTCAGGGATGCTGTCCCTGTAGTCTTACCCCTAATATCTTAGCCTCTTGTCCCTGAAAAAAAATCTTATCTTTATATGCAGGTCAATTCTGCAAGCCTGGGGAGTCTCTGCAATGGCCAAATTAACACATTTAAGCATACAGATTAGTCTATGTACAGCAGGAGCTGCCCGGGGCAATATCCTAAACAATCTGAAATTCCCACCTGGAAAGCTCCTGTAGCCAAATACTTAATTGTGAAAATGGTTAGGAATACAATCAATCAGCATGCCTCAGGCCCTCCACTGTTGCAAACTGATCCATTATCTCGTCTACACATATAACTAGGTAGGGAGTTTTGACCACACAGGGAATTAATGACTAAATGCACTGGGTGTGCACACAGGCAGGCTCAGGTGCACCACGGGATAAACTAGACCTTCATACATTAAATCTCCATTGCTCTTGCCACGCAAGCTCTCCTTATCACCAGTAGGCATAGCTTATTCTAGCCTAATATACTTGTTCTTATCTTGAATCATAAACCTGCACTTCAGCTGTGGGATTTAACAGAACTTTTCCCTAAGAATGGCTGTTTCTCTCCAATGACTATGAACTTCTCCCAGGATGTCTAGCTTGGATATGATCATCATTCAGGCGAATCCCTTTCATGAACAGAGAAAGACTAAAATCAAAATAGGGCAGTACTGACTTCATTTAGCAACAGCAAGTTTTAGATTGGTCAATTCATAGCATCTGACAGTCTTTGATAACAAGATGTCCCCCACAAGAGACCAGGGGAAAATTTGGAGCAACAGGAAAAGGGGTAATGGTTTTAAAATAAAAGAGCATACATTCAGAATAGATATAAGGAAGAAATTTTTTTATGATGAGTGTGGTGAAAGGGTTGCCAGAGAAGTTGTAGATGCCCCATCCCTGAAAACATTCAAGGTCAGGTTGGACAGGGCTCTAAGCAACCTGATCTAGTTGATGTCCCTGCCCATTGCAGCGAGGTTGGACTAGATGACCTTTAAAAGTCCCTTCCAACCCAAACCATTCTATGATTCTAAGATGTACACTTGGTGGAGGAGGAGGATCAGGTCAAGGAATACTTAAGCAGACTGGACGTATATAAGTCCGTGGGCCCTGATGCGATGCATCCACTCGTGCTGAGGGAGCTGGCTGATGTCACTGTGAAGCCATTCTTGATAATCTTTGAACAGTCATAGTGACTGGATGAGGCACTTGAGAACTGCAGGAAGGCAAATAGCACTTCTGTCTTCAAAAAGGGTGAAAAGCACTTCTGTCTTCAAAAAGGGTGAAAAGGAGGACCGAGGGAACCACAGTCCAGTCAGCTTCACCTTGAACCCTGGGAAGGTGGTGGAACAACTGATCCTGGAAATCATTTTCAGGCACATGAATGACGAGAAGATGAT
Organism: Ibycter americanus; assembly: GCA_035590275.1. Lineage (NCBI taxonomy): Eukaryota > Metazoa > Chordata > Aves > Falconiformes > Falconidae > Ibycter > Ibycter americanus. The sequence continues at coordinate 38,171,805 of JAVJGI010000014.1, forward strand.
GAGAAGTAGTCAACGTGGCTTCACCAAGGGAAAGTCATTCTTGACCAATCTGATAAACTTATATGATGATGGGACTGGCCTGACAGATGAGGAAAGAGCAGCGGATATTGGCAAGCTGGACTTCATTAAGGCCTTTGGCACTGTCTGCCTTTAAATCCTCACAGGCAAGCTGTTGATGTATGAGTTGGATGAGCAGACAGGGAGCTGGACTGAAAACTGGCTGAACAGCTGGATCCATAGTGTTGTAATCTGTTGTATGACATCTATTTCAAGGTCAGCAACTAGCAGTGTACCACAGCAGTCAATACTGGGTCCAAATGTGCTCAGCATCCTGCTTAATGATTTGGATGATGGGGCAGTGTACCCTCAGCAAGTTTGCTGATGACACCAAACTGAGAGGAGTGGTTGATACACCAAATGGCCATGCTGGCATCCAGAGGGACCTTGACAGGCTGGAGAAATGGGCCGATGGGAGCTTCATGAAGTTCAATAAGGAGAAATGCAAAGTCCTGCACATAGGAAAGAACAATCCCATGTAGCAAGATACGCTGGCCACTCATCTGGAAAACAGCTTTGCAGTAAAGAACTTGGGGTACCTGGTGGACACCGAGTTGAATAAGAGTCAGTAATGTGCCTTTGTGGAAAAGAAGGCTAATGGTAGCCTGGGCTGCATTAGACAAAGTATTGTCAGCAGGTGGAGGGAGGTGATCCTTCCCCTCTACTCAGCACTGGTGAGACAACAGCTGGAGTGCTCTGTCCAGTTCTGGGCTCTGCAGTATGAGACACGCACATACTACAGAGTCCAATGAAGGGCCACAAAGATAACTAAGGGGAGAAAGCATGTGTTCTGTGAGGAAAGGCAGAGAGAGCTGGGACTGTTCAGCCTAGAGAAGAGAAGGTTCAGGGGGATCTTCTCAATATATATAAATACTTCTGGGGGGGCACAAAGCAGACGCAGCCAGGGTCTTTTCAGTGATGCCCAGTGACAGGACAAGAGGCAATGGGCACAAACTGAAACACAGGAGGTTCCCTCTGAACATTAGGAAACACTTCTTCATGGTAAGGGTGACTGACCACTGTCACAGGTTGTCCAGGGAGGCTGTGGAGTCTCCCTTGTTGGAAATACTCAAAAGTTGTCTGGATGTGGTCCTGGGCAACCCGCTTTAGGTGTCCCTGGCCAAGCAGAGGGGCTGGACCAGATAGTTTCCAGACATCCTTCCTCAACCTTCCATCCTCAACCATTCTGTGATTTACTAGGGTTTATTGATTTTGATGTGCTTTATTTTATCTTGAATTCTTATAAGGTAGGAATAAAAGTCAAAGTATTCAGGCGTTTGAGGCAGGTTATCCCAAAGAAATAGCATATTGAAAATCACCATGTTTGTAACTAACTTTCCCATTTTTTTTTATATGTATACTAGAGATTTACCAACAGTGCTGATCAATGAGTGGTGTTGGTCTTAGAAATTATCTAGCACCAACATTGATTACTATATAGAGTATCTTGGTTAATGCACAGTATCAGCCCCTTTGGAGGAAGCAATATGTTTCTAAAGTGTTATTAAACCCAAAGTTTATCCTGTGGTGAAAACGATGAAATCTTAGAGACTTCATAGTTACAGCTTTGATTTAACAATCCATATGTGTACTTTTGATCTACAGCACATGGGACTGTGGCCTCTCCAAGGGAAAGACGAAAGACAACAGGGAGATTTAGGTATTCAATACTAATTTCTGGAAAAAAAAAATCATGCTCTCTGATAGAGGTCAGAGTACAGTGATTTAATAACCACTCTTTTTTAAGCTCTACATATTTATGACTCAAGGTTTTCCAACTTTTTGTAACGTGCTATGTTGACATTTGTATACACAAAACCTGTCACATAAAAGAGGTCTAGTCTGACAATTCTTAATGAAGGGTTGAGCTTTGATTGATTTTATGCAGTGGTAAATTGTAAATAATGCTAATGAATTTTGGGATTGAAAGGAGATTGATTCAAGCTGTTTTCTTCATATCAATATTAATTACAATGTAACAATGTATTTAATATGTACAGGTATATATCCATCAGAAAATTGAATATTGAGCAATTGGTAGAGGTTCCAAAGATTGCCACCTGACTTCACCTTTGGAACATAAATCAAAACTGAGTATTTCATAGCAATGGAAACCTAGCAAAAGCAAAAACAAAAAAAAAATTATAATATTTAAGAAAAGATTTCACATAAAATTCCTTCATTTATATATACTCATGTTCCTCACAATGGATGACAGCATTCAGAAATAGAGGAATCCAATTATATTATTTGCCAAGATGAGGTAAGTTACCTCTCCAAACATGCTAAGTCAGCACGAGGAATGTCACACCTCACACTGAGGTTTGGAATGTGTTAGAGAAACATTTACAGTTACTTCCAGAGGTGCCAGAATTATAATCTGGAAAAAAAAATAAAAAAAAAAAATCCAGTGCTACCATTGATTCCACATTGTTTAAGATATTTTATACATATTCAGAGAAGTGATTTTTTTAGTCCTGGCCAAGAACAGTAGACCATGTTATGTGATGGATCACTATCAAAATGTGTTATACTACATATTAATACAGGTGACAGCTATCTACAATGGGAAAAAATGGTGAAACTCAAATGTCCTTTTTGCTTGTAGACATCCAGATTTCAAGGTAATAACACAAATATATGAGGTGTAAAATAAGTAATAGTGTCTCAGTAATAATGTATATTCAAAGCAAGCTACAAGCTTTCATCTTTGAAGACCTTGATGCACAATTCACAGTAACCCCTATCATGTACTGCAAAGTACTTGTGAGGCAGGTAAATCTTCTGCCATTTCTCTTGGAGCTAAGATTTCAAGTGAGCTTCACCAAGAGATACTTTTGTCTTATTATTTAGCTTAATTTTTTTTCATGCACTACTATAAATTCATTAGGATATATTATTATGTATTTTTACAACACCAACAATGAGGCTAACACGTAATACATTAAATATGATCCCTACCCAGGAGATCCTTATTTCTAAATACTAAGAAGATATAGAAGAGAACAAATGATGACAGGGAAGGATTAGGATGAAAGAAGAGCATTTAAAGGAAACCAAAATGCAGCAAAACTATGAGTATAACATTTTATTGATAAGTTTTTTATTTAAGTTTTAATAAGGTTTAAATTAATATATTTACATAAATTATTTGTACAAAGCATGATTTGGCTACCTTGCATGGGATTCATCTCACTTATCTTTAAACATAATAACTGAAGTGTCTGACTGAGCTACTTAGTGTAGGGACCTCCAACATAGTCACTTCCTGAAAGTGATTAATCAGACCTATCATGGGTATCTAATTAAGCATGAAAAGAATAATTCTCTGGGGATGCCTCCTTCTTTCTCCAAGGGGAGTCTTGGCTATTTAGCTCACATACAAACATTTATCTTTGAGATACTTAGGGAAGGGATAATAAATTCCAGGAGACTGCATTCTGCATATATGATATGTGAACAAGAACTTTTAAGCCAATTTTTTTTCCAACAATAGCTTTCAACAGCTGCTGATAACTTCCTTACTTTCTGCCCCTTCATAACTATTTTAATTCTCTTTGTGTCCTTATTTAATTTTCAGTAAGCTTTCATGACAATCCTAAAATATTTCATCACTTGGCATTTATTATAAGAAAGTATTTCCAGAGGTGTATTCTGTTTAGGTGTTATTCACCTAGCATGTAAAAGTAATCCTATCAGCTTCTCAGTTGATTGTATGTGTGGTTTTCCTCATCTTTATTTCAACTCCTGTAGCATTTCAGTAGCCAAAAGTCAGAAATACACCTACTGTGCTTGCAGTGGTTGCAACAGTGCTCATACAGATTATGACATGCTTTTTCTGTGTGTGCAGCCTAAGCTTGGGCGGTCTTTTTGTGCCTTCCTATTACATTGCAAGCTCAATATCTAATTTACTGTCTACTATCCATCATCCCTAGATCTTTTTCAGCATTACAGCTTTCCAAGGTTCTCCCTCCCTTTGAATTGCATTTGAGAACATTTTCTCCAAGATGTATTGTCTTACATCTTCTATTTCGAATCACATTTCATCTCTCAGATGTTTCTAACTTCCCTGCATGTTTCATCTGTATTACTTTGTTTCTTTCACTCTTGCAATCTCTAATGTGTGACCATACACACTGGAAATCAGCAGGTAAATTTAAGCAGAAACATAAAAATATCTTTGATTACATCTTGCTGTTGTCATGACTATAATGCACCATATTGCAAGCTCATGGTACAGCGATATCCATGTCCATGAATTAAGCTGCTGGGTTTTTTCCTTTACATAGGTTCAGGTGTATAACATCTGTTTTCTTTGTGGAAGATCTGGTATGATTGATTTAGTTATGTGATTTAGATGCCAGAACACCTACATTCTAGGACCTTAATTCTGATGAATGTGAGTGTGGCCCAAATTACTACTTCTAAAATAAGTGTCAATGGGAAAAGACTATCTGAAGGTCTCCAAAGCATTACAGGCCAAATTCTGAAAAGAATTTGGGTTTTTTTGTCATCAGTCTCCTTGAAGTCTTCAATCAATGGCATAACTCTGACCCTACAAAGAACTTTGACAAGAATTGCAATTTTGGTTTTGTGCAAAAAAAAAAAAAATCATAAGGTAACATCTCTTTATCGGAACTGTGGTACAAAACTGAATTATTTGAAAGATCATCAATTGTTAGGAGACTGCTCATATACTGTCTTCTAATAGTAATGCACTTTATGACAGAGGGACAAAACCTTTTCCTTAGTATTACTTTTGAATCAAAATTTGTATTTCTAATGTATCATTATTTAAGCTCTCTGCAGCTGGACATTGCCCCCCCTCTTTCAAACTACTCCCAGTCTCCACCTTCCAAATCCCTACCAGTTCTGCAGTTCTCTCAAATTAATTTTTGTTTATTATTCCTCTGACTACTTTATGGTGACAATGTACATTCTCCTACAGTATGACAATGAACATACACATAAAACAGTTTGGATAATTTTTCTATTAGACTCCACGTGACTAACAAATTATTCATCTAAGTGATCTAAGTGTTTTGTTCTGTTTTTTGCTAAGGAAAACCTTATTTTCCATACCTGCTCTTTTTTCCAAATGATTTAAGGACATGTTAACAATTCCTTAGCAGTAATCACAGTAACTTCTCTCAAGTGAGAAAGCTAAATTTTTATTTCTCTATTACTCTGCCCTATCCTTCTTTCTTATTCTTTTACCATTACCATCTGCTATTTCATGACACCCTAAATTCTATAACAACCATTAGAGAAAGACCTTGTTGAGTGCCTTTTAGAAATCACGGTGAACTCTCAACCTCATCTTCACCAACAACATGACTCCCTCAAAACAACTGATAAATTTTATGAAGCATTTATAAAATCTATATCACCTAAAGGAAAAAAAAATGTATTACCTTTATTGTTATGTTTATGTGCTTTCTAATTTTGTCCTTTAATATAATTTCTACAAATTTAGGCAAATTTTACACTCATCTGCACTTCTCCGGGTGCCCACCAGAACCACTTCTAAAACCTGATGTCCTGTTTGACCCCTTCCTGTTGTGTGCATCAAGACAGTTCTGAATGAGAGGCTGCAGACAGCAGAGTCAATAGTTTGGCTATTTTGTATCTGAATTCCTTAGAACATTTGAGTGAATACAATCTAGTCCTACTGATGGTTATGGTGCATTTGGAGGGTTTCTTTTCTGTAACATCTAATAAGAAGGAAGGAGAATCAACACATCCTTTACTTGCAGCAGTTCTCATAGTTGTAAATTTATACATTACAAATAGGCAGCAAAATTATTTAAAATGCTTATCAAAGTCAATCAGTCGACTGGGAGGTAGTACATTGGGAGGTAATATACTGAAGTATACTGAAATATATGCTATAGTTTATAATAAAGCAACATGTTAGCAGAGAAAGGAGTAGGAAAAGTCAGTTTGCATAACTGAACTTAAGGGACATAAATTTCAGCTGGACTTTTTAATCTTAGATTTTTTGATTCTGCCATTGATGGTAATACATACATGCTATGTATCTGCTTAAACTGCAAATGTTGGGGGGTTATTTTGCCTTTCTGTGTTACCTTTGAGAAAAGTTATTTATTACTGTTGCATATGATTGACAAAATTAGTCTCTTGTGTAAGTATAACAAACAAAACAGCTGAGATGGTTTTATGATGGGTTATATCAATGCACATATCGGCTTTCAAGCAGCTTAAAAAAAAAAGAAATTACTAAAAGAAAGAAAACAAATGTTCCTCACAAGTACAGAGTTCACTTGTTTGCCAAGGAAAAGTGTAATAATGCTTCATATCTAGTTCTTATGTGTTCGTTGATCCTCAGGTCACGTAATAGTTAAGGGCTCAGGTAAATGTTAAGATTTGAGCAGGTCTGAAGTTTAACAAATTCCTGCTGAGACTGGGAAAATGAAGAATGTGTCTTGAAGGCAAGGGAAACACACATCTGCCATATATTCTGGAGAGTACAGCGTTTTAATGACTTTTCTAGTTTAAAAAGTGACAGCATCGCATGAGGATAAATGCAATTACTTTGATAACCAAACCCCCAAACATTTAATGTTTCCCATGGCAAGTATGTGGAGCCATGCAGAGTTCCCTTTTTTTATGTTTCCAAAATACTATGCAGAGATAATCTCTAGAAGAAAGATAAAAATCTACATCTTCAAGATGCCTGAAAATCTCTGTGTGTATTCTATATGTTGTTAATAATGAAAAACTGAAAAGAAATGTACTATCACTGCTGAAAAGTGTGAAAAAGCACAAATGTCACCTCTGAAATCAAACAGGGAGACAGAAAAAGAGCTCTCTTTACCTTAATAATTTCTGGCTGCATAGCATAGAGCTAGGATTTGCACCAGCATTCAGAGTATTTAAAATTTTGGGTGTTTTCAATCAATCTTCTCATGTTGATGAGAGCTAAAAATGTTGCTGAACAGCCAGAACTTTAAACAAGCAAGATGTTCTTCATTCCATTTAATTCCGTTCAGCTGATCTGGGCTCTGCCCAGTTCAAGTGACAATGATAGATCCCCTACCCTATGTCCACTTTTTAAAAAGGATTAGCTAAAGTCAAAGCACTCATGAGAATCTTTTAAGACAAGCAAACTTCAGAGTTTAAATATGTTTGTTTCATTTTGTTTTAATTTTCCCACTTGTCCTTATGATCTTAGTATTTTACTTTCTCTGAGAAAGTCAGGCTCTTGATATTTGAGTACGTAAGTTATGAGCTCTCAATTCCTCTGCTGTATTTAATGTCAGAGGAAAGGTTCTCATTACATTTCATAAGCTGTTTCAGCTGTTTGAAAACCTCATATTTTCTCTTGATTCTGTGTTGTCTGGCTTAGCATTGGGATCTGCCACTGCCACTTCAACCTCAGTGGAAGATAACTCCTTCTTCCCTTGCAGATGGCCTGACATATGTTTGGATTTTGTTACTCTGACCAGCAATGGCAGTACCCCAACAAGTTAAATTTGGTGTGGACTTAACATAGAAAACTCAGAATGAGTAATGAATTTCATCAGCACTCTGGCTTTAAAATACTGAACGTTCATCCCTTAATAACAGTATAAATATCGAACAGAAGGAGTGACAATGTGTAATCCTATGGGATATGCACTGAGAAATCTCCCTTGGAGGTTTTGCATGTATTCAGGGAAAGGATTACCCTTATCATGGTTAATAGAGAGCACTGATCCAGCACACATCTGTATCAGCAAGTGGGTGGCAACAGCTACTGCTAAACTACTCAAATTCCATATATGCATGGATGAAGAAACCAGTTAGTGTTCATAATGCCGAGTGACAGAAGCTTCCTCTGCAAGATGTTTTATATGCTTATGTGGTCAAAGTACATTGAGAGAGCCACCCACAGTGTATATTTCATCAATTAAGCAGAAATTGTTTGTAGGTTTAAAAAAAATTTCTGAAAAAGCAAAAGGAGAGAGAAGAAAAAAATAGAAGCAAAGAAACAAAGTCGAGTAACCTTGTGTGTTGGAAAGATAAAACAGTGGCATTGAAATCAGAGAATCAATTCTGCTATTTTAAAGCACATTGATTCAGCCAGGGAAGTTATGGCGAAGATCCAAGCAGACAAGAAAAGTGACCGAGGCACTGTTGTTCTCTTCTGCCTGGAGCCTAGAGGGAAATAATTTTTGCTGGGGAAATTCTGAGGTTTTGGCAATACAGCAACATCAATAAAGACTGAGTGGTCTGAAGTAAGAAATTAAGCCCATAACTTTGCAGTTAATTCAGAGCATTTTTATCGATTATCAGCCTATAATTAGCTGGTGCAGTAGTGATGTTTTAGAACTGTGCAACACTAACTCTTAAACCATGAACTGATCCTTTTTCAACACATTTTCTTTACAAAATGGCCATTGGAGAGGATTTCCATGATACATTAAATTTAAGCCATTTGTTTTTACTGATTGCTTAAATATTTACAGCATGATCTGCCAGCTTCTTCCCTTCAGATCAAGTCATGGAGTTTTCAATGCTTTGTATGCTATTTGAATATAGAACAAGAAAGTGAGTGCATGTGTTAACAGCTGTTTGAGGCATATGCATTTTCAAAGCTGGTGCAAATATTTACACACATATGGATGTATGTATGCAGATCTATTTCTTCATTTGACAGCAGTCATTACTATAGTCTACAGTTTTTGTTGTGCAGAGCTTATGGAAAAAAGACAAACAGGCAGTTTACAGTAAAAAGTGAACAGCATGAAATGAAACCGCTCTCTTGTCTTTTCTTTTTAAAAGTACATGCTTTTCTAAATAAAAACAAGAACTCTGCTATTTTGCTAGCTTAGAAAATGCATGTAAAACTGAAGGTTAGAAAGGTGCAAGCTATCAGAAAACTCTTAATACAAAATTCAGAGGCCACTGAAGCTGTATTTATGAAAATATATATATATTAGTAAAACCATTTTAAAGCAAGCCCATTGTAACTGGGTTGTTATTATTAATAGTTTCAATCATATTTATGTTAAACATTTTACTAAAGTCTATTTCAATCGCTGGTTTTTTTCCACATTGATACTATTCAAAGAGGAATGGGATTATTTGTTCATCTTTCTTTTGATGTAGCACTGGCATAGTGAGTCATGCATAGGGTTTAATAAACCGTGCATATTTTGGTCAGTTCAATGGGCTATTGATTTTAGATAGCCATTGTAGATATTTGGCTCAAATTTAAAATAGGCTCATTTGCAAAACTGAAAAGCATGTCATTCATTAAAATTGAATGCTAAGCAAAAGAAAATTTGGCCTAAATGAACAACTACATAATGAGCCAAGACATGGTCTTCAGATTATGCTGTTGAATTACTCTGCTCAGCAAAGATTTCTTTAGAAACGACAACCATAGTTTCATTTCTCTAAAACAAAGTATCTCAATTAAAAAGCAGAATATTTTCAATGGTCAGAAATATGATCATATAAACTCAGTTTCTTTGTCCTTTGACATCATCCATGACAGCTGCTGTGATATGATTAGGTGTGATTATCATTTGCTGGATGTACTCATACATCCTAGTGCAGACCCAATGTACAATATTGCTGTTATGACAGTGTTTCAGTCCTAGCTGGGGTTGTCAATATAGGGCCCATAGGTGCAAATGGTGCAAAAAACCAGGAATCTTAATCATAAATGCAAGAGCTATGTTGGTGTTTTGAACACAGAGAACAGACTAGAAACTCTATTCTAGCATTAACCTTTCTGTTAACTGCACCAAAGAAAACAGTCCTGCAGACATCAGCTCCAAGACTGAGAATTAAAAACAAGATGAGACCTATTTTCAACTGACACTTTAAAATGCTGCTTCATCAGGCAAAAGTTTTTACATTAGTGCTTTTTTCACAAACGATTCTTTATTTATAGGAAAAATGCATTAAGTCATTTTGTAAGAGGATTTGACTAAAATGACAAATGCATGCATCTAAATTGGTATTTTCAAAGTAAGGTTGCAGTGAAAGCTTTCCTGAGTGCTCATTCTAAATTACTTTTATTGGTTTAAATGGAAAATAAATATCTTTGCTTTTGTCTACTATGTTAATTTTAATGTTACTTTTATTTTTTCTTTGACAATTTGTAGACATTGACAGTATTCAATACCTTGTTAGAAGGGAAAGTGAGCCCAATTTTGCCACCTTTTAATTGTTTAATGTTTTACTGAAATTAAAAAATCAGTGCAAATTTCATCATGTGCTTTTTTTTTTTAAAGCTTCCTGGTATGAAAGCTTTTCCCAGCTGTGCTACTTTTAGATATTATGTCAAAGAACAAAAATTTTCTTTTCAGTTCCATTACCCTCTATTCATGGAAATACTCGTACTCAAGACTGGTTCTAACAACTTTCCCCACAAAAGGAGTTAACACTCTTTTCCAGTGTACTTTATCTGAGATACTGATTTCTCATCTGACTCCAGGAATTCCAAGTACTCTTTAAACTCAAAGTCTCTTCACTGATTCTCTCAATTAATCTACTTATGGGCTATGCAGCTGAAGGCAGGACATGGCAGTCCTGAATTTCATTTGTGGCTAAATAACTGTTTTGGTTTTTTCTTTAAATGGTATGACTTATTTGTTCTCAAATACACTCAAAACCATTCTCACAATAGCCTAGATACAGTAGATTGACATTTAGAAATACAAAAGTATTTGGATCACAGGTTTGGGATTGTTGTTTTTTTGAATTTCAGCCTCAGAAGAATTTTCCTCTTCTGTTAACATCATTACTGGGAAGAAAACACTTTCATTGTTGCTTTTTGTTTCTATAACATAAGCGTGTATTTGGTCTTCTAGTCCCATATTTTTTCATTTGCTGGTATTTTTATCTTTTAAAGGTTGAGAAAGACAGTGTCCTTAAGACAATTAATAGTCCTTGCTCCTTTAACATTTATTGTTCAACTGCATCTTTTCTAGGCAGAGATGTCTGGGTTTCTTGTCTTAAGTGCAAGGGGAGGAAGCCCTCTCAACATGACTGGTTTCATACAAAGCTTATCTTTGCAAGATATATTGACAGTAAGAGGGACAGGAAGAATTGCTTCTTGTTCCAGATAACAAAACTAGTTCAGATGGACAAGTTACCAGTTACAAGGTCTCTTCACACCTGAGAATCTAGTTCTTGTTTTCAACTGTGAATAAATGTCATAATGTATGTTCCCAGTTCTTATGTCATAGAAAAAATTATTGAATGTGCATACAGAATACGAAATTTTACAAACTGACTTACTATAAAGGCTTTCATTTTTACTGTAAAAAGGTGAAAAATAAAGGCATCTGGAAACATAACATCCCCTACTGAATAAAGTCAGTGATGATCTTTATTTCAGTACAAGCAGAACTAGGTCTTTAATATTCAGTACCGAAATGTTTACATAATGACCACCTTTATGAAACTGTTTGCCTCATGTCAGAGATCTGCAGTTACTTTTTTATGACTTGTTCTTGAATCTTTTATGGCCAGATCATAATTTCATAAACCCATGCATAATATAATATTCTATTTCTAAATTAGTTTCAAGAAACTCAGTTCACCATTATTTCCTGCTTTCTAAGATGCACAGAAATGGCATGTTGAGTACATTCTAACTGAGAAAAACTTTCGAAGGAATATTATTTTTGGTGTAGTCTATCAGTCCCCAGAGTGCTGTTAAGATATTTGGTCCACTATAAATAATCTCTATTGCATTTTCTAGCCTGCCTAAATTTCAAAGTACAAAATCCCCATGCTTCCTTGATTACCTTCAGAAAATCAAGAACTCTTAGTCAAAATGGCTGTATACTTCAAATCAGAGAGCAAATGTCAGACACTTTAATTCTCTTAAGCAGGCACATTAACATGGATAGGCTAAGTAGTCATCCCAGTGATGGACCTTTGCTTCTCCAAGCGTTCTTTCACATGTGTTAGTGAGCCTTTTCCGTTTTTTAAGTGTTTATACCTTTCTACTTTTGAAAACACCCCAGCTGTGTTCATGAAATGGTGGGGACACAGAGGGAGTTGCCCATGCATATTACTGCTGAATTGCTTTATGCTGAAATATCAGTAATTGTAGTTATTAGGAGGCTGCTGTGGAACAGCACTATTTCTTGGGAGCTGTAGATCGCAGAAGGAGAGATGCTGATGAAAAAGCAAATTTATTCTTGTGAAAAGGCATAGAACACATTTTAAAACTGTGTTTTAAGAGAAAAGATTTTGTAGTCAGCAAAAACCTCATTAAGAAACAAACTAGGATTTTTATGGAGGCTCAGAGAATGGTGCTTCTATTTTGCAGCTTTTCTCATCTTTGCTTCAAGTTTCACCTGAAGAAAATTAAATAAGTAAAGGATTTAAAATTATTCCATCAATTATACAATATTATATTATACATGACATTTTACCTTCTCAGAATTACAGAGAGTTTGGATTCTGCAGAAAAGGTGGGTGAGAAAAACATAGTTAACATTTTAAAACCATTTGAGAGTAGTGAAGAATATATTTCTTCTCTCTTTGGGTGTCACTAAGCAACACCTTCAGAATAAAGAGAATAGTTGTTATCTGAATTGCTAACAATCAAGCAGACTTGTTCAGGATATTTTATGATTATTTTCAGACATTACCGCACTCACATTCTCTTGCTTAAATAGGTTTGCAACTCTACCTAGGTATTTACATACCTGCATCTGCATATGCTATTGTGAATAATAGAATACTTAAAAAAAGAATTAAAAAAGGAAGGAGTTTTTTTCTTACTTGCTACTTCTGAAAATATAATCTTGTAAACGAATCAGTGGAAAATTCCCTTCTCTTTCTGCGTGTCCCTTCTGTCAGATTTTCAGTTGTCTTTTATGCCCAGTTTTGAAAGAAAATCTGCCAGTAAGCAAGATACAGTTCCATGGACATTTTCCAAAACTTTACTTCCTTTAATGAACACAGCAAATGAGGGAAACTTATGAGACGTTTTAAACTGGCAGAGCCTTGAATATTTAAAGGGCTCTATCCAAAGTGACACAAAATGCCTTCCTACGAATTGTATGCAAACCAGTTTGCCAGTGTTCTGCCTTCCCCAGCCACGCTGCTTTTCTAACAGCTATGGTGTCATTAGAAAGCTCATTAGATAGTCTTTGTTCTGATAGTCCCGATTCGGGTGATAAGTGAGGACAATGGAGAATGATCTGTTTTTCCAAACCATATTTCCCTGATAACTACCCACCCTACCTGACTTTTACAAGACCTAAGGGAAGCTAATTACCTACTTTCTCCTAACACACACACACCCTCCCAACCTATAATATTCACTACACATTTGTGCCTCATCATGGATCTAAAAAGCTATCTTTTACCTGGCTTAGTAATCATTAACTGGATTCACGGAGGCATAAAAAAAGGATTTAGATGTTTGCCATACAGCCACTTAACTCAGATTCTCAAAGCCACAATGCAGTTACCATTTAGCCTTTAGAAACATGTGGTAGCTTGAGTTTCCCTGATGAGATTTCACTGGAAGTCCATGCTACACTGCTGTGCATGGCCAGGGGCATACCTGTTTGGCAGTGTTGATCAGTTCAGCACCTACAGCTTTCTTTTAACATACAACTGTCTTACTTGCAAGACCCCATCCTATAGTCACAGTAATGACATGCTTATCAGATTAATCTCTGCCCAAAATATGGTTGGCAGGTGTTGCACCCTTTATCTACAGCTCAGCAGCTCGCTCGCTCCATGTTAGTTCTCTGCGTAACTGGAGAGCAGGATGAAGTTTGGTATTTTACATGGGATAACTCAATATGCACTTCACCAGAACAAATGAGTCATAGGTTTCAGTAAAGAAGAATAATGATGTGCTTGATTCTGATCCCTGATTCAATGAATATTGGGAATAAACCAGTAAAATGTCACTATCGTACAAAGAGGTGAACAAGTAATGTCTGAATTTAAGGATCATATACAAGATTTTATATATATATATACACATACATATATTTCTTCATAGAAGGTCACCTGTCAGCTAAGTGAGGAGAAAGATACAGAAAATGGTACAAAATCTGATAACTTGTTATAGCTTTACATTGAGACTATCTTGGAAAACATAGAGCTAGGATGAAATTCAGGGCTCAACGCAAATTCAGATACTACATTTAAAGCACTCATTACAATTAAAAGAGCAGCTGAAAAATGTAAAACTATGGAGTACTTTGCTTATGCTTAACTGATTCTGAAATGTCACTGAATTAACACCTTCATTTTTTTTCTTCTGTGCTGAAGCAATTTGTCATTTTATTGCCATGTGATTTTTTTTCCCCCTCATTTGCTCAAGTCTTTAAGAAATAAATGTTTTATTAGGGAGAAAGTAGAAAAGCAAAATGTCCTGTTGCAGACTTCCTATGTAACCTTGGCTTACTATTGGATTTGTACCTCAATTTCCTGCTCATACAATGGGATAAAAAGAGGGAATGGATTTTTTCCCCCCCTGAAGATGTAAGGTGAGAATCTGTTAAAATGTGTGATGATATCTTAATAAGCGAAACAATCATACATTATTATGGCAACCCTGAAAAAGATAGAATGCAGATGTAATAGAGTAATAAAACACTGTTTTATTCTAGCCACAGGAAGACTCAGGCCCAGATGTTGGAAATTATTGACCAACACAGTGTTGTTATAATAAAATCTCATTAAACACAATTAAAAAGAAAGAAAAAAACCTCAAACCCAAATCCAACAAAAAAACCCTCACAAACATAAGTAGTGCTGGATTATTTCAGTCACTTGGCATTTAAAAGTCACTGACCAAATGCTTTTTCTAATGTAACTTACAAATAGAAAAGGAGAAAGAAAAAGGAAGAAAAAAAAGAAAGAAAAAAAAGAAAAAAAGGAAAACTTTAGACACCAACATGTTGCTCCGAGTTAGTCATTCTGAAAAATGAACTTATTGCAGAATATGTTATCTATTATCTATTACACAGAAATATACACTATGGTGGATGCTGAAACTTCCAATATTAAAAATCATGCTGAGATACTTAATCTTTACAGATCTGAAAGTAAAGAGAAACTACACTAAAATAATTGTCTTCAGTTTTTTGTTGAAATATTTTTTAAGCAGTATGCCTGTTTAGATTATGAATAACAGTTATTTAAAGTGAGTATTTTCTAACAATCCAGATTTACATTCATATCAGCATTATTTGTTTTAAGTAGGGAGATCTCCACATATGTAGGCTTTACTTCTGCTGTCTTTCATACTGAACCTGTGTGCTGCCAGATCAACCACAAATACATAGCTCATCTTCACCTGATGTCAGAACATAATGATCTTTTTGTTCAATCAGCACTGCATACGGTCCCTTGCAGATATGAGGTCTATGTACTGTTACGTTTACTGCGGGAAGGCAAAAAAATGACACTGGATCCAGCCTGGCCTAAACACAGGTTGTCCAAAATGAATCAATTTTATTTTTTTTTTTAAACACAGATGTAAAACTTCTCAGGGAGTAAATTAGTGGTTTCTATTATGTGGTCGAATCATTTCAGTCTGCTGTGTCTGTTATACCACAATTTTGAAACATGACCTCCGTCTGATCCAGTGAGGCAACTTCAGTAAATATTGTCTATGATGAATATCTTTGTGCAACACGGCACCATTTTAGCTTATTTGCAAAATATACGTATTTACAGGGTACTGAGGGCATTTACAGGGCCTTGAGGGGCCTCACATGGGATCCCCACCCACACCGTGCCCATGGGCCCAGGAGCCCGGTTCACATCAGGTACAAAGCTACATTGTAGGTGTACCTGCCTTCTGACTCCTTTTTCTCCCAACTGGACCTCCATGGGCTCACCTAGATCTAGCCATGTTGGCTCCCCTTGCCCTATTGGGGGTTTTGGATGGACCCTGTTACCAGTCCCTGGCTCTGCCTCCTCGGCTCAGACCCTGTATGGCTTTGCCTTGTTGGTGGGGGAGCTGCTCATACTGGTATTACGCTTGGCTCCTATCTCACCTTCCTTCAGCAAGCAGCCAGCTCACACTACTCCCTGACGCAAATACACGTTTTTACTCCAACAATTATTGTTAAGGAATAATTCAGTCTGCCTAAAACCTTTTTCAGGTTTTAGGTGACAGAGTTTTGTAAGGTAGGCAGGATTTTCCACAACACTGCTTTTTTACCTATCTTGTGAAGATCATCAGGGTATTGGATCTGGTACAGAGGCAATGACACGATGATGTTTCTCATTTTAAAACTTACCAAGGTAAAGTTTGCTCCATCTTGCTCTGTATCAGCAAGGTTTTTTAGTTTGCTCATTTTTGTTTCTCAGTACAAAATCATTCCTTAATTTCCACTGCCATGGGCAGAAGAGCAAATTTTGACTGTCTTGAACAGAAAAATGACTAAATGAGTCTTTGAACCAGAATACTTTCTAGTGACCCAAAGAGTTTAAAACATTCTCTTAGAAGATAATGCACTTCTAATCTAAACAGGGAAAAAAAATTACTTTTAGAGAGGATATAGAACATGGGAAAATATAAAGACATACAAATATATACACACACACACATTTAGTCTTACAACACCTGTGCATTTAAAGAAATTAGGTACTTTTAAAACCATCAAAATATCAATTTTCTTGTGCGTAAAGATGATCTTTATATAGATATTGATAGCTAGTGCAAACGTCTCACATGCTTCCAGCTCATAGCTCTTATTTAAGGGCATGGGAAAGTAAGAAGGTAAATCAAATAGGCTTAATAATTTGCATCATGCTAGTACACTATCAGAAATATGCAGTATTCATTAAATGTTAATGAATTTCGTTCTCCTGAGGTAAAGTTTAGATCCATGTAATTTTTATGAGTTTGTCGTGGTTTCAGCTGGGATGGAGTTAATTTTCTTCTTAGTAGTTGGTGCTGTGCTGTGTTTTGGCTGTGATG
>JAVJGI010000014.1:38196863-38210564 GCA_035590275.1 Ibycter americanus
TGCTATTTAGCTACTTAGCCCAAACAAGCCACAGCTGTACATTATCCACATCAGCCAACCCACCACCCCAGAAGCAAACTCAGAACTGTACATTATCAATGTTAATTAACCCTCTACAGTTCCTCTACACCTAGCTAGTGATGGTTTTTCCCCTGCAATTTGCAACACTGAAATGGTCACACCACCTCCCTGAAGAGATAGTGATGTGCTTCAGCACTCCCTAGCATGGAAGTACAATACCATTGCTTTGACACACAGACCTGTTTTGTGCTTTGTGCAATCCACGGTGTGATGTATAATGTCATAGAATCATAGAATCATTGAATCATATTAGGTTGGAAAAGACCCTTAAGATCATTGAGCCTAACCATTAACCTAACACTACCAAGTCCACCACTAAACCATGTTCCTAAGCGCCATGTCACTATGCATCACTGTCCTGTAGTAGAGAAGCAGGATCTGCTGACTTCAGAGAGACATGAGAACTACCATAGCTTAGGCATTTCAGCTATATGGTTTCATCTCACCTAACTTCAGGAACCTTCTCAACCTCCATTTGTAGTCAATTAAAAGAAATGAACATTTTTGGGTGTCATAGTTTAACCCCAGCAGGCAACTAAGTACCATGCAGCCACTAGCTCAGGTGCCCCACTCCCAGTGGGATGGGAAGGAGAACTGGAAAAAAGTGAAACCCGTGGGTTGAGGTAAGAACAATTTAATAAATGAAATAAAGTATAATAATAATAATTAATAATTATAATAATTGTAATTAAAAGGGAGATAACAAAAAAAGAGAGAAGAATAAAACTCAAGAAAAACAGGTGATGCACAATACAATTGCTCACCACCTGCTGACTGATTCCAAGCCAGTCCCTGAGCAGCGATCAGCTCCTCCTAGCCAACCTCCCCCAGTTTATATACTGAATATGATGTTGTATGGTATGGAATATCCCTTTGGCTAGTTCAGGTCAGCTGTCCTGGCTCTGCTCCCTCCCAGTTTCTTGTGCATCTCCTCACTGGTAGAGCATGAGAAACTGAAAAGTCCTTGACTTCATGTAACAACTGAAACATCAGTGTTATCAACATTATTCTCATACTAAATCCAAAATATACCACTGTACTAGCTACTAGGTAGAAAATTAACTCTATTTCAGCTGAAACCAGGACACTACACCCCCTTATTCTATACCATTTATGCCATGCTCAGGTTCCACACTTATCAATACATCCCAGTCAACTACCATCATCTTTCCTGTGTTTTATTATATACACACAGACATCATTCCCTTAGTCTATGGGCCATTCCTATAAAAGTCCACTGAGTACATTTAGTCCATGATTTTGGGCTCCATCTGTCGTGGGGAAAAAAAAAAAAAAAAAAGAAAAGGACAGATCACCTCCAAAATCTTATCAACATATACAAATATCTTAAGGGTCTTAAGGGTGAGTGTCAATGAGTGTCAAGAGGATGGGGCCAGGCTCTTTTCAGTAGTGCCCAGTGACAGGACAAGGGGCAAGGATCAGAAATTGCAACACAAGAAGTTCCATGTGAATATGAGGAAGAACAACTTTACTTTGAGGTTGACAGATCCCTGGAACAGATTGCCCAGAGAGGTTGGGGAGTCCCCTTCTGAGGAAATATTCAAAACCTGCCTGGATGTGGCTCTGCAACGTGCTCTAGGTGAAGCAGGGGGATTAGACTAAATGACCTCCAGAGGTCCCTTCCAACCCTGACCGTTCTGTGATTCTGTAATAGCCTGTCAGGGCGGGAAAGATGGTGTGTGGTGTTAGATTGTTGCATGCTGATGCCAGTTCTGATTCCATCACCACTGCACTTGTTCAGTTTCATTAAAGTTCATTCCTCATTAATCTGGGTGATTTTTGCTGTAAATCCCCTGATACGGCATATAGCTAGGAGTGATGACATACAGTGTTATATAGCATTTAGTATCACAGGCTATGCTCACCCATGATGAGATCCCCTTGAGGTACACATCGGGCTTCCCCATCCTCCCACATTACCCACCAAGTGCACCCAGGTCCCTGAACAACAATAATCCCGTGATGGATTTGCCTTTGCCTGAGGGAGGAATAACTCAGCCTGTTTTCCCCGACACATTTTTTGTGCGCACTACAGGGCTTTATCCCCTTCTACAGTATGTAAAAGCTTTGATTGGGCAGGGCCAGCCCAATTGACAGATCTTCTAGTGTTGAATAAGCAGATGCCTTTTGCTTAATGTGTATCCTAAAGTTTGAAGGTCCCAGCACCCATTGCTCTCAGTGTAGTCTTTAACAGTCCGTTGTATCATTTGATTCTTCTGGAGGCTGGTGCATGATAGGGGATCTCATAGACCCATTCAATGCGATGTTCTTTGGCTCAAGAGTCTATGAGATTGTTACAGAAATGAGTCCCATTGTCTGTCTCAATTCTTTCTGGGGTACCACGTCACCGTAAGACTTGCTTTTCAAGCCCCAGGATCGTGTTCCAGGTGGTGGCATGAGGCATGGGATGTTTCCAGCCATCCAGTGTTTGCTTTCACCATTGCAAGAATGTGGCACTCGCCTTGGCAGGTCTGTGGGAGTGTGACATAGTCAATTTGCCAAGCCTCCCCAGATTTATATTTCAGCCATTGTCCTCCATACCAAAGAGCCTTTAACAACTAGGTTTGCTTAATTGCAGCATGTTTCATATTCATGGATTACCTGTGCAGTAGTGTCCACGGTCAAGCCCATCCCTCATTCATAAGCCCATCTGTACGTTGCATCTTTTCCCTGACGGCCTGAGATGTCATGGGGCCACTGTGCTATAAATGACTCACCCTTATGTTACTAATCCAGATCCACCTGCACCTCTTCAATCTTAGCATCTTGATCCACCATAATATTAGGTTGTGAGTTATCTGACCAATATTATCTGACCTTATCTGACCTAATGGCCTTCTGCAATGGAGTGACTGCATCAGTGGACAAGGGAGGAACTACAGATTTCATCTACCTGGATTTCTGTAAGGCCTTTGATATGCCCCTCTTCCACCCAACCCTCACCCCTCCCCCCCCTCCCCCGCCCCATCCCTCCTGACATTCTTACCATGAAATTGGAGAGAGATGTGTTTGATGAGTGGACTGGTGAATGGATAAGGAATGGGCTGGATGGTCAATGGCTCAATGTGCATGTGGATACCAGTAATGAGTGGTGTCCCTCAAAGGATCATGCTTGGACCAGTACTATTTAATATCTTAATCAATGACATACATAGTGGGACTGACTCAACAAGTTTGCAGGTGACACCAAGGTGAGTGGTGCAGTTGATAGACTAGAGGGAAAGGATGCCATCCAGAGGGACCTTGAATGGCTGAAGGCCATGTGAACTTCATGAAGTTCAACACACCAAAGTGCAAGGTCCTGTACCTGGGTCAGGGAAACCCCCAGTATCAGTATGGACTGGGGGATGAATGGACTGAGAGCAGCCCCATGGAGAAGGACTTGGGGATACCGGTAGATGAAAATCCGGACATGAGCCAGCAACATGCACAACAGTTTTAAACTGAAAGAGGGTAGGTTTAGAACAGACATCATAAGAAAGAGATTTTTAATGAAAAGGGTGGTGAGACAATGGAATAGATTGCCCAGAAAAGTAGTGAATGCCCCATCATTGGAAGTCTTCAAGGGTGAATAGAGCTTTGAACGGATCTAGAGGGGGATGTTCCTGCCCCATGGTAGGGGGATTGGACCAGATGATCTTTAAAGGTCCCTTCCAAACCAAACCAGTCTATGATGCTATGATTCTAGATGTCCATTGTAGGATAAATCCTGCCCTTCAAAGCCTTATTTCTTTCCATGCAATACACTGGAAATCAAGAGTGACTAGCTCAGCTGAAGAGATATACATTAGATTAGATGAGTTCCATCTGTGATGTTATAAAGTCATTAGATGCCTTCATTTTTTTAATGTTTCACTGGAGCTTGTACATTTTGCCTCAGTGTTAAAAATGGTGTCATAGCATATACATATATGCACAACTTAAATGGTTGTGTTTTTTTAAAAAATTTAAGAATCCAACATGTACAGTGTCATCTAATTAATTTCACAAGAAATAAAATTAGATTAAAATAAATCTGCTCTGAAGTTTTCTGTCATTTGATTTTCTTGAAAATATACATTTAACCTTTCCCCACACAATACTCAAACATTCACTAACCCTTAACTGGGTGCTTTGAATCCTTAATGAAGATGAGAAGAAATATCACACTTACATTCCATGAATAAGATTTTATTTACTGGGGAGTGAAACAGGAAAAAAAAAAAAAAATCATCCTCCTATTAAAAAGGAGAGCAATTATTCGGCTAATGCTCTGCAAACAATTGCAAATTCACATAAATAAAAGGCCTGAAAAATTTCACTAAAATGGCAAATGCAGGGAAAAGTTGAGTATAATGAAGCCATAGCTTCCAAATCCACTATAAAGCACCCCCTACTAAAATATCTTCAATTTTGAAATTTGACTGTACCTTTCCCTTGGCTTTTCAAGAGCTATTGCGGAATGTAAGTGATCTAGGCAAGGCGTCAATGTACTGCATTACATCAATGTATCAACCATAGGGTATG
Source organism: Ibycter americanus (assembly GCA_035590275.1). Taxonomy (NCBI): domain Eukaryota; kingdom Metazoa; phylum Chordata; class Aves; order Falconiformes; family Falconidae; genus Ibycter; species Ibycter americanus. Next base: position 38,201,472 of record JAVJGI010000014.1, read on the forward strand.
TGTCACTGATAAAACTAGTAGTCTCGGTACAGAGTCTTTGATTTCAAAGAGTGGGTAGAAAGACTGCTGCAAGGCATAAAACCATTAATATGATCGTATTTCCATAAGCTTGTCTTCAAATGTACGCAGTCATTATTATATAATTTCCTTGAATAATGCTTTAAGTAAGAAAGACTTCGTAATAATATGATAGTTTTATCCAAGAGCCTACAATGAAACAGTGGTGTGTATTTGTTCCTGAATTTCTCATGCCATATGATGAATAGCAGCAATTATAGGAAAGAACAATATTAGTTTTACAGTTATTGTTATTATCTTAAAGTACTAAGAATAAATTCCCGTATTTCACTAGATAGTCCAATCACTGCCAAAATATGTGACAGAGGAACATTTTATAATCTCTGTATTTCACACTGACTGCACAACAAGAAATTGGCAGAGCCAAGTCATTTATATCTCCTTATTACCAGCTTGCAGAAGGCTTTGAGAACATGAGGCTAGTGATGGATATTTTTATAGCAGATGTTGTTTTATTCTCTTTTACTGTAGTAAGTATACTTCAGATTAGTTCCACTGCAGTTTATTGAAGTAGCAGGAAGAGATTAGCAATAGGAGAACAAGACACACAACTTGCTTACTCTTATTTTGTGGAAAGAACTATATTTATATAGAAATTGAGACTGTTTAGGCAGAATCAGAGTTCCTTCATTTATTACTTTAGATCTTATTGTGCTGTGTAATTCATTTACACTGATGCAAAATTTACTTAAATACGGGACAATTATTTAAATGGAATATTTCTATTGCAAATTAGATTTCCACTAAGTATGTGAGACAAATATTTCTCTCAAAGGGTAAAATATACCTAAATGCAGAAAGCCTGACTAAATATACCTACCACTTCCGTGCACACAGCATCTCAGTCAAGCCTTGCTAAAGCATTGATGTTTTAAAAAAATAAACTTATTGTGCAGTAGAAGAGATTCACAGGGTAATCTCCTTTTCTGTAAAGTGGCATTTAACAAAATACAAAAGGTTCTTCAAGTATTTTTGCTACCTTTATCATTAGACAGTGGCTTCTGCCTTTTCTGAAGGTTATTCAGAAAGCAAATGTGAAAACATTGTATCAACTTTTGTTCTTTTTGTCTTCTGCCTGGGTGGGTTTTTTGGGTTTTTTTTTTTTTCCTCTTTTTCTTTCTTCACCTCGTACCTTACATATAATAGAACTCAAAAATTTTTGGTACTGCTAGTTCTGCTATAACTGCTTTCTTGTAATTCCATTTTGAAGACATGCACATTACTTCTCCAGCATGCCTTAGCAGCAAATACATTTCTTGTATTTTCACTTGGTGTAATCAGTTAAACTTGTCAGTGTACCCACTCCTGTTTCTTATCTGTATCTTATGATAAATTGCACTATAAATTGATGTCACAAGCCATTTAGTGAACTTAGATAACATTAGGTCCTATTTTTGTTTACTTGTTTTCTTGTGTGGCTAATACATATCATTAAAAGTTTCAAAATATGAGTTAAGAATAGTTTAAAACAATGGAGTTGGCTCTTTTCTTTGTTTTGAGGGGTTTTTTTTAAGTTATATTTTCATACTTGATCCCTAAAGAACACTGTTCAGAATCATTAACAGCAAATATGTGTTTACAGCTAGTTTAAGTCAATTGCTAATTAACTCCACAAGGCAGAAATAGATTTCTGTTTAGTACTGAGTTTGCGCTTTTCCTTTATTCTTGACACTCACAGGTGTGAGGTTCTAACTACATTAGCATCTGCTCTGTTATTGCCTGATCCAAGCCCCACTGAAATCAACATAAATTTACTGGGAAAAATTGATGGGAAAATCTTCACAAAAATTCTAAAATCTTAGAAAAATTTAGGCTAGACAGGACTTCTGGAAATCTGACCAGACACCTCTCTCAAATCAGGGCTAACTTTGAAGTTAGATCAGATTGCCAAGGGTCCAGTCACACTTTTGTATCTCTGCATCCCCTTTGGTACACCTCTTCCAGTACTTCCCCACACTCATTGACTTACACACACACACACATCCCCCCCCCGCCCCTTTTTTACCTGATTGGAGCATCCTGCAAATTGTGCCCAATGTCTCTTCTTTCATTGCACAATCCAACCAAGACTCTAGCTCCATTTTCTCTAAAACTGCACCATAGCTAATTGAAGAGAGCTATTACAGTCTGCCTTTGCCTTCTTTTCTTCAGGATGAACAAATTTAGGTCTCCCAACCCTCCTTGTGTATTGCATAACATATATAATACTGTACTCAAAAAAAATTAATAAATATCTCACAGATTTTTTCTTGGTCTGACAATGAAAAACAAGACCAATACAAAACAATCCATTGTTGATTAGTTTATTATTACTCAGCTTAAGTGTAGTTATTATTAGGGCAGCATAATGACTCCTATTAGAAGTTTGCAGCTGATTACTGTGCACAATCTTGCCATCGTTTTTTATGCAAACCTCTCTTTAATTTCACCAGGAGTTCTGCAAACGAATATGATCAAAGGTCAATTGAAACGGTCAAGTTTATTCAGATTAAGCACTTCTTGGCTTATTCCTTTTTGGCATGAATAAAATTAAAAGCATATATAATGAAATAAATACAAACTGAGGGCTTTATGTGGTGGTGATTTTTTTCTTTTTTCAAATAGAAACCAGCAATGACTGTTTGGATTCATGATGGTCAAAAGGAAAGAAAATTTATTGTCAATTGTATAAATACAGATAATGTACATAAATGCTTATTTTATGAGTAGAAGTTTTATCGTATGTATGTCTGGAGACCTGCACTATTTGATTAGACATATATGTCTAAAAGAAACACCACACTATTGGATTGTATATCTCTATGATTTAAAATATTTACTTTTATTTTTAATATATTATAGTAATCAGTAACTTTTATCTGAAATTTTACTACTGCATAGAAATAGGATTTCAATGCATTTTGTGAAAAAGCATTTCATACACAAGAAGGCACAAAATGAATTTGTAAGAGAGGTAAATTTAGGGCATACTGACTTGCATTTATGTGTTGTAAAACCCTAAATTCAAGGATTCCAGTAGAAATATAAACTACAAAATTCTTTCTGAGACTGCAGGAAAGGTTAGAAAAACATTAGGGAAAAAAAAGTCAGAATAGTTTCTCTGCTTTAAAAAAATTTATTAGCTATTATCCCATTTCTAGCCTTTTAAAATATCTTTTCTTGTACAGCCTGTAGATGGCAGTCTTGTACCATTCATGAAAATATATGCCTACACATTTACATATATAAATACGTATGCGCACAGGAAGAAATATAAAATATTAGGAAGGTGAGAAGGAGATGGAGTTTGTGGGGTTTTTTTTTTTTTGTTTTATTTTCCACATCATGAGATGGCAATTGTATAATGTATGAAGTTTCTGTAAATCTGATTTAAATCTTTCTATGGTTCTCCATTTTGTATGTTCATGGAAACTAATTTCACTGTCACAATGACAATAACACAAGTAATTATCTCTAAAATATTGCTGGTATCTAGTAGAAAATAAGTGCCTCTGCAAGTGATGGGATACTGTCATGCTTCACTAGGTTGAATGAGTGTAGACAATTTCAGAATTGGACATCATACTTATGAGTAATGGGGAACTTTTCCTTAATGTGTATTTCTAAAATTATGGTGGCAAAAAGCCTTGCACTTCGGAATATAAAAGTCCTAAACATTAAGCAAATTTTATTTGAATTACTGTGGTGCACTCAGTTTTAATCTGTGAAAGAGAGACACAAATTTGGTATTTGTGCACCATTAAAAAACCACAAACACACAAAGAAAAACCTCACAACAACAAATCAACCAACCAAAAAAAATCTCAAAAGGCTTCTGACAGCAATATCAAGAAAGTAGAATTGCAAGGAAGTATTTTCTTAGCTTACACAGTAGGCAACTACACAACATGTTCACATATTGTTTGATAAGTAGTTGTGCCATGACTGATACGCTGCACATTTTAACAGCATGATAGAATAAGCGTAGTTGTGCAATTTAGTCAAAAGAAAAAAACCCAAAACCCAAACCAACACAAGACCCTCTAACCAGTCTTGTGACTTCTCTGTATGTGTTATGTCCTTTTTTATTAATGGGCTTTTCCTTCTGTCTCTGAAAAGCTATTTAAAGGTACTATACAGGGCTGTAATGTAAGAATCCTAAACAGATACTCCTCCACAATGTGGCTTTGTCTTAGTGATTTCAAGCCTTTGTGGTTTGCAGAATTAATTTATACTTTCTTTTTTGCATGAAATTGTTCATGATTGATGCTCTGATGAAACATTCTGCATTTGAGCAACATGTCCACATTCTGTTCTTTGCTGATGTATCACATCTGAAGCATTACTTTTTGCTGCCAAGATATAAAGAGGGTGGTAACAGGAGAATACAAACTAATTTGCCTCAGCAAAACAAAATAGTCCTGATAGTCAGCCTCTGTTCCTTACCCTTCTACTTGAAGAGGGCAAATCTTACTTTCACTTACTCATGAAGTTGCCATGGAAATATATATTGGACAAGATAAATAACTTGTTAAAGGATTTATTGAATAAACACCTTATATTGCTAATCCAGCCTCAACTTTTTGTTCCCATTCCTTATCCTAAGCAGAAAGTATGCCTCAATTATAAAATCACTGGCTGTGGACTAGGTTCCATTACAGAATCCTCTATAGATTTTCTTCCTCATCTTAAACATTAATGTTAGTCAAATTATGCCAGTGTTTGGTTTGGTCCTTATTTGTTGTTCATTGTCATGTATATAGTCACTGCTTACAACACAAGGTACTAAAAAAGAGCTTGTAAATAAGGATGTCTGGTTTCAATGGTTGGTGCTGCACTGTGTCACGGCAGAATTTAGTTCAATTTCTCTGTGGAATCTAGACACATAAACTCCTCTTTGCAACTTAAGTGCCCTAGGATGTGGTAAGAAATATCAATATGCCTTGATATTTGAAGTGCTGTGTACCTCCACTCTTCATTCGGCATGGCAATTTGGTTTGATTATTGTTTGAACTTGGACCAGCAGAAATGGTAAAGCATAGGAAACAGGGAATCAAGGCTGTCATATTATGAATTTAGTAGTGTTTATGCACAGAAGAACTCAATGCTGAATCTTAAAAGCACAACTTGATGTACAGAAATTTTGTACAGAATACAACATTAAAAAATATTCTTGGATTAAAGCAAATCTGGAAAAAAACCTCCAAAATCCCAAAAGAGGAAGAGCTACTTAAGGGAAAAGAAGGAAGTGATAGGGCAAACCTGTAGTCTCAATCACTGTAATTAGTTACTGAACTATGAGGTTTGGTTAAACCTCTTCACCTACCTCAAATTCTATGTATTACTTTCCATTGACTGATCATTACAGAAATTCCCCTTTCTGCACCTCTGATCTCCAAATAGTACTTCCACATTACTTACAGTAAATAATCAAAGTAGTATGAAATAAATATAGATTTAATCTAAAAAATCCTTTTCACTAGAGAAAAAAAAAATAATAATCTTGGATCTTAACCAGCACATTTTTGCTTGTTCAATGTAAAGGAAAAATGTGAAATCTTAAGCTATCTGAACGAGAGGAAGATCCAAGACTTTCTCTTGTGTTTAATCTAAAGCACGCAACTTGTATCAAGTGATATTTCATGTCTCAGATTTCATTCTGAGATCTCAGACCTCTTTCTTTTCCATTGTTCTTTCCATGAGAAAGTACATGGAATTAGAGATGCTACAACTGAGAACTTAACCAGTCTCAACTGCTCATAGAAGCTATAGCATATTTCCTCCTATCAGTCCCACAAATACCGAAATCTTCACCCAGTATTTGAAAAACTTCTTTGTTACAGCGAAGTCAACACTCAAATGTGTGCACTTGGTATATGCACTTACAGACTTCATATGGTATATACACTGCTATACTTGGTAAATTCTGCCATCAGTGCAGTCTTGTCTGCATCCAAAAAGAAAGCTCAAGTCTTTGCAGTTGTGGTGGTTTGTGGGTTGGTTTTTTTCCCCCCACAGGAGTTTCAATCATAATGCTCTTAATTTTCACTTAGTATTAGTATATACAATCAACACTTTTAGCAATTATTCTTAATTTTACATGTTGATAGATGCAATAATCAAGTTAATACACCAGAATAATATACAATTCCTAATGCCAGAGTATGGCCCAAGTGTTTTGCTTGCTACCACACTGCCTTTTATACACTTTTATGTATTTTAATTGGTTTTGGTAGTAAACTGTGTTCCGGCTTGGGACAGCCTGAGCCGGGGGGATTCAATGTTACACCTGGAGTGAGATGAAGATGCAAACGAGGTCAAATGCCACCAATCAGGAAAGTTTATTGAAACAGAGTGTTGATAAGAAAAGAGCGATAGGAAAAGGAAGAAAGGATAGAAAAGAAGGAAACCCAGCACGCAGCCAGGGCAGAGTTGGAAGAGACAGTCACCACCATGAATCCAGTGGCATCCTGGTGGTCTGTAGTTCTCTTGTCCATCGGGGGTGTGGGTCTCTGGATCACACGCACTTACTGTTCAGTGGTGCAGTCTTTTACAGGGTATTTGGGGAGCTGTTTCCCTGACAATGGCTCGTACTGCACGTCTGTGCACGCTTCCCATCTCGGCACACAGGTTATGAGGGGCACACGCGGCAGCCACGTGGCCCTTTGTCATGGACTGCACGTGCCTCAGCAGGTTGAGGTGGTCAGTCATGTCTGAACATGTTCCCCAAAACAACGTGGCCGTTTCTGGACCCCAGCAAATGTCTGGGCTCGGGTGGCTGTTTGCTCTTTGTCTGGTCCACAACTGCCGAGGTCCCGCCAGGTAGCTTTGCACCAAGCTCAGCAGGTATGCAAACAAGCTTTGAGACTATCAGCTGACAATAAGGTCTCCCACACCACCCCATGTCTCAAAGAGTGTCACTTCTTCATCCATGGTGGTGGAAAGGTAGAGAAAATAGTAAAAGAAAATAGTAAAAGTGTGGAAAAGAGCATAGTTTATACAATGTTTACAACTGGGGTTTCAGTCTTAGACTGAAATACTGTATGGGTATGTTTGACATCACAAAATGAGGCAGCTACTAACAGCATACTTGAAACAGTACGTTGGATCAACTGCACAAAACATGGAATTAAACATGGGAGGAACAAAAACAATGCAACACCACATAATATATAGAAAAGGATGTGTTTGACCCATGGGATACCTGGAAGCCAAGAGAAGGGATCAAATTCCCAACTCTCCCAGATCTGTACAGGGATATAGACCAATTTTCATATTCCTGAAGTGATATGTTTAACAACTTGACCATTATCATCACTTTTTAAACAACAATTAGAATCATTTAATTTACCACAGACACTCCCTTCTTTGGCTAGCAGGTATTCAACAACCATGCGGTGTTGGAACATCTCTGCTCGCGTTTGCATGGCCTGATCTGCCAATAGATCAAGGGCACGGGCAGTCTCATTGGTGATAATTTCTAGGACTGCTTGTAACCATATGATGCAATTTAAATTATAGATAGGTTCTCAAGCACCACTAACCAGTTCATTAGGGTTCCAAGTGGCTGGTCCATAATACTTGTGCTACATACTTCTCTGCAGTAGTATTACTGTGCTGACAAGTAAAAATAGCCATATTAAACCATTTATCCTTTGCCACAATACTAATACATCTGTAATTATTATATGAACATTATATCCAAGTGTCATTGGATAACTGAACATGAGTCTGATTCCACTTGCTTTCTTCCTTGAACAGTTATGAGGTTTACGTTCTGTGGTTTACAATCATAACTGGGTGATAATGTCCCTTCACAGGTGCTTTGTCCCAACCATACCACTACCAATTCTCCCACCTGAGCGCTACCTTCCCCTTCAGTGATTATTTTCTGTTCAGTTTTTATTTGCAAGGCAGTGGCTCAATATTTCCGTATCTTACCCTCTTGTTTAGCAGAAGCATCTGTAAACCAAACATTCTGTAAGAGTTCTGAAAATGGGGTGTGTAAGTTGCACCACAGGATAAATTGGACCATTTTCAATTTTCAAGGCAGCTTTTTCCTGAATAGCCAAGGTCTTGGCAGCACTCTCTGAAACCTTGAAGATGTTACAGCAATGTTTCATCTGGAAGCATACCATTTCTGCACCGAGGCTCCTTGTGCCACCCTGTCAGGGGGTGGTGACCTGGGCAACACAGGTTTTATCACCTTATAAGGACCTCTGAGCACCATCGGTTGTTTATGTATGGTGCATTCAGCTTCTCGCAGGGCTGAGCTGACCGCAAACAAACCCTTTTCCCAGGTGGAGTACCATTTCTCAGCACCCTTAAAGCTGCAAGAGCAGAACCCAATAGGTCAGGTGGGTCCTTTCAAAGTAAACACAAAGCATTCTTGGTCCTCGGGTTGTAAGGGGACCATAACACCAGTATCTTTGACATTGATAGTTGTCATAATGGGATGAGCTTGTTCCTGGATAGATGCTCTAAGCTCAGCAATGTTTGGCACAGCAGCTGTTAACAGGCCTGAGTTAGCATTAAGCCTTCGATAGTCTACAGTTAATCTCCATTTTCCATTTGGTTTACAAACAAGCCATGCCAGGAAGTTAAAAGAAGAGTGGGCTGGCACTACAGATCCCTGTTCCTTTAACTCCTCCAATACTGGGGCTATTCCTTCCCGTGCCCCTAAGGGTAATGGACAGGGTTTGACATTAGTCAATCATGAGGGAGGGAGCAAAGGTGCGGCATGTAATAGCCTTATATCTATAGATGGGGTGCCAAATGTCCAATTCCTCCCCTTATCATCAGCCCACACCTTACCTTTCAGAACACTGAGTAATAAAAGGTTAAGCGAGAATGGTCCTGCAACCTTTGTTACAGGAGTGGATGTATCCTCCTGGGTAATCGCAAACCAACAGTAGCCAATGTTTGCGCTTGAACATTACCAGAAGCATCTGCAACAAACATACTGTGCTGGTTTAAAAGTAAACCGGCAGGAGAAATGAACCCAACTCAAAAGAGTTTAGAAGTCAGAACTACAAT
>JAVJGI010000014.1:38217528-38270006 GCA_035590275.1 Ibycter americanus
CGGGCCCGTAGTTTCCTTGTCCATCGGTGCTGGGGGCTCGGGATGGCGGCGCTCACCGTGCGATGGTGCACCCTCCGTAGGGTGTTGGGGAGCCGTTTTCCTGACAATGGCTCGTACCGCCCGTCCGCCCACGCTCCCCATCTCGGCACGCTGGGTCCGAGGGGCACACGCGGCGGCCACGCGGCCCCTTGCCGCGGACTGCTCGTGCTTCGGCAGGTTGAGGCGGTCGGTTGTGTCTGGACGTGTTTGCCAAAACGATGTGGCCATTCCTTGACCGCCACCGATGCCTGGCTGTGGGCGGCTGTTTGCTCCTTGCCTGGTCCGCAACCAGCCAGTTCCCGCCGGGAGCCGGGCACCGAGCGCAGCGGGGACGCGAGCAGGCTTTGAGACTCTCAGTGCACAGTATGGCCTCGCACAAACTGCTAGGCCACATTTAAGGTGTTCTGCAATATCTCAATTTTCCTGCCCAGAAAAGTCAAGTTTCTCATCTCTTAGATGTACATACTCTATTAAACTTTTGCTCATGCCCACGGTTGGTACCATGTAGCCACGAGATCTCCGGTTAGCAGCATGTGCTACGTGCTAGCCTGTCTGAAGCAATAGTGGGCAATTTTAATTCTGAGTGTTGCTACTATATTCGGCAGAGTTACACCGGAGATGAATTTGACCTGAAAGCTTTCCTTTTCATCAGTGACATAGATTTGCTCACTGCTATTCAAAATGAAAGTTAAACACTAAATCAAATACAATCTCTATCGGCTTGTGAAGAAACTGTCTTATAGATTGGATGCTGTTGGGCTAAGGTACAAAAAAAATCTGAGTGACTGGAAGTCAAGAAGGGCTACTAAATCTGCTGATCTGTAATGTGAATAACTTGGAGCTCAGTCCATTTTCTTCCTCAAAGAAGGAGATGTGTTCATCAGAGACAGTAAAACGGTAAACACAGAACCAGCTCTGATAATGAACTCCTAAATTTGAAGGACAAAGTTTTAAGACAATCCAATAGTTAAAAGCTGGGAGAAACAAATTCAATTAAGCAAGAGGTACAATTCTTTCTGAAGATTTCTGGCAATTAATAATTAATCTTCTTTTTTGCTTGTTTAGTAGTGAAATAGCTGATCTGATTTATGCAAAATGATTTTTACTACTAATGTTATACCAGTTATTCCAGGAGTCCATTGAAGTTTTATTACAGGAGTGCATGAAGGCTATTTTGCCACACCTAGCAGCTGGAAGCAATTTCTGATGAAGGGAATTAAGAAAGCTTTGTGTTAAGACTAATGCAGTTTGCTGGTGCCGTTTTGAGTAAATTAAATATGGAGTAGAGAAGATATGCTTTGGTGCCATGTTAGACTGTAGTAAATTAAATGACCAAAACACACTTGGTAAACAACATTTGCAATTTAAAAAAAAAATAATATTACAACTTGGTGAGGTTTTTTTTATTTTAACAAAATAGGATGATATTTAACATCTTCTGTGACACCATTAGGACTGAGAAGCACAGAGCATGCTGTAGCCCAGGAAGAGACAATATGGTTATCATTCAGAGATATCTTTGCTGTGCAATCCTATTGAAGGTTTGCTGGATCTTAATGCTCAATAAACTTGATCACAGCATATACGATTTGTGTCTCTGCAGAACCTTCAATGTGTGGGTTTCCTGGTTTTCCAGGGGTTCAGTTTACTGTCATTTAGACAGAATGTGTTGTAAAGTAAAATCTATTGTCATATTTGGTATATTGTATATGATTGTTCACAACTTTAACAAATATATAGACACAGTAAAAGACTAGCATACTCTTTACATGAAACACTGAAAAATAACAGAGTAGGTAATTTCAGAATTGGAGACTTGCTTGTACTGCTTGGTCTAGGAAATCTTTTACATTGAATAGACTGTGATTCATCATGAACCACAAATTTTTCATGTAGCAGTTCTAAAGACAAAAAAAATACTGCATTTTACCAAAATTAAATTAAGGTTTATTATGCTTTGTGTGTGTGTGTGTGCATGTGTGTGTGTGTGAAGGGATATCTAGCATTTGAAAGGAAGAAGAAATCTTGAAGAATAATTTGAAGTCTTATTTATTCATATTTTACTTCCTGTCTAATTTTACAGAATCAGTCTTTTTTCTGATTTTTTTTTTTTATCTTTTACTCTTTTGTATCCTGATATCCTGATTATCATTTGAATATCTTAGATGATTTTAAGAAGAAAGTATGGTCCACGGGAATTCTGAGTTGCAATATTCTGAGAAGAAAAAAAATATGAAACAAAGCAAAAAAAGTCCACAAAAAACCACGACAAAATGATAAAAAGGTGTTGAAAAATAGGAATTATTGTCTGTATTGGGAATAAACGAATAATCCTTGAATTAGCACAGGATCAAAGGCAGAATCCAGAATGATTTCCTCTGAAGAGTACCTGCCTTTCTAAAAAGTTATGTCAGTGTTCAGTGGAATTCTAGCAGAAATAAGTGATTATTCTTCATGCACTCTCATAGCAACTATTACACTTGTGTTTCTGTTCTAAAGGCCAAAAAACCTCTTGTTAATTAGCATGAAGGAAAATGGCCTGCCTTCCTTTCTTAAAAATGCTGCAAGGTAGAAGGTTCACTATGAAGTAGAAATCCTACTCCTTTTTCATAACAAAATAATAGCTGTAAAATTATTCTATATCCTGTAACAACAGCAAAATAATTAACTACTTCCTATGAGTTTCTGTCTTGCTAATAGTAGAATACAACTCCTTGCAGTGCTACTTGTGAAATTGATGCCCTTCTGAGATGAGATCATGTTATCATGAAACAAATATTTCAGTTGTGAGGCTGAAAACCTCACTGACACTATCTCCCCCAAACTCATAGGCCTTAAAATGAATGACATTGAGAAAAGATGTATATATATGCTTGCTTTTCATACACCTTGTAGATTAGAAGAATCTACTTTAATATAAGCGATATCTATACTTTTGTGGAGGACACAAATATTTCTGAAGTATTTTAATTCCATTAAAACTTTCTGCTTTTTAAGAATCTGTTTTCAAATATCCTCTTGAAATTGGAGCCAGAAGCATTACTATTACATTTACAATTGATAGAATAACTGATTTGGTTTTTTAAATTAAAAAGAAAAAACAATTCAGTTTTTCAAACCAAAAAACTACTAGTACTGAAGTACGTGCCAACTAGGATTTCCTACAGCTGAAAATGTAAACTGTTGTTGGAACTCAGTACTAGTGAGCCGCTAAATACTTGAAAATTTCATTTAGCTATAAAGATTTGATGTTCTTTCAAAAACAAGGCATAACTTTTACAGAATTAACATATCCCTAGGTATGAGCAAGAAAGAAAAACAGGAAGAATAAAGGCAAAGAATAAATTATAAGAATAAAGGCTCTATTCGCCGCAGGAACAATGGTTAGTTTTCTCATGTTTTATCTTGGTATTCTACATTATATTTGGCAGCTTTAAGAGCATATTATTCACAAAAAGCTATGATAGATAACAAGTTCTTGCTCCAGGATGGGCCAGTCTATTTGTCAGGCAGTTAAGACAGAGTTAAAGAAATCTCAAGTGTTGACAACATTGATAAAAATGAGCTTGATCAAACAGCTATTGGAATTTGTGGGATATTTGACCACTGCTTTTAGTTAGAGCATTATAAAAGCCTCTGACAAATATTTTGCTTATCATCCATTTGGGAACATACGCTCTGTACCAGAACAATTTTAATTTCTTTCAACAATTACACCTCATAAAATGTTGTGGAGGAAAGATCACTCAACAGGATTAGCCAGGATTGAAAAGTTGCAATTCCCTATTTCTGTCACAAAACCTGGTCAAATTTTAGTCTCAGTAGTAGCTGTCAGATCAGCAGTGCTTCTGAGCCCAGCTGTATCCCAGCCCCCAGTAAGCTGCTCTTTTGCCTGCAAAGCCCCTGTTTTCTGGAGGGCAAAAAAGGCTGAAAGGGCCTGGGGTTGGAGTGCCCCAGTCTGCATACGGCCTGGGCAAATCAAGGTTCAGCATTTTGGGAAATACTGCTACATGTTCTCACCTCTCAGACAAGAAGCCTCATTTTTGCCTTAATTTTCTATAAATAGAATAAATAATGCTAGTTAGTACTTCATCAAAATGTTGCAAGGAGAAGTACGCTGACGTTTCATGCAATTTTTATATTAAAAGTACCAACTATGTAAGTTGTAACGGGTAGATGCAAATTAACTGTATGGAGCTTATTACCTCCAAGTTAGTGCTGCAACTGTAAGGCTTTCTAGTAAAGACCTGACAAGCAGAGAGACAAGCTTATCTACAAAAGACTGTTGAGCCCCAAAACATGCACCTTTAAAAAATATCTCTCATACATGGGTGTGTACTAGTATGGGTATACTAATAGCTACTAGTATAAATAGTGTTATAAGTTGGCTAGTTAGAATACCTGCATTGTAATAAGGTATATTATTTTTTGTTTCTGCTTCTAGGCATGAATGCATAAACCCTGACAATGCTGAGCTGCTCAGCACCAAAGCCATGTTATAAGTGTAACTCAGCTAAGTAGTAAATATGGTCAGACCACATCAAATTATGCATGAAGAGCTGCATAGAGTACTTGCATCAACTGTGGGAGGTCCATTCAGAATCTACAACTCCAAAAATACGCTCGGCAGAAGATCAACAGGAATTTCGCATTAATGAATACCAAACTCCAGTTGGATGTACATGTAATTTAATATGAAAAAGGCACACACAAAGAAATCCCAACAGAAAATGAAATCATATTTCTGACTCCTACCAAAATACGTGAGTCCTCTAAACTTTGGATGATACATAGATTCATAGTTCAGTTATTACAGAACACAGTTGTCATGGTTAATGTTTCCTTAGGAGGAGGAAGACCCAGGTTCCCTCTGGATACCTGAGTAAGCACATGCAGATCGAAAGATGGAAGAAGGCCTGAAAGCCTCAGTCCAACAGAAAGCTTACAGTTCTGAATTTCGCTTTGAAGGAAGTTCCTAAACTTCTTCTGTGGGTGGTCTGTGGTCCCAGCTGAGTTCACATTGTTTCTTCCTTAGACAATTGCCCAGTTCTGAGATGCTGTTCACAGGTTTAACGATAGTTAAGTTTACTATCAATAGTTTAATGTGATAGGCGTGGACACAGGTGTAAGGAGTGAAATGGAGCTTCCCCATCATTGCTTGGCCTTGCTCTCTATCATTTTAGTTGAAGCCTGGGGCCTTGCTTGCCGGTGAGGCCCCCGTACAGTCTCACTCCTGCATACTTAATACTAGCACCTCACCACCTGCCTAACCTTCTCCACAGGTTGTACAGGGGTCGGTCAGCCTCTGAGATACCGTATAGAGTGCTTCACCTGTATCCTGTTTGCAGGAGACCCAAGTGACTTGGCCATATGCACACAGAAATGCTTGAGTTATGTGGTTACTTGAGCCATCTTACAGAGAACCTCCATAATCGGTGAAGACGGAGATATGTACCTCTGGTGTGCAATTTGGCACAATAAACTCACCTTGCAAAGGTCTGAAATCACCCTCCACTGCCCATTAGAAGAGTCCTAAAGGGATTATGTTCCTAACTGAGGCATTTCAATTAAACACTTAAAATTAGATGGTTGAAATCTAGTCCGAAATCTGAGTAGAGCTGGGAGTCACAAGTTTCTCTGTCCCAATCCACCGCTGTAGTCACACCACCTTTTTAAAAGAGGACATGTCTCCTCAGGTAGCAATATTTACATAGCAGTAATATGGATAGTAAGAAATATTCCAAGTGTACCTGGGTTGTGATGGAAGTGAAAAATTTTCATATTAATTTAGTAAATAAAATTGCTTATCTTCCAGTTAAATTAGGGGAGAGAAATAGCCAGAGACCTTGAAAAGCATGCTTTCTTTATAAAAATATCTTGGCTCATACATTCTGTCCATCTTAAAGCAATTGGTTTTACTTTATTGAACGTACCAAATAAAGATTTCTTTTTTTCTACACTGAGTGGAATAATCTCTGCTTGGTATTTTTTGTTGCATTTTTCTTCACAACTACTGGGCTGATGACAACTCACTTGTCACACTGCCGAATGATTATAATCAACTGATAATTGAGGCTTTATGCTAGTTAGCCTTTGCAAATTGAATTTCTTTAGCTAGAATGGTATAATTACAGACAGATTTATAAATCAGTATTACATGCTAATTACCAATATCAGAAAATAATAGCTAAAATACTGTCCTGAATAAACTGAATGTTAAACATGCACAGAATGCATAAACAAAGTGTTCGGTTCTTTCCCTTGTGTTGATTTTCGAGAAGATACTTACATGCTATTCAATCACATCATATAATTCTTACATTCAACCAAGTTCAGTGTTTTGGTTTTGTTTTCTTTTTACAAATCTTGTGGTGCTTTTGACATATTAAAAAGAGAGAGATTTTAGAATAGCACTCAATGGTACTGTGTAAAGACAGGAAAGTTCTCAGACTGTTTCTGCTTGCTCACAGAAGGTAATCACTGGCACCTAATCTTGATTGCAATCACATTTTAATGACATTCCTTATCCTTCCTAATCTTTTGGTTTATAATTCTCTAACCTTCTAGCGAATTTAAAGAGAGAGAGAGAGAGAGAAGGAAAGAGACTCAGTTTGGATGTATAGTAATTGGCAAAGGGGAGAGTCAATTATTTCAGATTATTAACACAGACATGCTACATCTGGTAGTGACTGAGTCTGTTTGTCCAGAAATACCTATCAAATAAATAATTAAAATCAAGTGTTGGCAGATGTGGGTCTTGCCTTTCATGGTTGCTTTCTCCTGAGGTACAGGATTTGATAAAATCTTTCATTTTAATTTCTGGTTTTGGTTTTGGTTTGATCTTTTTTTTTTTTACAATAACTTGTATGTTCAAGAGGTTGTATGCACAATACATGGAAAACTTCCTAGGAAAATCAGACATCTGTATGTGTTTATTTAGGTTTTCCCACTTGTACTGGCTTAAGCTCTGCTAAAATGATAATAGAAAGTAGAAACAATCTATATTCTTATTGTGCACTTACAGCCCTGAAGGAAAGCCTGCTGGGATTGGCTGCAGATGGCTTCATCTCAGAAGAAGAATGTGCCTCCTAACAGTTGCTTGTTCTGTATGCATGATCAAGCCACAGTCAATGGTTTCCTGTGCCTCATTAGCTGTGGTGACAGGAAGAAGTATGATTCTCCCAAAATACCTGCCCTTCCTCCAAACTAAGGTAACACTGCATGGAGGAAACACTGAGAAACTTGAATTTCATGGATTTTTTTTTTTGTTTTTGTTTTTTTCATACAGCAAACCAGGAAACAGCAAAAATTCAATGAATTAACATAAAATGTTAAATTCTTGACAAGAAATTAAATCATGTTATAGTGAGATTGAGCTTTTGATATTTGCATTGTTGCCTTCTTTCATTAAATGGAAAGAAGGAATTATTTCAGTTGGGCAGATGCAAATTTTTACTTTTTTTTAGTTACAAAAATATGACATAATCTTTTAAAAAAATATGCCAGTGATGGAGATTCTTAAATACTGCAGTATAACTCAGTATGCATGTAGACCAGGATTTCCTTCAATACCTTGTTTAATGTTCTGTATTTTAAATGGCATTGACAAAGGCAGGGCTGAAACTTCTTGGATTTCTGATGAAGCAGTGAGGCCTGTGAGTGTTAAAAGGGGAATCAGATGATACATTCAAAGTTCATAATTTTTTTGCTGAGTTCTTTATGTAGATGTAGTCAAGTTACTCTTTTTCCCCATAGTTTTGCTGCCATTTCTGCCATTTTTCTGTTTTCAACATACCTGCTAAGATACATATAATCCTGAAGAATGTTATTAAAACAAGCGAGCTGGTGGGTACCTTGAAAAATTCTATTGACTGTAAAGGAAAACTTTTTGATTCAGATGTGACAGCTGTGCTAAATTCTGCCCAGGCAGTTTCAGTTCTTGTCCCCTAAATGAATATTTTCCAGTTTAAAGACTTTTTATTCTTACACCTCACAAAATGAAATATGAAAGTATGGTAATAGAACAACCATAAAAGTTACTGCAGTCTGATATAGCACAATTTTTAATAATTGTGAAAGATACACGTATTTCTAACCTCGAAAGTTTCTGACATAACAGGCTTAAAGTCCTGACAGCCTCAAGACTGCTACTGTAAATTGCAATAGTTCC
This sequence comes from Ibycter americanus, assembly GCA_035590275.1. Classification (NCBI taxonomy): domain Eukaryota; kingdom Metazoa; phylum Chordata; class Aves; order Falconiformes; family Falconidae; genus Ibycter; species Ibycter americanus. The sequence continues at coordinate 38,225,738 of JAVJGI010000014.1, forward strand.
CCCAGAAAACGTACAGCTGGCAATCAATGTATTTAGTTCACAGGTGAAGTATTACAATGAATTAGTCCCCAAAAATTCTTCTAAAAAATACTATAGGGTGTATTTATGCTGATTTTTTTCATGGGGAATGTCCCCTACACAGAACAGATGATGGATGATATGGTGTTGTACAGATTTTGTTGATATTTACTCAGAATAAGCTGTGTAATACATGCACTTTCCACTCACTCTTTCAGTTTATCATTTGGAATTCTGCGTTACATTCTAATAATGCTTTCCGTAAGTAATTATGATTCATATAATCAGATTTATTTTTCTTCATATATGTGCTGGTTTTTTTCCCCCCCACATACATATTAGTGTACACATTTATATTAAACTATAAATTATTCTGGCAAGGTAGATTAAGTCCTTCAGTTGAATATATGTGCCTCATTTTGAAAGTAAACAACAAAATAGATCTGCACATATTTTTGGAAGGATTGACAACCTAGAGTTTCTCATTCAGTGGGATTGTAGCTGTCTGGCTCTCTAGAAAGTCAATTAGCTGCCCTAATTAAGTGCCTTAATAGAGGCCTAGAAGCCTAATATTAAGAACCAATTAAAAAATTATTGCCTATGTGTTTAAGAAAAACCTTAAAGCTTATGTACCAGGGTCTTTTTGTTTCATGTACTCAATCTGTAAATATGCAACAAATGCATGTGTTAGAATCTTTTTGTGAGAAATAATATGCATATTGTATTATGAAAGCCAGACTAATTTATTTTAAAGAGGCTGCAGTCTGCCACACATGTTATACTGAAAACACTTCTAGCCATTAGAGTTAGTTTTTGTCCTGTTGCATAGTTCTCCAGTGACTGAACAATTCAGTGTTCAATTATAGTGGACTGAACTGGTCAACAGGCTAAATTTTTCTACCTTTCTCATACTTCATCGTGTCATACATTAAACTAGGCATCATGCATTTAATTGTAAATTAAATTAGTAGTAAACACAAACAAGTAATAGAATTTCATTTATTTTTTTTAAAATAACCAGGTAGGGTGGGGTTGTTGGTACCACTGTGTTTGACTTCTTAAGCAGTGTTTAACTGCTTTACAGTTACATTTAACTGCTTAAGCCACAGATGATATAGCCCTAGCCTGTTTTTTCAGTCCAGTGAACATGTGTGACAGTCATTAATGGGACAGTCATTAATGGGACAGACATTAATTCAGCTCCCACTTCTTAGAAATCTTTTTTGGTTTAACAGATATTACTTGTTTTGTGAGGAATAGATAAATTATTTACTTACAGGATAATCTAACAAACAATCCTAGTTTTGAAGTAAGGAGTTTCTTTTCAAATGCCTAACTTGTAATCAATTAAAATAGCAAGTGAAGGAAAAGGCAACTATTTCACTATGGATTACTTTTTTACTTGTTTGGCTTCAAGTGTCATTGCCTTTTTCTGCTACCTTTCCTGTAGTGCTGAGGGTGCAGTTTTTAAATATATTGATCATTTTCTTTACAGAACAAGAATTTTAATTTTATGATGTGTTGATAAAGATATAAAGAAGTAATGTTTCAGCTGCTATGACCTAATGATATGAGACCAGCAAGGATTGTAAGCAACAGTAAAGTTCTTTATGAGATCACTGAGGAAAGAAAGAGAGGATTTTTTTATTCAGCATCCCTGAAAAGTCTTAGATGACCTTTCCCATTACACTAGTGGTAAGTGTAATGGGAGTTGTTAAGGGCACTCTTCGCTCTTTGTTCCGCAGAGGTTAACTGCTGGTCATCTGCTGCTACTGTCACCTCTCTACTCCACAGGTGCTAACTCTTCTTTCAAGTGGTTTGATTGATTATCATAATTACATTATTCTCAGAGCAACTGTAACTGGTATTTAGTTTGGATTTTGTTGCTTTCTGTCAGATCTGATTAAAGGATTCTGAATACGTGTGTGAACATGCATGTGTATGTCTACATTGTCAAAATCTGTCAGCTAGAAACTACCAGTGGCTAATAAAGATAGGCTTAGTTCTAATATCTTGTGTTTGCACATTGTCTGTCTATGTATCCATCTTTCTACCTATCTGATCTCCTGTCTCTCAGTATAGTATACAATAACCTTCAACATCCATATGCTTTACAGTGCTGTTAGTGATGAATTAAGTGTTGTTTCTTTTTCCTTTATACCTTGCATAAGAGAGTTGTCTTTTTGATTCTTCATTTTCTTCATTTTGTGGGGTTTTTTTGGTTTTTGGGTTTTTTTTTCATTTCACTTCTCTTTCCTCCAGCAGCACTGGAAGCTTTCTGTTTCAATGGAATTCATATTGTGTATTATTTATCCATGTGTGTTAAAGTATGGATTATCAACATAGTGGAGGTTTTTTTCTGGAAAACACTGCTAAAACAGCACAGCAGGACACAAGAGGCATAAATGATCAGTGAATTACATAAACAACTGACAGCTTATACAACCCATTTTGAAAATTAATCTTTCTTTTTATATATCTCATAAGAAGAATAATATAAAGTATACATACTATGTTATGAGATAAACACACATAAAGTCATACTCCTATATAAAATTGAAATAAGATGCAATGAGGAATTTTTCTTTTTCCTCCATTACAGATGAGAATAATTTATATGAAACCACTTTTTGTCAAATGAGAAAGCAAAGCAAAGAAAATATAGTAACAAAAACCATTCTAGGCATGTACACTTCAGTATGTACAGAGCTGGTCCTTTTCCAGAGTAGAAAATCTAAGAGTGTGGCTACATAATGCTTGTTGAGTACTGTGTGGATGTCCTTGACCCAGGACTCAAAGAGAGCTCTGACACAGCAGAGTTTTTGCTGTATGCCCAGGCTAATCAGCCAGGCTGAAAGGCAGCCCGTGCAGTCTGAACCCAGTGAGGTGTGGATGCCACCGTGCAGCTTCTGGGATCAGATGACTGTATCTACATATTGCTGTCCCAGCAGTGTTGGACTGTGGTTATGTGTTTAAAATAAAACAGAAAACAGAGGAAGCAGGCAAGTTCAGCACTGAATTCACGATCATTTACATTACTTAACTCATGGCATTACTCTTGATAGCATGGCATTGGCCACTGTCTATCACCACCCAGAGATAGCCACTGTCTGTCACCATCCAGAGGTAATTTGCTGAGCTGGTTTAGGAGACATCTCTGCCTACATGTAATATAGATAAGACTGTGCCAGGCCTTAAACAATCTTCCAACAAAACAGGCTTTATGTCATCAGACATCCATCCTTGTCCCAAAGAAAAGCATGCGTAGCTGTGATTTCATGTTGTACAAACACAGCCCTCATATTAAGTTGCCAAATAGAATGGAAAAACAAGATGTATGAAATATAGAAATTGTATTTTTAACCTGCATCTAATCAAGTCCAAGTGCTTTGGTGTGGTCATCATCATTTTCTGCTGCTTGGCCAAATAGTGGTCCGTGGCTCTTATTTTTTTAGCGGCATAGACAGATACACATCATGATAAAATGACAAATTATGTATAGTGCAGCAAAGCTTTGTTTAACCTTTAATATATATTCAATGAGTGTAAAAGCAATTACTGTAGACAAAATAAATTTCACAGGCTAGAAAAGTGGCTTTAACCTGGAACGTATACTACCATTTCTGTCATATGGCAAATTTAACATTGTTCTAATGCATTTTTAAATGAGCAATTTAGATTTAGTTTGAGACCTACAAATTTCTGTCAGGGAAAGAGAGAGTAATATCCCATTGGGAGATTTTTTTAGACTGACATGACCTTATCAATTTCTACCATCATTCATAAGCTGTTCAATAAAATGCATCTTCCAGAAACTGTACAGAAAAGACTTTTGAGTTATAAAAAAACCAGTAGAAAGTAGGTCTTATAGGTTCCCCTCTCTACTGATCCACAGAGAATGGGTTGTTAGAGTCCTCAGCTGCTAAGTCATGGATTTTTAGTTCAAGGTTTTAACACAGGAGGTCTCCAGTTTGATCCTCATGTGTCACCCCAGGCTAAGGCTGTCATGAAGGCACATTTGTGAAAGTGTACAAAACAGTGCAGAGGAAAATGCAGTCCGAAGTAAAAACAAGTCAATCAATATTGTTTCAGAGAAAGAGACTGTAATAAGTCATGAAGAATGAATATTAATTTACAACTGTGTGGAAACAAAACAGAGAAATCATGCCTGGGGCCATGACCCTCCAACTGCATTGTTTATTTTCAGAGCTGTTTTCCTTCCTGAGCCCTATTGAGACTTTTGAAACTTATTTATTTTGGAAAAATATAAGCTGTTTCTCATAGAAGACATATTTCTGGTGATTTTAGGCAAAACAGTTGGTATATTTTATTCCTTGATTTCAGTTTGTGGGCAATGTTTTGGGTTTTTTTCCTGTTCCTCTCAAGCATTCTGTCATTTGCTGACTCATTGAGAGTCCACAGAATGCTAGATAGTTATTTTCTTTGAAAAACTACACACATGTGGGCAGAAGAGTTTCAGCACGGGGAGTCATTTGTATTTTATGTTTTGTGGTTCTTCATGGATTTAATTTAGAAGTAATTCTGTCCTGTTTGGATCTTCTCTCTCTCTCTTTGGCAATTTCCTTTCATGACGTATATTATACCTACATCAGTGTATTGATTTGCAGAATTCCTCTGCTAGTTGGAGGTGCATAGTCTTCATTTGCTGCTTGCAGCCATGACGATGACTGGGATTTTGTCATGCCATCTCTTTGAAACTTAAAGCTTCTTGAAGACTAGAGGAAAAATATGCTATCATCAGAGCTGAATTTTTTCTGGTCAAATGAGTATCATTAAGATGTATGAGGCAGAACCTGACAGATCATCTAGGATCCATTTTTCAGCAGTAGAAGCTAATTACACTGATCTTACAAGTGAGCCTAGAGATTCCTAGAGAGAGTATATTTGGTTGTTTTTCACTGTACAGCTCTCTGTAAGAAACCCTAATACTTGATATTAAAGTAATGCTTCATAAGATCTGCTGTACTGGGTAATAAATAACAGGAAAATTCTGGTGGTCCTAGGAGGAGTGAACTTATTAAGAGAACTATTTGGGGAGATGTTGCAGCTGTAGTGAGAATTGTAGTTTTGGGTATAGTGACTTGCTGCTGCTGCTGCTGCTGCTTGTCCCATACTCTTCCTTCTTGCTACCTGTTCTCTGTTCTTTGAGTGCCAGTTTGGCTTGCTAGAGGAAGAAAACAGCTTAGTTAAATGTAGTCTATTACTGTGATTCCTGACCAGGTTTTCATACACTATGATTTTGCAAAACAAAAGCATTTGGAAGAAAATTTTGCAAGTTATTTCTGTGCCTCAGGCTGAATATTTTTTACTTATGGAAAAATACATTGTTTCATTTGCATTCAAAACAAGATTATAAGCATTTCTGGAAATGACTGGGATTTTCCATGTCTTGTGTTACAAAATTTGGTAAAAAGGTGGATAATATTTGTGTTGAGGCTAGGTTTCTGTATTTTCCTCTGCAGTAAATAACCCTGATACTTGGTGCGATGTACGTTATGTACTCTATGTGAAGCAGGAAGTCTGTAGAAAAAATGAGTTAGAAACAAGTAATGAATGCCTATGCACACAAAAGACTTGCAAAGTAGAGTTACACAAGCAACTTCAAATCTGTCATTTCTTATCATCTCAACAACTGGTTTTGTGCCATCTGTAGTGTGGTAGCATTGTTTCTGGGAAAGTCTGCACTTATTTTTAATGTGCACTTGATAACTACAAAGATTTATATAATATCTACAACAGTAAATTTGTAGATTTCTCATTTCTTTTGAAACCTGGCTATCACTTACCCAGACCCTAGAGAAGGAATTCATATCACCTACTTTTAAACATTCACGCTGTAAACATTTCTATCTGAGCTAGTCACTGTATGCTGCCTTTATAGTTGTTCCTCAATAGAGACAGTCAGTTTTAGATACATTTTATCTGCTTTAGATGCCTATTTTGACATTAAATGAATTATGTTCAGGAAGCGCGTGTTTTTCCTCTGTTAACTTGAAGTTTAGGACGACTAGTTCAGATGTAGAAGTCTGCAGTGTATACAGCTACACTTGATACAAAGTCCACTACAGGAAACTACTAAAGGAAACTTCTGGTCTTTCTTTGCACTTAATAATCTTATCGCATAGATCTGCCTTGGAACAAGTTCTCTCTTTCTTGAGTATAAGGCAAATGCTTGCTTCTGTGATTTAATCTAGAATGATAGTTATTTATGCATTGAAGTGCTATTATTAGCGTCAGTGTCTCTCTCCTTTTTATGTTTGCTGCTGATTGTGGAAGGAGGTAGTAAGCATTGATTTACTAATTGTCTTATTAATAGCCAGTCCTATTAGGGGAGGAAAACAAGCATTTCACTTCCTTGGTTTGTTCATTTTCATTTCCTGCTCATTAACACATTGCCCTTGTCACTCAGGGAGGACCTCCATACAGAGTTAAAATCAGAGAACTCCAAGACTGCTCTTGTGTAAATCTCTTAACATTGCCATATGCACTCCTAGATGTTAAAAAGTTTGGCAAGGATGAGGTGTTTTGTTTTCTGGAGGCTTACCCTAAGTAGAGTCTGGAGTGCACAGCAGCCACAAAGTCTACAGTTCTTATTTGAAACTGGGAGAGCTTAGCACTTCTGAATGGTTTAGGGTCTATTATCCTTCAACATCAGCTACTGCCCCTTCCGTATATAGTAGCAAATTTTGTATATAGTTTTAGGAGCTGTACCTTTAAGATCTTGAAATCTCTTACGGAATCTCAGTTCCATGACAGTGAAGGAGAAAATATGGTACTTTGAAACTGCAGTTCAACTTCTGTGAAATCCCAAGATATTCAGGCCTAATCCTGGGGTGGCGGGTGAGGGAAGTTACTCATATTACAGATGTAATGATGACTGCAGCCCTCCATTGGAAAAGTCTGTATTAACCCAGAGAGCTATCAGTGGGTCACTGGTAACCAGTCATGGAGTAACACTCGTGCAGGTCGAGTCCCAGTCTGAGAGGGGCTTCTGCACCCGAGGAGGCACTGGCAGTCACAGTCTTTTTGGAAAGTCTTGTTAGAGGTTATGTGGGCTTAACTGCAGTTTGCAGTCATATGACAAGTTTCTTTTTTAATAGCAGTCACATTTTGCTGCGCCCTTTTCTAGGTGAGTTACAAAAAGGCTCTTATGTTTTACACAATGCTGCTGCAATAGAGACACCGTTCCTGCCACTTGACAAGGTGATCCATGTCAATAAAGGAGAATTGCTAAGAAGAGGAACTAAGACGTTTCAGAGGAAGGGAAGGAAGGACACTTTTCAGTGTCCAGATATCTGTCTGTAGAAAGAAAATGATACATAGAGAAGCGCTGACCAGCTGGATTCATTTGCTAGATGGTCACTAGAGCTTGGTTCAGAAAATGGGTCAACATTAAAGGCCAAATACTTCCACTAAATACTGGTTGCCTCTAGGGAACATTTTGGTTTGAAAAGCACTTTTGCAATGAAGTACATTTTATGTACAGTGTTATGATCTGCTCCACATTTTAGTGGAGTTTCAGTGGCAGACCAATAGATGTGCAAGTAATAACAAGCGTGATAGTTATGACAGATTATTTTTTTATTATTATTTTTTATTTTTTGTGTTAAATGATAGACATATCCCTTGTCATTGAAGAGATTTTAGAACATATTCCAACAAGGGGTGGATTCTTCTGAGAGGAAAGGGACTAATCAGGTAAAGGGGTTGATTTAATACTACATTAAAAATCAATAAAGTGAAGTCAAGAGATTCACACGAAATATATTCAGGAAGATATTTTTTTTGAGACTTCTAGCTTCCACAAACTCCCTCTGCATCTACATCAACAGAATTGAAACTGGGACTTATTTAGCACTATTCAGGTTCTTTTAATGGACCTGGTTATTATTTCAACCTAAGACTTGTACAGCACAGTAGGGAGGTCTAACATAGCATGAGCTAAGACCATTAAGGTTCCATGGCTAAGACACTCATTTTGGGCCTTGTGTAATATTTTAATGCAATATTTATCAGAATCTACAGTGAACGCAAAAAGTATTTGCCTGAGGAATTTATGTACTATTCTTTCTGCAGATTCTCTTAAAGATATAATAAAGACAGGAATCATTTGTTCATCTTTTTCTTTTAATGCAAGTTAATTAGAGGAATTTTTATTTTTATTTTATGAGAACTGTCTAGTATGCATATTTCTGTTATACAGAAAACCTATTACATCCATGTTCTTAATATACAGGCCCAGACCATGGGTGTGAAACAAGAAGAAACAGTAAAAATATAATTCCTTCTACTGCTTCTCAAACACATGGTCTTTCACAGAAGTCTAAGGGATTCTGATTTTTAGTGCATATTAACTCTTTCCTTTTTCTTGATCTGAGTTTCATTCTGTGGGACCGAGCAGGCAAATGTTCTCTGATCCTCATTCTGCTGGAAATACATACTGAAGTCCTAGAAGATGATGCTCTTTCCCTCCATTTGAGGCTCTAGAACAGACTCCAAGACTTCCAGCGTTCTTGGGGCAGTGAGGCTGATTGCCTGACTGTAAGGGCTGTAACATTTAATACTGTAATAAGGAACTTAAAGGGATGCATTCTGTGAGGTGCCAAGTGATTTTAACTCTATCTAAACACAGTGGGAACAGAAGGGAGTCAGCACACATTCGGGTTATGTCCTGAGATAAACTTGTCTGTGCTTCAGTTTCTCATACAAGTAGAGAGCCTGTAAATAAAATGCAATGAAGTGAATTTAATCTAATAATAACAATGCATAGCAATCAGAAATGTTCCATAGCAAAAGCAATGAGATTCTCATGGAAATGGATTAAGAAACGCATCTCATTTAAGTTATCTGCACAGCCTCCATTAACAAAGCAGCAAGCACAGCACAAATACCATAAACAGCTGAATGACATACAAGATGCCCTTTTCTAATTCTGTGAACCTATTTCAACCTCCTACATTGGCTGAAAAAAACCCATTTGTACATCAACAAAGAAGCAATCCGTCACTATAGCTTCAGGAAAAAAAAAAAAAAAATCTGTGTAATTTACCAATAAAAGAACAACCTCTTTGTGTCCAGTGAAACATTCCTTGTATTACCACTGAAACTTCCTTCGTAAAATTTTGCATCCCATTGTCGTCAGTGTGTACACAACAACTTTCAGTTAACCACATGAAATTATGTTTCTCCAGTGGGTAGTTTTGAAAACCTTTCCTACATTGAGCTGTGTGGTTTATTGTGCTCTGTTTTCTTTCCTTCCTTCCATTCTTCCATTCTTCCTTCCTTGTTTCCTTCTTTCCTTGTTTCCTTGTTTCCAGGAAATACTTTACATTATGGGTGAAGATACTTGTTGCTTTTCTTGAATTTAAAATGACTTATTTGTTCAATAATGCAAAAAATTACTTTTCAAGCCTTTTTTCCATAATTATTCTTAATTTTTAACACAGGAGTGTTTGACCTATTGCCTAGGTGCTGTATACAGGTCCCAGGATAATTTGTTTCATTCTGTTGGTGGTACTGTATGCCAGTCTCCCAGCTCATATTTTTGGGTCCTGTATTCAACATTATAGGTAGTACATGTTTGGTCACAGGGTGACAGAGGATATGGCATCCCCAGTATCAGTCACATGCTTTTTAATGAACTTCTACAGTTTTTGTTATTACGTTTCAGAAACTTTATCCAACTCAGGCAAGGAGCAGGAAAAACTGATAGGTGTATAAAAGTCAGATATACAGTGCAGATACTGAATACCTAGTCTTGTAGAATGGGAGGGCAGTACTCAGACTCTTGCTCATGGAAATAGGTATGTGGCAGGGTGGGCTACAGAGCCTGTTAGTTTCTTTAGTCTGTTAATAAAGCAGAAGGACCAGTTTTGTTAAGCTATTTCTCACTCAGAAAAATAAGATGATAACACCCTGCTTCTCTGTGGTTCTTTCTGACTTTCACTTTTTCCAGGCCTCACAACATTTAGGTCTTTAAATCTGTATCATCTGATCTTTCACTTGCAGTCTGCTTGTTGTATTAAGTTACTTGCTGAAAAAGGAAAGCCTGAAAAAAGAAAACAAATGTTCAGAAACAGAATGAGAAATGCTATACAGACCTTTTTTGGAGTTTTTTCTTTTTTTGGTTGTACATTGCATTACTTTAAGTGATACCATGGTTATTTTTTGATCTCAGTTATGATTTTTGAATGCTTGAGAAAAGCACAGCTTCCTTTCTGGACATATCCTAATCTATGTTAGAATTGCTTTACTTCTGCTTTCTGAACCCTTTCCTAGAGCATGTAATTTTCACTGCCTTTCCTTCAATAATTCTACAACGAAAATGTGTTCTTGAGATTGTACTGGCTCTATCATTGTAAAATTTTTTATCATGCAGTCATTTTCTGCTCTTCATGGCTTCCTCTTGCATTGTTGCATTTTTCACTGCACTTTATTGTAATCAATCAGTACTGCTGTCTTTCCCCATCCTATTCCATCACTTTAAGCCATTTTTCCTTCTCTCACAAGCCAACTATATAAAACATCATTTTTCTTACCTATCTCTTACCAAAAAAGCATTTCCAGTCTTTCACTGGAGAAAGATTCCCCGTGTCAGGGCATTTTCTTTTGTAATCTTTCTCTTTTCTCCCTCAAGAAAGCCTCACTATATACATCCAAGGACTATATGAGGGAAACTTTGAGTGAATAAGGCAAATCAGTCAATGCTGGTGACATTCTTGTATTTCATATTCTTGTAAACTGAAGATGACTTAATTTTTTTGGAATAATTAGTTCATCATTTTAGTTATTGTAAGAAAAAAAAAAAAGGCCCATGTATCTTTGTATGGCTCATATGTTTTAGTTCTCTGAAATAGATCATTTTCTGCCCAATGAAAAGCAAGACCCTGAGCCACAAAGCTTTCATAAAGAGAAGGGAAAAGCAAAAGGGAAAAGGAAAGGGAAAAGCAAAAGGGAAAAGCAAAGGGAAAAGGAAAAGGGAAAGGGACGGGAAGGGAAGGGAAGGGAAGGGAAGGGGGAAAAATAGAAAGAAAAAAGGAAAAGGAAAAAAAGGAAAAAAAGAAAAGGAAAAAGAAAAAGGAAAAAGGAAAAGAAGTATGCAAACCCCCCCTCCAATTGTTCACCGTGAACCGAATGATGCCCAGCCAGTCCCTGAGAAATGGCAATGCTGCCAACCTATCTCCCTCCCCCACCCCCCACGTTTTATTGCTAAGCATGACATAAATGGTGTGGGATACGGCTTTGGTCAGTTGGAGTCAGCTATCTCAGCTGTCCCCCCTCCCAGCTTCTTGTGCACCCCCAACCTACTTGCTGGCAGGGCAGAGTGAGAAAGAAAAGGCCTTGATGCTGTGCAAGCATTGCTCAGCAATGACTAAATCAACACTGTTTTTATCACAAATGCAAAACACAGCTCTGCAGAAGCTACATGAAGAAATTTAACTCTATCCCAGTCAAAACCAGTACAAAGTGTTAGTACTTCCATTATAATCTCCAGAATTTTTTTGTCTTATGACGATCAAGCAGGTTTGCACTAGGGCAGAGACAAGAATATAGATTTATGTATAATCTGAGACATAAGCTTATTTTTTAATCACAGAGAAAAAAAAAATAACTTCTAATTTAAGTGCATATATTAAAAGACAACACAAACTAGGAAGCTTTTACACCTGGAGTTGCATGGAAAATTTCCATTATTAATAAACATGTGAACAGAGGTCCAGGTTTGCAAAATGAGCGATAAATTGTAATTTAGAAACTTACAGGCACACTGGAAGTGATTAAGAAAAGAAACAGAACTCCTCTAATAGATACTTGAGAGCACCCTTGCTATCTTCAGCCTCTGTGTCTCTCAGCATGGTGTTGGTGCCTGTGGGATCATTGGAAGACATTGTTTAGTGGGCAATTTCTGCAGGTAGGAGAGGGGAAGCCTTCCCCAGACTCTTCCGTCTGCATAGCATGAGCAAGCTGTGGTCTTGCTAGATCAAAAGCTGTGTACTCAGAGAATGTTTCCATAAAGCGAGCAAGGATCCTGTAGATCTGTCATATACAGGAGATTTCACAAGTCAAATGGAATACCTAATTGCATTTTCTGATTCTGGTATTATTTGAATTATTCTAGACCCACAAGGTAGTACAACAGAAAGCTGGCAAATATTAAATGATAGGAAAGCATACCATGGGATGGAGGAACATTTTTTTCTGAGGAAGAGTGAGTGTATGATTTTCTGCAGTTTGAATGTAGCCAGTTTACAAAATAAGAGGTGACATGGAAGAAAGCATAAGGCTTTCCTCTTGCACCACTCTTCGGGCAGGCACAAGAAAGCTGTGGAAGATACAGGTTTTCTGAGATGAGAGTCAGCTCTAGCCCTGGTACTACTTACACCTGCTCTGAATTGCACTGCGTTGTGTGTCTTTGCTCTATAAAACATGGGGACTTGTTCTGCATGCCACTGCTTACATTTGGGCAGCCAGCAATACAGGGGAAGGAAAGCAAGAGGCAGAGCCTGTTGCGCTACAGCTATGCCTAGTCAGCGTTACCCTTTTCCTGGGAATTATCTGATGTGAATCTTTAGAGGCGGTATAGATGTAAGTGATGCAAAATCAATTGTTCACTTGAAAATACACTGATGTATTTAATGTTATAAAAATTGTCAATTATACCATACAGCAAAAGGATACAGCATATCCAATAAAACATCAGTTAGATAATATTTAAGTACACATAGTTGTAAGTATACTTACTGTCATCAAGTACAGTCTAACTATAGCCCATTTGGATTATTCAGAATGAATTTACCTGCAACTTGTAATATGCAGACTGTTGCAAAGATTATTGGTCCAGTTGTCCTCATATTTGCTTTAATGACAAGTAATAACCTAAAAAACAGCCTGTGTGTCACTGTGTGGCTTCACAATCAACAAATGACCGAAAATTAAGCAGTCATCTTAAACATATTGTCTGTGCAGGTGTGTTCACTCTGGGAATTATTCATATGTGTTTATTTTTGGTTTTTTTCCTTTTTATTATTATCACAGCCTTGGGATGCTGAGATGTGGCTACAGAAATGTTGAGAAATATATGCTCAGTTTTTAGGAGAGAAAGGTACGTCCATGTGACCAGCTAAGATGCTTGGTAGAAGTTTTTATTTCCTTCTTGGAAGAACATAGGATTATTAATTTCTAATCTCCATACTAGAATTTTGTAAGAAATGCACACTAAATTGCAATCTTTATAACAAGCATTTCTGAAGAATCAACAGAACTGGATTGTGATGCCATGTAACTGAGATTCCATGCTTAGTCTGCCAACTTTGGAAACAGAAAATAAAACAAGCACACGTAATATAATGAGACTGACTGAATAGCATGCAAAAGTTTGGAAAAATGCTGAAGAAAAAGAATTATCCAAGCAGCTAACTGCAAGATGGATTAATATGCAGCATGAATAACATATATTTATAAATAGATCAAGTCAATCTAAAATAATATATTTTTTGATATAATATTTATTTTCTACAAAAAGCATCTTTAGCAAACATGTTTTTGATAAAATTTTGGACTTTGTAAGTGACCCTGCAGATGATGGTGCTCAGTATAAGTCAGAAGATGAAGAACTTGACCAAAAGGAGACTCAACACTAATGAAATAAGAATTCTTGAGCTGGCGGAAGAGGAAAGGTGAAGTTACATAAGCATGCATTTGATGTTGCATTTTTACCGAATTTTCTTTATTAATTGGGGGGAAAAAAGGAATGGTTTGTTAATGAAATGCCCTGATGACACAAAGACACCATTACCACAGAGGGAGATTGGAATGAGTGGTATAGTAAGGAAAAATGTCCATGAAAGATGTTCGGTTATATCTTGTCTATCTATTATTTGGATAATGTGGAGTTTATTAATTTATCTTTTCCCTGCCTAGAATCCAAACTTGGTTTGTGTGTGTTTGTGTCTTTATATTTACTGTTGTATTACTAGGCTATCACTGAAGTGGATGAAAAGAAATATAAAGAAGTGCAACAACTAACTGTACAATTTTTTCCACACCCAGGATGATGAACAGACCAAGCAGAGGAGCAGAAGATGGGTATATTTGCGAGTTACATTGCCAGTTTGAACCACCAGTGTGGACACGAAATAGACAATTGCGATTCTAGAGTGCACCAGGCAAGGTATTTTCAACTAGTATTAATGCCATTTGGCAAAGCCTAGTGTGTTTTTTATCTGTAATAATTTGTAAACATTTGTTCAAAGATTATCATCATGAAGTCAGTCCACAGTACATCTACAGAAAGGCTATTACAGTGAACAAAACAGGGAAGACTCTAACTTACTGAATAGAACAAGAGGACTTGGCAAACCATAGTCTGAGAGAATGTATGACTGCCCTCTGAAAATATATCACAGAAGTCAATATCAGATAAAAGTTAGAAAAATGATGAGACACCAAAATACAAACCTAAGGGCAAACTTAAGCAAAAGAAAAATGGAGTTTAAAATGGGCACAATTTAATTTAAATTGAAAATCAGCAGATTTCTAATCATTGAAAGACTGAAATAGTAGAATATATTCCAATAAGAATATTAGGAGCAAACCCAATAAATGTTTTTTAAGATGGAAGTATTAAAATTAAGAAAGCTATGTAATCACCTGCATTGGCAAGTCATTTGACTAGATAGCTCAGGAGATTCCTACTTCTTCCATGTTTTACTCAGATTTCTGAGCTCCTCATATCCCTCCTGTAACGTCCTTTGCAGTATCAAGGACTGCCACCATTCAGGTACCACCCATAGGGCCCATCATGTCCTGCAGTTACAGGTGCCACACTTCTAAACTATTAAAGAGCTGCAAGGTCACCTACCTTTTTACACTTTGAAATATCAGAATATGTTACTGTTTAATTCCACAAGGAAAGAAAATATCAAAATTATTGATATAAAATAAATAGAAAAATAACTAAATACAAATAAAACCAACTAAGAAGTAGGTACAATCTACTTGAGGTGGCATTTATTTTGTAACATACTTGTGTAAATAAGTACATGTACTGGTCTAACCTTATTGTTTTTTATTGTTTTTATACTTCTATTCCTCCCAACAGGTATTGTAATCCTCAAAAACACTCCTTTAACCATGTCTATGTCTTGGTTAAGGAAAAAAAAGGAAAAAAAGCAAACACAAATGATTTATCATGGAAACTGATTTGTCTCTGTAATTTGTGTGGACAGAATTCAAGCAAATATATTTGATGTCAAAACAAAGTTTGAATTTTGATTCACAGTGCTGTTTAAAAGTATTTAGTTCTGTGTAAACCAGGAAGTTAGAATATCTACTCAAAGTTATTATTTTTTAAAACACTAGAATTTCACTCATAGAAACTTGTAACTGAATTTGCAGTGGTGAAGAAACCAAACAAGAATCCAATGCAATATGCAGCAGTTCTGAAAGAAATGGAATTATTATCCCTTTTTTAGAGATCAGATGTGTCATGGAAAAGTAACGTGATTTGCAAGAGGTCACACTACAGCCTGGTGGAGACGCAACCTTGGGTTTCTGACTGCTGTTAACACAAATAAAAATTACTTTCATAATGCAAACTCATTTCCAGTATGCAGAAAGTTGGTTAATAATGAATCATAAAACCATCGCTCAGTCAAGCATTGCTGGAAATCACTGCTAGTGTGTTTGCAAGTTAATATTTAGGACCATTGTCAGAAGCATTAGTTTTTCACTTTGTAGCAAAAAGAGATGGAGTACCATTGTTCTTTTCACATTTAATCTTTAACAGATGATAGGTTTTAGAATGAAGGAAAAATAGATAGAAATTAATAATAATATTTTATATAAAAGCTGTAAGATGAATGTGATTAGCCTGATTTAACATCTAAGGAATGAAAATTAATTCTGAAAGTCAAACACTTTGAACCTTTCCTTTGATGTTTTATGGCAAAACCTTTGTCAGTTTTGTAAGTTTAGTAAGCATTCACCTACCTTTATGCAGTGGAGGTTGTCAAATTGGCTCTCTGTTTATCTCTCATATGATTGTTTCTAAATACTGTACTGAACTAAGATCTAAGCAGAGGAAAACTAGAAACTGATCTGATAGTGAAGGAATGGAAATAAAACATTTACCCAGTAAATGATTTGTTGTAAATTATTTGCTTAGATATTAAACTTCTTCTGAGTGGTGTGTAGGCATTCAAAAACACAATATATGAATTCCTGAGGCGTGTGTGTGAAGCTTCTAATTTTTAAACGTGAGAGCAACTATGAATATCTGCATCTGTTACTAATTCACAATGTAATTACTGGATTAATGAATTTTGTAGACAGTCTTGAGCCATCTGATAGCAAAAAAGAGAATTTGGAAGTCTGGAGCCCTAAAAATAATCTTCCATGTTAAACTACTGTTATAAACGCAAATGCTTGGATCCTGTCAATTTTAAAAAATTTTTGCAAGCCATCCATTATGCTGCTTAAAATCTTTGCAAGATTAAGTAGTAAATCTTTTTTTCAGATATTCTGTTTTCCATGTGGATATTGTTCTTTTGAATTTCTATTAAAATCAAAATTTGAAAACAAATGCCTGAGATACATCTTATCTTTTTGCTATACTTCACCATTCTTCTTAGATTTCGAAAAGATTCAATATAGTATGTAGCCTTTCAGTGAAGGTCCTCTAATGTAAATTTGATGTCAGATTTATCCTGAATCCACATAATGGAAGCTAGAGGTTCTGTGCAAGAGAATAACGAAGAGTAAAGAAAGTGAATATAATCCAGATACAGTTCATAATGTAATTCTACTAAGGAAAGTGTCTTGCCATCATGTGAATTTAAAACCCCCAATCAAGTGATAGTAATTTTTAAGTTCTAGACATTCCCTAAAAATATTGCAATGTCTATGGATGATTTAGTGAAATATGTATAATTCTGTGATTTCTTCTTTTATCCAGTTATATTTTTAGTTTCTGCTAAATGCTACCGTAATCTTTATTAGCTTTATTTGACTTTCAGTTTCTTTACAGTCTTGAAGACTATGAAAAAATAATTCAACTTCATTCAGGAACTATCTATGTAAAATCAATTTGTACTATTTTTGTATATTCCTCTTTCCATCACTGTACTTAAAAATGAAAAAAAAAAAAAAAAAAAGGAGAGAAAATACTTTATTCATACTCTTTTTTTATACACTCCTGTTCTCTCTGTGCATATGCATGTGTACATATGTGTGCATATTACTAAAAGACTAGATGTTTTGCTTTTTAGTAAGAAAACATCAATCCTCATATAAATGCAAGCTGTATTAATACAAGCTATAGCTATTTATAAAACAATTACATTGCAGTGTTTTCTAAAATAAAGTGGGGGATAGTTATTATATTTATTATTATTTATTACTATTGCTGTTATTTTCCAGTGAAAAAGATACCCTTCACAGAATGATGAAATGATGTGAAACTGATTCAGGTGGTATTTCCATGGGTCACATTGGGTTACAAGTGAAATTGTACTTAATTCATGAATAAGGACAAATAGATAAGCAAGTTTTCATTATGGGTTAACCATAGAGAAGTTTGAAATACGAGGCAATTGCTTGAAATGCAAAGCAGAAATCACTCACATGGTATTATTGGAGAAATGCAGCTACAGCCTGTGCTATCACCCAATGGGACCACACAGTAGAAAGAAAATTTAATACTGAAGAAAGGCAGTTTGAGAGCTGTTAACATTGGATATTTTGATAATAAGAAAGCATTTGCAATATGCTTTGAAGTATAGCTGTACTAGACTTTGAGTCCAAAAAAAAAAAGGAAACAAAAGAGGCAGTAGTAATGGATGGAGCTGAAGAATTTCAGTCCATAAAATTTTACCGAATAATTTTTAATATTTCATTATCAAAATAAGACAAGAATTTTGTGGTCAGTTTAATTAGAAAGTTTTTACCATAGAAATATAATTTCACTCTTCTGGACTGTTAATAAAACTGCTTTATAACATATTAATTTCATATTGTTGAAAATAAATTAGCAATGAAATAATTTAATTTTTGAAAAATCTGCTTAGACACTCACAAGGATAATTGGCACAACTTGTTTTTTTTAGTTCACCTTAGCTTCATCTGAAACAAAAATTATTTCAGAATTTTAAAATACTGATAGACTGAAAAGCTACCACATAAACTGTCTTCCCTCAACTTCACACAGAAGTCTCCATCAGTGCTCGGGTCCAGTAGTGATGTATTAGTAATTTCACTAGCTGTTGCTAAATGGCCTGAGGATTGAAATGAAAAATGTGAAAAGTCCTAGCAGACTTCATTTCTTAATTATGGAAATTGCCTATTTGAGAAAGTGTGTTTTCTTTTTCCACTTTACATACACTACGCTGCAGCAGGAACGTTGGCAATTTGGCATGGGTGCTCTCTGCGATGTGTATACATTTGCTATAGCAATTGCAGCCTGAGAAAGGCTGTTATTAGCTTTTACATAAGCCTTTTTGTAACAGGCTGGGTTTTGATATTGATTGTCTTGTGTATCCTTTTTGATGGAAGGCAGGCTAAACTTGTTTTTAAACAAGAAAGCAGTCCCAAAAGAGACAAGAAACTGTAAATGCCAAAACCCTTGAAAATAATCTGTGACCTGTGCAGACATATTGTTAAAAAAAGTACAGGTATTTGTCTTGTGAAACATTTCAGCTTTTTGAGACTAAAACAAGGTTAGCATGTATCTGAGATTTTATATAAATTTGGAAAAGTATAAATCCATATGCTTTCAAAGAAGAGACACTTTATTACAGCAAAGAAAAAGGTGTTGATCTATACTGTAGTGATTAGACCATTTGTCAAATACTGTTACTGTTTGCAATAACATTTACAGGTCACGCACGCAAGTTTTCAGCTCCCATTGGAATCAGGCCTGTAAAACAGAATTTATCCCCTTGAATTTGGGAAACTGATCGAAATTATTAACTTTGGCAAATTTTTTTTAAATTTTCTAAATCCCCTCCCTTTGCTCCACCTTTCAAAATGCAACGTTATTGCCAAAGTGGGGGAAAAAAAAGTTAATAGAATAGAATAATGGTGTAATGCATCTGCTTTCACTGAAGTATTTGTATAAAACTGATGCCTTCTTTAAAGCATGCATGTCTCAAGAAGGGTCTTACTATTTTGCCATGTTAGATAAAGTCAGCAAAATGGTGCCTCATAGAGAACTTAATTATATCCCAGTTGTCCTTTTCCACAGTTATTTATTACATGTTATTGAAGAAGCACAAAACTCATATTTCTGTGTATTAGGATGAAATTATTTGGATCACAAGGTGTAGACGGTTAATTAACATTGATATTATACAGTTGTGGGCTTGCTTCTGGGGTGGTGGGTTGGCTGATGTGGATAATGTACAGCTGTGGCTTGTTCCTGCTAAGTAGCTAAATAGCACTGAGGAGCCTGGAAGAGAAGGAGCACTGAATGAAGAGAGAGGAGACTGGTTGAAGAAGAGCCCAGGGATGTAGGAGAGATGAGGGGGGGGAGGCCCTGGGAGAAGCTGAGAGAAGAAGGGGGCCTGGATGAGGAGAGGCTGGCTGGAGGAGAAGCCGGGAACGCGGATGCAGCAGAGGCAAGAAGCAGGGTGGACTGGCCTGGAGGAAAGAGTCACAGCATGGACAGTAGAAGCTGACCGATGGTAAAAACCTAGTTGCAGCTTGATAGTTTGTTAGTGCTGTGACAAAAATGTATCTTTTGTCATTGCTGAAACAGTTCATACCTACGGGGAATTGTAATCCCATATGTTATATACCATTTACTCCAAGCTATTCCTTGTGCAATCCCTGCTCCCTGTCTCATGTGTGTTACTGCTTGAACATAAATTTCACTAAACAAGGTATTTGCCCAGTAGAGCAGGTTGTACTCCACGTGTTTTTCAAGGCAACATGAAGTTTGCTCATACTCTCTCTTTTGCTAGCTTTGCTCTTTGCGTCAGGAGAAGGATGAGTAGGTGTGTCAAAAACAGGGACCAGCTACCTAAAACACTAAATTAGCTGCATCACACCCACCTTGAACCTCTATATATACTTTCAGCAGAAGGAATTAGAAAGTCAGGGTGATGAATCTTGGTGCTTAACTTTTTGGCACTGCAGTATCAAGTGTCACAAAATCTGAAATTCATTGTTGGATTAAGACCATGACCTTTAGAAAATCAAGTGTTCTTACAGTCCCTGCTGCTGGGTGTATGAGTGGAAGCTCAATGATGAAAATGTGGTTGCCTGTAGTTCAGGGTAAAACTTGACCTCTAGTTTTAAAGTGACAAGGCTGATGCTCAGTTCCAAAATGCTCCTGTGAGACTGCCAGATTGATTATCTTGTTAGCTTTAACAACAGGCAAATTGACTGCTTCAGAAAAATCAAAAATAGCTTTTTGTCTAATGTAGTAGAGTACGAAAATACCAGATATTTTATAAGCAGAGAATAAAATTAATTCATAGATATCTATCAAATAAATGTGATTTATATTAAAGCAAACCTAAGTGTTGTATTAATATACAAAATACCTGCTTCACCAGGACTGAAAATTAGTCGTTATATGATGAAAGTAATGAAGGTATTTCAAACAGTATAGGGCATAACAGAGTACAAAATACTGAAGCATTGGAATTTATTTTGAAGCTTGCTCTCTTATTTATCGTTATTCTTAAAAAAAAAAAAAAAAAAGGTTAAATATGCTCCTAATATTTGGTACCTGTGTTCCATGTTACCTTAGTTTGATGATTAAATCTGTAACAGGCTTTGACTTTGGAAAATTACCCAGCATGTTTGCTAATTATAAGGAGTATAAACACTAACATTAATCATTTTAGACAACAGACAGTGCATGAGCGTACAAAACCTGTAAGGCACTAAGGCTTTGAAGACTAAGAACAATCAGTACATACTTAATTTGGGTGGGATTCTTCTTATCTGACTGTAGTCATTGCAATGTGGGCATCTCTGCCTGATGTATACACTTTGGTATACACCTTTTTTTTCTTTTTTTACAGTCGGAAGTGATTTTGCCTTCTTTCTTTTTGAGGTCAATTCAACCAACATATTTTAGATGTCTGCTTTAAAACGATACATTTTATGCTTTAGAGGTGCCTATTTTCCCCCAATAACTGTAAAAGTAGCCTGGGGTATTAGCTCAGATGTCAAAAGCTATGTACGATCTGTGAATTCTTAACAGCACGTATGTTAGGTAAGCAAATACATAGACTTATCTAAGGAAATTCTTGTTTCCCTTTCCTCCCTCTCTCTCTGTTTTCCCCCAAGGAAGAAGCTCATTAAATGAATATTGATAAAGTTTATTGCACACTGGCAAATAATACTACTTTGGACAGTGCTATGAGATTTCCAGATATCTGAAAGGTTAGTGCCCAGAAACCCTACACAATTAGGTATAGCATGTGCACAGAGCAATCCTTTATCATATTTATAAATGCTGATGGATCTTAGCCATACCATACAGACATGGTAACCATTCTGTGTATTCACAGTGAAATCAATGCATCTGGAACATGCTAGAATAGCTGTCTTCACAGATGAATTGTCCATGCACAGTCAGTCCCTCTGAAGTATCAGGCTTCTACAGCTTTTGCAAAGGTACAATACAGTCAGTTTAAGCTTCAAGAAATTCTGTGGGATTTGGTCCCTCATGAACAAAGGTCAATGTCTTGTCTTTGCCTTTTGAAATTATGTTTTACTACGTGCTTTACTCCAGATGTTGACACGCACATGTCTACACTTTTCTTCCAATCTTTTCCCAGTATGAGTCAGAATCTGATGATGACAGAGATAAGAACCAGTCTGCAATGAAAAAAAATTGTTGCAGCCAGCAAAATTTATGCTTTAATCAGCATCTCCTTCATGTGCTGTGATTCACACATTTTGTTTCTGCAAAGTGCAAAGCAGTTTCACTGAAAAAGAAAATTACTGTTTTTCACTAGCTGAAAAACAAGTGGGGAAGCATTACTGAAAAGGATCCCTCACTTTCCCCAGCTATTTCATGACAGCACAGAAACAAAACAAAATAGAAGAAAAGAAACACTTATAAACTTCCCATCTTTCCTTTAGATAACAACAGTTCCGTGCAGCCCTAACGCTGCTCCATGGATGATGCCCTGTGAATTGGACTGCTATGCTGTTTTATAAATGTGCTCAAGGGACTTAATAGGAAACAGTCTTCTGTCTGACATAACAGTTTAAGCAAAAACAAAAGACTCAGATAACCTGTTTTTTTCTACATATTGAGTTAGTGTAACATTTAATATCATATCAAATAAGACAAGGTATGTTTGTGTATGTAGAGTTGGTTTGAGGTGGTTTTTTTCAGGATCTGTGTAAAAGCAGTTTTTAACTGGTACAAATTCACAAAGTTGGAACAGATTGTGGAGGATAAGAAAACATTAAGGCTATTTCTTAATAATGATGGCTTTATTCACAAATATAAAACAAGGTTAGAAGTCTTCTGACTTTTTGTTTTCTACTGCTTGCATACAGGTAAAATGTTTTCTATAACAAGTAATACCCTATTAGCACCAATCCACTCTGTCCAATTTGGTCTAGCAGATCTAGGTCCTTTGTAGACAAACATAAGTTGAACATACAATGAATGAAGAAGTATAATCTATGTGAGAAACTATACCTTTTCTTTAACAACCTGAAATCTGCTTTGAAAAATATCTACTAGAAATTATGCTTTTTCATATTGACTTGGGAAGATTGGCAGTATGATGGATTAGTATGTAGAAGATAATGAGGCTTTCTGCAATGCTATTTTAAGTGATAAAATCCTGGTTTATTAACCCAGAATTGTAGGTGAGCTCACTCTTGCCTTTAGAGTGCTGCAGTTGAGGGAGGAAGGAGGAGGAGTCAATGAAGTTTAATAGGTATAAATCCACAAAGATTACAAGATAGTAAAATAACGGTAGTATCTAACTGCTACAGTTCATAATAATGACAGTAATAATAACCCATAAATTTCTTAAAGTGAAAAAAACTATCTGCCATGAAGCTTTTCTTTGTAATTGTCAGCTAAGTAGGTTAAGACAGGTATTGAGCCAAGCCTTGTTTGATCTTTCATGATTTCCATCTAAAAGGAGAATTATACATTGAGGAGAACTGTATAGAAAGTAGGGTTAAGATTTAAAGATAATTTTGAAGTCAGATTACAAATGAATAAAACCTTGATTTCTCAGACCTAACTGTAGAATAACAGTCTTTCCTATAACAATAGCTGCCATGAGAATTCCCAGTTAATATGAAAAATATTACCGAATGGTAGACAACTGAGTCAATATTTTACTATAGTGGGCCAAAGCTGAGTTATTGTCCAACTGGAATATGCTGAGTTCAAGGAAATAGGAAATAAATAGGATGGCTAAATATTGCTACCCTTCCTTTACATGAGGTACTCCTTCAAAGGTAGACTTTAGAGTATGTTATATCTAATGGGATAGCCAAAACCACTTTTCCCAAATATTGGATTTCAGGTTTTATGTATATTTTCATCCTTAGGAACATGGAAGGCACCCAGCTGTGGCACTGATCTCTCATGAAGCTGGCTGAGGCATGCAGCAATATTGATGCACCAGAGGAGGGTAATATTCCATGCTATACCCAAGAAATGGTATTGGTTAGAGAGAGGGGGATTAATTTATTAGAAGTAAAGGGAAAAATTAGTTTAAATTCTCTTCAGACAGTTGGTTTAAACCCTGAGGCAGGATGGCTGATATTAACACTGGCAAAATGAAAATCAACTCAAAGAAATTTTGATAAGCACCTAAAACTCCACCTGTCTCGCTTGTGTTTTATCTAAATGGTAGAACTTCAAACAAATCATTTGGAAATGCTATCACCTTTTTAGCTCTCCTGAGCAACAGCATTTATGTGAAGGTCACAAACACAATTTTAAACTATCTTAACTGTAGGTATTACCAAAGTACAGAAATATCAAGAAACTTCTCTCTGTTTACTTCTGTGCTATATTAACCCACAGGGTCACAGGAAAAACTTACACCACAGTTTTCTATACAATTTACTTTTAATCAGAACCAGGGGAAGGAAAGATAAGCTATGATTTCTCTTTTTTTCTGAACGTGGACAGTACATTTGGTGATACCGTGATCTGGGAAGGGTGGAAAAAGACTCTTCAAGACTTAGCTCAGTGATGAAGGATTCTCTTAGTAGGTGGGCTGCGGGAATCGTATGCAAAGCACTTCCTCAGAGGCATAGTATGTCTTGGGATGGGAAGCCTATTGAGATTCAGTACAGCCTTAGGACCCATAGAGTAATTCAGGAAAGGCATTGTAATGCTAATTGTCCTTCACAGCAGTTTGTTTTTGGTGGTCTCAAAGGTACCTTTGAGTTAATCAGCCCTTTCACTCTTCTGCTGCATCTGCTGGTTCACTCGTGCCTGTTAGACGTGCAGCAGTGAATCTCACATTTATGCCTACAAGGTCAACAGAATTGTTATCATGAAGCCAGTTCATTAAACACTTGTAAAATCTATCTTCAGAATAAAATTCAAGTTAATTTCACTAAGTACAGAAGACTGGAGGGAGGGGGGCATGAAGAGATAAAGATGGTGTTAAAAAAAATGATGCTTTGTCATGCTGTGGGACAAAGCTTCTTACAAGTGCATCTGGCCATCAGCTGTGGGTGATGGCCTCTAAAAATTCAGGCCAAATTAAGAATAAGGGTACAGTTATATATATTCATTACTAGTTAAAAAATATGTTGCAAATATTTTGAGATCTGGTCAGTTTCTTGAAGTCAGAAAAAGCAGCCTATGAGTTTCTGTATGCTTATCTATGTTTATCTGAGATGCCTGAAATGTTTTCTTGTATCACAAAACACACTGAAGTATGGTTGTTAAACACCTTCAGACTCTCTTCTTCTGTTTAAAATCATTGTTATCCAAAATGTCCATTCTTAACAATTCCAAAGCTATTAATTTTAGGAAATTATGTAAAGTTAATTTGGGGGGGGGGGGGGGGGGGACCCTGAAATAAAACCACTCATAATGTAATTTCAATTTAATATTAATAAACTGTGGGAAAAAAGTCAGTTCTTTCAAGAGGATCAAATTGCCTTTGCTAGATTTTGAACAGATTCCTGAATGGATTGAACTGAGGTAAATGTCTCCTTTCTGAGTTAAACCTTTCAGTTGATTTGGCTTACAGAAGGAGATTTAGTTTCGCTCACAAAAGTACTTGATCTTATAAACTTTTTAAAGGACTCTTTGTTTTACATTCTTTAAGAAGTGTATTTATAACTGAGTACTGTTTTAAGAATAATTTTTTGCTGCTTGCAGACTCAGAACAGCTCACTAGCATTATCTAATTAAAAGCTCACAATTCCCTTGAGAGATGTAAGCAGTAGTATTCTAATTTTATAGATGCAGAGAGTGAACACAAAAACCTTTGCTTTTGCACAGGGCCACTGATCCAGTCAAAGAATCTGAAGAATATTCAGAAGTTTCTGGTTTCTGTCTATAAGGTTTTTTTCATTCTAAAAATATGCTGGTCTAGATGAAAAAAAAAATTGTGATTTTTTTTTTTTTAGTAAAACTGGTGAATTTCATTGACTTTCCTGATGGTAAGAATTATTTTCATTTAGTAGGATATCCATACAAATCTCGGCACTTACATGACTGGTGTACACATTTCCTCACAGTTTTAAATTTCACTTTACTGTGAGTCATCTTTGTCTTCAATAGGAAGGGAAAGGTTGACTTTTACTAACTGAGCGCATTGGAACAAAGAAAGATGAAACACTCTGAATTGTACATTACCAGTAGTCTACTCGGTCTGCCACATTATTTACTGTTCTTGGTGAGATTTATACCTCACCTCCCCATGCCTGAAATACTGCGCAAATGTCAGGAAAAAGAGAAAATGCAAGAAACAGGGAGTAACTATAGTATATGCATCCTTCTGAGGTTTACTACTATCTCCACTTGAAAATAAGAGAAAATGACATATCATGAGAAAAGCAGTCCTGGCTCTATTCACAAACTTGCTGGAAAACCAGAAATACTGGGAAACTGAAAGAATATACTTTAACAGGCTTCACAGTTCCATTTTGCATGTTGGATAATTCTGAGTATCTTGAATAAGTCTCAAAGAAACATCCAGTCATTTGTATATGTTAATAAATGGATCTAAGCCAAAATCTTTATATATAGCTCCTATCTGGCAAGACAGACCTACGCAATTTTGGTCTGACCAAAGCTTGTTGAGGTATGAGTATTGTTTGACTTCAGTCTAGAAGAAACAGCCTATTCAAAGAAAGGGAAATGAAAAAGCTAAAGCAAGTGTGTTTCCAGATCAGGAATTATTTTATACCTGCAGATGGCATTGTTGATCTTTCAAAATTTTGCAGATTGCCTGAGTAACCTGATATGAAAATGCACATACACACACACACACACACACAGAGGCAGCTGGGCAAAGGTACTAATACATAGATTAAAATAAAGATCTACAAAAACAGTGATAATGGCTAGGAAAAAAAAAATCATGCACTGAAAATCTGATTGGCATGTTAGTTAATTAAAATTAACAAGAAGGAAGAGCTTAAGGTCACATTAGGGATTACTTTCTGTGACAACTTTTCCAAAGTATTTCACTGTGGGAGGAGGTTAACACCCAATTTATTCATAGTCAAATAATTGTATTTAATCTATTGATGACATGAGCTAATGAAGGACAGGGTGACACAGCAAACTGATGAACAGATAAATCAGGTAAATGCATGAGGCTCAAATTTAAAGGCATATAGAGCTTTTATGACACTGTATACCTGCTGAGTGAGTACAGCAGCAAACATATTTTCCTCTAGCCTGCTAATAATTTGGCTAGGTCGAACCTTGATTACTCTACTCTTACAGGTCTATGCTGAGGGAGTTGCTGGATTGCATGAAAAAGTTTGAAAACTGTTATATTCCACTTTTAACAGTAATGTGTTTTACTTAACCTTAAAAATTCTGACTGGATTCAACTGTTCACTATTTTGCAGCTTGGTTCACTCTTTTACACTATACAGTGTTGTTACAAACTGCTAACAAATCAGAACTGCAATTGGTCTTTTTTACATTTGTAAATGACTGCATATAAGGAGAAAAGATGTGCTATAAAACATCTCTGATGCTGAAAGCACCTCTTCCAGAATTTACTATAATCGTCAAAGTTAGTATTTTTTTTTATATATAATACCCCCAAATTTAAATATTAAGTGTTTTTCTTGTAGCAACTGTTGAAAGGGAAATTATTTATTTCCCTGTCTGGCAGAAGAAGCAAGTTCCTGATTTGGAACCACTCTGAGAAGTGCTGATATCTTATGATTCAGGATTTCTTCTTTTTCTCTATTTTATCCTGGAGCAACTCCCACTGCTTTCCAGAACAGAGAGACAATTTCACGCCTCAAAAACATTATTGTGGTTTAGGTTTCAAAAATTTGTATTACACCTACACTGGTATTGAGAGGGAGGTGGATCATACACAATGGAGATCTTTAAACAATACCACTAATCAGACTTAGGACTAAAACCAAGAATAAACAGAATTTTAATTGGTTCACTACATGAATATAATTTAGCAATAGTAAGTTTTGGAGTGATAATAATTGAATTTTAAGAAATAACTTTGGAGAAGAGTGATTTAAAGAGTAAATTTTGAAGGGATATCAGCCACTGAAAGTCTTTGAAAGCCCCATTATTCTTATGGCTTTTGGCATATATTACAGAACTCAAGTTTTACTTCTTATGGTAAAAAGGAGAAAATGGCAAGTCTACAGAGAAGAAAATTTACCTGAATTAACTTATCAGTTGAAGATAACTCTTCTGATAATCCAGTCATACTCATGGATATGTAGATGCTGAAGATGTAGACTAGAAACTCCCTGCATTAGGTGCATTCCTGAATATACAAATGGACTGCATACAGGTGCCCTGAATTTTCAGAAAACTGTAGTTACATGCAGCTGTTAGTGTTTTCAGCTAATTTCCTCCCTTCTCAGCAAGAATTCTTTCTGAAAAGAGAGGCAGAGCTACTGTGCTGGAAATGTCACTGGTACGTAGTTGTTTGGGGTTTTGGTGGTGGTTTTTGTTGTTGTTGGGGGCAAGTGGGGTCTCATAGAACCTTGTTGATAGAAATCACTGTAAAAAATATAATGAAGAAACTCACCAGATCGTCCAGGCTCTGCTTGTTGCCAGGTAATGATAAAGCTTGCTGGTCTATGCAGGGTGCTACTAGCAAAAGGGTGATTACATACCATTTGTCTTTTAAATTGTCTTTATTCTGTTTTGTCCATGGTTATAGCGCCAAAATAAGTCAGGCTAATGAAGTGAATCATGTTTCAGGTACATTTTGAGAGGCTGTAGGCATTTAAATCAACACCCTTGTTGGCTCATAGGTGAAGATTTAGAGCACATGTTTTAATTGCAAGATGTAAACTGAAGCATACTGGTCTGGTTATCCCCATTGCACAATTTCTTGGAGATGGCATTGGGAGAAAAGATTAGACATCCACATACACCTTGAGATGACACAGTCACTCTTAAAAGAATCTGGAAAGGCTTTAGCTGAACAAGTATAGAATTTGAAGTGTGCATTAAAAATGCAGTGCAGTACTTTGTAAATTCACTTCTGAAGTGTAGTGACAAAAGGGAGAGAGTGAAGAAATTAGAGCAGTTTAGATCGTTTTATTTTTGTCACTTCAGTTAAAACAACAGCACGTCTGCTGTGACTTTGGACAGGAACAAAGCTAAGTGCTGTATTGCTCAGCTGTGTGGGGAAGAAGTAGAGCTCTCATGTGAGAAGCAGATACTGCAGTTTAGGAACATATGATGTCGTTACCCAGGAAAGCAAGCAAAAAACTACATAGTACAGAGGCTGCTGCTGGAACAGAGCATGTATTCCTAGAATGTTGCTCTAAACTGAAAGCCCATAAATGTGCAGATTTTCTTAACGTTTCTTCAGTGTAGATGTAGATTTGTAATCTCTATTTTTTGTAATCAAATAATATAAACATACGAACCACTTTTCAATTAACCGTCTGGGTGTAGTCTGCTGATTGTGTAGCTCAGCGAGTGTGTCAGCCTGTACTGCCAAGATGTATTGACGTCCACTGTAAATCTCATTTAAGAGACAAGTCCAAAAAGGAAATTCCTGCTCTTCCACTTCATGCTGTACCTCCTTAGTGTTAAGATGACCTTATTTTGTCCTAAAAGACTGAGTGATAGATTGTCTTGCAAATAAGAAACAGAACAGGACTGGCAATGAGGAATTAGAAATCCAGTTTCAGAACTATATTTAAGAAAGCTTCAGCAGTCTAAGTTTGAATGCCCTGTTATTCACGACTTCTATTTATGTGTAAATCTTTCCAAGTGTCTCGGACTTTCTGCAGCACCTGTCCACACAAGTCTCAAAAACACTGCTGTTTCTCACGAATATAAACTGTTTATGGCTGATTTCAAATATTTTCTTGAATGATTTATGTATTTTGCAGAAAACAGGTACAGAACTTGTTTTTCTGATGCCTTCACATTTGTGACATATGACATTTAATAACCTGACTGTGGTTCATCCTATCAAATGTGCAGCAAATCATGAGATAACATCAAAACTTGTAGCTGAAATTTTAAATACATTCTTTGTTGGTTACAAGCTGGGCACAGGTATTGAATCCTGAATAGACTTGACACTAATACTTCTTTGTAGCTAGTGCAGTACTTTCCTGAATACTTCGGATTATTTAAAAAAATTAGATGTGTTCTCTAGAATTCATATGTCTTGTTGCCCAAAACAGCAGACAACAGCAGTGCCAATATTTGCTAAGATTTTTTTTTTTAATATCCTGAATTATATGGAACTTCTGAAACAGATTATGAATTTTAAAACTGAAATAACCTGCTGGCCAGCGCATATGGGAAAGAGTGACAGCTCTATGTCAATGGCTATTTTGCAGTACTGCTTATTCTTGGCAATATATAGCCAGGAAAATGAAAAACAAAACACCACAAAAAACCCAATCAGTTGAGAAAAAAATTACCTAACTTTATGATCCAAGTAATTAATTATTGGAAAAGAATTTAGTTGATACATCCTCCGATCACTGTGGAGAATCTTCTGTATATTCTAAACCTCACAACTGGCTTTTTCTTATTTTCTTTCTTTTTTTTTTTTTTTAATGAAACATCAGATATAAGCTACTGGCACAAGATTTCAAGACTAAAAAACTATTGGTCTGAATTGATAGAAAGATTCCTGTATTCAGAACATTCTGAAGTTACTTATTTTGAAATTGCAGTCCTCCCCCCAGACACACTGCCCAGAGGAGAGAAAATGATTTTGTAAGCTTAATCTTTCCTTTTTGCTTCCTTTGCCTCCTACTGTTTCTTAAATATTTCCCAGAGCTTTGGACTTTAATCTATCTTTAATAAAATGGTACAAAGTTTTCTTTTTACCTGATGGCAATGATCTCATAAAACCTTTTCCATAGTTATGTTAGGATACCTCAAAGGAATGTTATATGAATTCAAGTATCAGTACATCATAGATTTCATTTTCACATAAAAAAAATCGCTGTTTGCAAAACTTCTTTTAAGCTCTACTTCCCATAAAGTAGTCTGTTATCTAGTCTAAATCACTCCCTCATTCCATACAGATTCCCTAGTGATACCCCAGTTCTCTAGTGAAAGTGCATAATGTCTTTGAGAAGATTTATCCCATCTCTGCTCATGCCTGGTATGAATATTCAATGTTATTTTCTCCTGTAATGAGACTGGGACACATCAGTTGCGAAAACTTCATATTTATAAACTTGCTAGGACATTCTTTTCTCTATCGTTCTCTCTTGTCAAGGTTAGTAGCTTGATCCCCTTGCATGCTATTTTCTCAGTGCTGGCTCCATATCCCAATGCTTATTTAATTTGCCATAAATTCACAGAAGTTAAAGAAAGAGAAGACCTATTAGGTTATCTAGTCTGCCTCCCTGTCCATTCAGGATTGATCCTTATTGTTCATTCACAAATGTTTTGATCAGTTTAGCATCAGTTGAAATGTTCCATGCACTGGGGTTTCTGGCATTTATTACCTCTGGGAGGTTTTTTTTATGCAGCCTGATAGATTTTTCTTTCAGGAAGTTTTATTAAATGTTCTTGGCTTCAAATTGGCATATTCCCTTTTACTGAAATGTGGTCTTATTTTTCTCTCTAGCTTTAGTAGTCCAAGTTTAAATCAAGTCAAAGACTCTGAGTCACCTCATTTCCATTTAAACACTCTGTTTCCTTTGAACATTTAATAATCTGAATTACAAAGCCTAGATCCAATGGCTTTCATTTTTTATTTTGTAATAGAATACTCTCCCATACTTTCTTGTATTGTCAGTTGCTCCAGTTATATTCTTTACAAATGTACTGTTCTTTATTTTCACTGATTTTACAACCACTTCATCTCATATGCCCTCTGCAACAGTTTGAGTTACTCACATTCACACCTCCTAACTGGACTCTGAGTGTAAGCACTTTTGCAGTCAGTCTTGAAAGGAAAAAATGGAGTTCAAAATTCCAGAAGGTGCTAATAGGACTTTCCAAAGGTCTCGTGCTGAGTACTTTTCAAAGGCTTTAGGTAGTTAGTAAAGAAAGCTGAAAAACCTGGGGAAATTTTAACAGCAGAATACAAGTGATATTTGTCTTTTGAAAATGAGCCTTTAGTACAATCTCTAAGGATGTTTCAGCCAGACAATGTTAAACTGCAAAACTTCCTCACCATCCTCTGCTTAGTTTAAGATCCTTAAACTGGTTGTAATTTGAAAGAGGCAATACAATCATTCCTCAGGAAAAACAGAGTGATCTTTATAAACTTAAGGACTGGGACAACAGAAGCCACATACAGTTTGAAAAGGGAAAGTGGGGGAGGTTTAGCACTATGCTTCAGAATTGGCTATAAACCAGTTAGCTGAGCGCTGCTACTGGTGGTAGTACTCAGGAGTGGTTTTGGTGCATACCAGGCTGAAGATGAATCAACAGTGCGCTCTAATTGCACAAACCACAGGCTGAAGTACTTTAGGAGGGTTGTGTCCAGCAGACCTAGAGAAATTATCGTCCTCCTTTAGTCAGTGTCAGTGAGGCTGCACCAGGAATAGTGTACTCAGTTGTAGGCCCCCAGTTGTGGAGAAACAGAAACTGGAAAGGATCCCATGGAACGATACCAAGATGTCCAAGAGCCTCGAGTACTTGTCTGATGGAGACAGGATGGGAGGAATGGTCTTGTTTAGTCTGACAGAAGGAAGGAGGCTACAGGGTGATCTAATAGTTGCTTACAATTATCTGAAGAGTTACAGTAATAACAGAGCAAAACTTGTCTCAATAGTAGCAAGCAAGAGATAGTAACCACAAGTTCTTGCTTGTGGATGTTGGGAAAAAGGTTATCACCAGGAGGGTATGAACTAGAAATTGTCATTGAGACAGACTGGGTAATCAGCCCCTGGATTTTTTCAGGACTCATCTAGACAAAGTTGTAGCTGACCTAGTCTATCATTGGCAATAGGTCTCTTTCAAGTAAAGGAGGACCTCCACGTGTCATTTGCCATCTAACATTTTTGTGATTCTGAGAAATTCAGAATTTTGTGTTTCTGAGAAAACTAGAAATCAGAATGCTGGCAGAAACAACCTGGTGCTTCCTGAGCTTTTAGTTAGGAAGGATTTTCAGCGTGTTGTCAGCACACTCCTGTCTTGACTTATGCCTGTCCTCAGCCTCACCTGAAGTATCACCCTGAAGTCACTATATTGGTAGAGTGATGGTCTGTCTTGGGGAGCAGTGGATGTGAGTTTGTTTGTTCTTGTTTGGTGCACAGTGTTTGGCTTAGAAAAATTTAGTAAAACGTTGCTGCCAACAGAGACCCCAAATTAACAGACTGTCCTGGTTTCAGCTGGGATGGAGTTAATTATCTTCTTAGGGGCTAGTTCGGCGCTGTGTTTTGACTCTGATGTGAGACTTTTCAGTTCCTCAGGCCTTGTTAGCAAAATGGCTGGAGGAGCACAAGGAACTGGGAGGGGACACAGCCAGGTCAGCTGACCCGAACTAGCCAAAGAGGTATTCCGTACCATGGGACGTCATGCTCGGTATATAAACTTGGGGGGTGGCCAGGGCAGGAGGATCATTGCTCGGGCACTGGCTGGGCATCGGTCAGCAGGTGGTGAGCCACGTGTCTCTTTCTCCCTTTCCTTCTGGATTTTATTCTTTCCCCTCCCCTTTTCATTCTAACTGTTGTTGTCATCATTGTTATTATATTTTTTTCATTTTTATCCTATTTTAGTTATTAAATTGTTCTTATCTCAACTCTGGAGTTTTACATTCCTTTCCAACCCTCCTCCCCATCCCTCTGGGTGAGGGGGGAGTGAGCGAGCGGCTGCGTGGTACTCAATTACCAGCCAGGGTTAAACCACGGCATCTGTGAACCCAACCTACCTATTCCTGATGGTAATTTTAGCTTTCCACATAGTTGTACAGGAAAGTGTCGTCATTGGACAGCATAATAAACATTGTTGGCCAAAAGAAACTAATTCTAGAATCAACTTTACTCACCAATGTGTTTCAAAGAACAGCTCCCTCGGACTTATCCATTTCTACTATAGCCATCAATGGTAAAATTCCCATTAACTTCAAGGGTTTAGGATCAAGATCTTGGAGGGATTCATTAAAAAGCAATAATAACAGAGGAAGAATGGTCCAACTTCCTCGTACAACATTTTGCCCTTTAAATTGTTCAGTCTCTGTTTCTTTTTAGCAATAAGTGATATTGGATTTCCTAAACATAACATAACTCTAGACACCAGTGCTATTTTCAAGAAGAGGAATTTGCATATCTTAAATCAGGGAGAAAAGGAAAGAAAGTATATATGCTTTCCTCATTTGAAGTAGGCAAAAACTTGCATTGAGCACTACAATGCCAATAGCAAGATAGTGTCACAGAGTAGCAGAGAAATTATATGCTTAATTACAAAGCATCTGACATGTTTAGAACCCGAAGTCTGGAGAAGGTTCTGTGACAAGTCTAGAGTAATTAAATGACAGTATGATCTCCTCAATGTCACATGCAGCTGTGACATATGGAAGTAGCAAACATCTATTTGTTCAAGAGCAAAACAAACACTTTGAGTTTGATAAAGGATATTTTCTGTAGTGAGTTTGTGGGTTTTTAATATCCTTTGGAGAGTTGAATTGATTAGCTAAATTGCTGCTTTCCCTCTTTAGTGGAGATGGTATATCCCCATTTCACATTTAGAAATGTAAGTTGAACAGCTGCATATCATACTACATAATTAAATGATGGCTTTACCAGGTAACAAAAATATAGCATATTCTGTAGTCTTAAGACATTCTGTAGATGTTGGCTGTAGATGTTGATTAATACTCAGAAGAAATTTGTAAGGCAGTAGGTATTTAAGTAATTTAAGTGACTTGCCAAAAGCCATACAGAAAGTCATCTTAAGAGCCAAGTTTAGAATTCAGAAATTTCTGGCTTTTTGCCTTGCATTCAGTGCACAGCCTGCACCAGATTTGAAATTCAGTTGGTGTTCCTACTAAAAATGCAATTGTCAAAGTTTAACGTAGCAACTGTTTGAAATTACATTGATTTAAAATATAAGACAAAAGATTTTAAACCTTATCACATGTTTAATTTGAGAATAGCTTGGATAACTATCACAAAAGTTTTGATGTCTTAAGACTTTTTATGTAGAGGATGATAAGCAATCATACAGAACAAAGGCAAAGTTTTAAATAATTTCTTTCCTTTCACTTGTGTCCTTCAAGCTCTAAAATAATAAACTTCCTTCAAAGAAACTTCTTCCTTTAGGTTACACTGAGACCCGTCATGAATTTGAAAAAGAAGATCCTTGAGCTCTTTATAGTTATTAAAAATATTGTTGAATACGTAAAAGACATCATCCTGTTTAGAAACTATTTACATGAATATCTCTCTTCATGCTTGCTGTGGAATGTGGTTGAGAAACTACAAAAAAATACTTGCAGAGTAGAACCTGAGTAAGATTTACACAGAATTGAGGCACATAACTTAAAAATTATTCTTAAAATTATAAAACTTCCGTATAGTTTATAACACGTGAGATTGAGTTTTGCATTTAATAGAGATATATATATACACTTAAAGTGCAGTATCCTTTCTGAATCAACTGCCTTGTGGACAGACAGAACAGCTGTCTCCCTCTGAAACCTAGTCATGGGACTCACAGTGCCTGATGTTCTGTATAAGGTAGCTTATCAAATATTCAGAGAAAACCTAACAAGTCTCATGCAAATGCTAATAGAGTTATTTTTAAAAGTTATTTTGTACAAATGGTGTTGCCTATTTTATTTTCGATAGAAGACTATTAACCAGTAAGCGTTGACCTGGTGTTTAATAAAACATTTCAGATTCATGGGACCACTAAAAAAGACATCTGAAGAAATATAAATCTAGCAGTCAGTGGTGGAAAAATTTTGTATTGTGGTTGGTGTTCTGGGAGAGACTTATGAGACAGCATACATGCAACACCCATTAATAACATGTACGTACACTCCCATTGTGGTTCTGACCTTTTATATGCAACTTAAGAGCCCAAATTGCACTTTTATAAGCTTTTATGCAATGTAGAAAGAATGACTGTCAATTGACCACTTATAATATAAACTGGGTATGAGGCTGCTTGGACACTGTAAAAGATTTGCCTTGTATTCCTAAGAGAATAAACACTTTAACCTTACCTAAACATAGTTTGCAACAATCTCCAAAGATTCTGAGCCATAAAACTAGTGATCTAAGCATTCAGTCTACTCTGGGTGGATATCTTGTGGAGCTTCATTGTGATTTTAGTATCAATTTATCCAAATTTGTAGTGGCAAGAAAAAAAGTCTATACCACAGAAAATAAATTTCGAAGACTGAACCTGAGTGACCATGTACTCTACGGACTGCAGGATTATGACTGTTTTCATCTCTTCTGCTTGCATTTTGTGCAGGGCCCAGTCTAGAAGACATGCTTGAAAATGCCTCCTGGAGTGAGTGTGGTGGGTTGACCCTGGTTGGATGCCAGGTGCCCACCAAAGCTGCTCTATCACTGCCCTCTTCAGCTGGGCAGGGCAGAGAAAATATGAAAGGTCGAGACAAAGGCAGGGAGAAATCACTCACAAATTGCTGTCATAGGCAAAACACATCTAAGTGGGGGAAATTAATTTAATTTGCCAATCAAATCAGAATAAGACAACAGGAAATAAACCCAAATATTAAAACACATTCCCCCCACCTCTCCCTTCTTCCTGGGCTCAGTCTTACTTCTGAATTCTCTGCCTCCTTCCCTCAGGTGACACAGGGGGACAGGTAGTGGGGGTGGCAGTCAGTTCATCACATGTTATCTCTGCCACTCATTCCATCTGACACTCTTCCCCTGCTATAGCATGGGGTCCCTCCCACAGAAGACAGTCCTCCATGACCTTATTTAATGTGGATCCTTCCCCTGGGCTACAGTTCTTCATGAGCTGCACCAGTGTGGATGCTTTCCATGGGGTGCAGTCCTTGAGGAACGGACTGCTCCAGCGTGCATCCCCCCGGGGTCACTGGTCCTGCCAGGAACCTGCTCCAGCCTGGGCTCTCTCCACAGGGTCACAGCCTCCTTTGAGTACCTTCACCTGCTCTGGCATGGGGTCCTCCATGGGCTTCAGGTGGACAACTGCTCCTCCTTTAACCTTCATGGGTTACAGGGAGACAGCCTGCCTCACCACGGGCTTCACCACAGGCTGCAGGGGAACCTCTGCTCCAGCACCTGGAACATCTCCTCCATCTCCTTCTTCACTGACCTGGGTGTCTGCAGGGCTGTTTCTCTCACATATTCTCACTCTGCTGCAACTGCTGCTGCATAGCTTTCCACCCCCCCCGGCTTCTTAAATATGTTGCCTCAGAGGTACTACCGACATCGGCTGACGGGCTCAGCCTTGGCCAGCGTCACGGTTTAACCCCAGCCGGCAGTTAAGCACCACGCAGCCACTTGCTCACTTCCTCTCCCCCAGAAGGATGGGGAGGAGAGTTGGAAAGGAATGGAAAACTCAAGGGTTGAGATAAGAACAATTTCATAATTGAAATACAATAAACCCAAAAGAACAATAGTAATGATAACAATAACAGTTATAATGAAAAAGAGGGGAAAGGGAGGAGGAAAGAAATCCAAAGGGAAGGGAAAGAAGAAAACCAGTTATGAACAACACAACTGCTCACCCCTGGCTGACTGATGCCCAGCCAGTCCACAAGCAGCGATAGGCGAGCCCTGACCAAGACACCACCCACCCTCACCATTTATATACCGAGCATGATGTCCCATGGTATGGAATACCCCTTTGCCTAGTTCAGGTCAGCTGTCCTGGCCATGTCGCCTCACCAGTTTCCTGGGCCCCTCCAGCCCTTCCACCGGCAAGGCCTGAGAAATCAAAAAGTCCCCAACTACACTGTTCCCACAGCAAAGCCAAAGCCCAGCACGGCACTAGCCACCAAGAAGAAAATTAACTGTATCCCAGCCAAAACCAGGCCAGCGTTCATCTCTTATTCCATACCATTTACGTCATGGTACGTTTTCCAGTATGTAGTCACCTCTCCTGTCTTTTAACATGAATAATACACAAATATCATTCCCTTCGTCTGTGGAACATCCCTCTAAAGTCTGATGAGTTCATTTAGGCCATGATGTTGAGATCCATCTGTTGTAAGAGTCTTTTCAGGCAGGAAAGACGGTACGAGGTGTTGGATTGTGCCATCCTGAAGCCAGTTCTGATTCTATTATGGTTGCACTGATCTGGTCTCACCAAAGTCATTCTTTGTTGGTGTGGCAGTTGAAAAGGAGTCAGGTTCAGATCTTCAAATTCAAAGTGGTAGAGATGGGCGCCACAAGATGCCCAGTACCAATAGGCATATAGAAGTGACAATATACAGTATTATGTAACAATTAACATCACACAGCTGAATTCGTTGGTTGTTTTCACCCAAAATCAAAGCCCCTTGAGGCACACATCAAACTTCCCCATCCTCCTGTATTACCCACCATGTTCTCCCAGGTCCTTGAGCAAAAGCAATCCCACGAATGGGTTCGCGTTTGCCTGAGGCAGGAATGACCCAGACTGTTTTCCCAAGTATATTTTCAAGGTGCACTACTGGAACTTTTCAATGTAAGTATATCAGAAAAGAATCTTGGAATTTATTCTTAGCTCTGTTCCAATCTACACGAGGCTGCTTGTCCAGCTTCCAAAGGAGACTGTTTCAGCACTTCAAAATGAACATATGATTTCTGAATTGTAGCTATGGCTTTATGTGTGACATCAATGCTACTTGAGAAACAGAAACAATTTCTGAGGAAATAGACTTGGTCTTTGCTAATTAATTTACTTCTATTGTTAATAAACCACAATGTATCCATTTAGATCATATTCAGGCATTTATTTAGATATTTCTTTCACCACTGTATGCTGGGGGCCACCCAATTGGAAAGCAGCCTGGCAGAAAAGAACCTGAGGGTCCTGGTGGACTCCAACTTGAACATGAGCTGGCAAGATGGCCTTCCAGCAAAGAATGCTAATGGTATCCTGGGCTGCATTAGAAGCATTGCCAGCAGGTGGAAGGAGGTGATCCTTCTCTACTCAGCACTGGTGAGGCCACACCTGGGGTGCTGTGTCCAGTTCTGGGCTCCTCAGTACAAGAGAGAAATCATCAAACTGGGGAGAGTCCAGGAAAAAGCCACTAAGATGACCAAGGGACTGAAGCATCTCTCCTATAAGGAGTGGCGGAGGCAGCCGGGACTGTTCAGTCTAGAAAGGAGAGGGCTCAGCAAGAATCTTATTAATGTGTATGAATTCCTGAAAGGAAGGTGCAAAGAGGATGGAAATAGGATCTTTTCAGTGGTGTTCAGTGAACAGTCCATCTGAATAGGAAACTCTTTTTTGCTGTGACGGTGGGTGAGCACTGTTACAGGTTGCCCAGAGGGCCTGTGGAGTCTCTCTCATTGGAGATATTCAAAGCCTGTCTGGACACAGTCCTGGGTAACTGACTCTAGGTGGCCTTACTTGAGGAGGGAACTTGGACTAGATGACCTCCAGCGGTCCCTTTCAACCTCAACCACTCTGTGATTCTGTGATCCTATAACAGTGCAAAATTTTTTGATCTTTAATGAAATGGAATACTGAAATGTGTTTGGGCTTTTGAGGGGGTTGAGATGGTTTTTCTTTGTGGGGGGTGAGCTCTGATACTTCAGGAAGGAACGTTACCATCTGAATTTTAAGACTGATTGTAATGCAACACTGAAGATAAAGAGATTTATTTATTTTTTTTTTAAGTTATATTCTATGCATGCATAGGGGAAGTAAGGAGTTGGGTCTGGTTTTTTTCCTGGTGGAGGAGATGTGTAGAGTACACGATTTTCACAAATAGGGTGAGAGTTTCTAAGGAAAAAGGTAAATGATGACGCTCACAGGCAAAGAACACAGGAATGATTCCAGTCTGGAATTAATAATGCATAGATCACAGATTTCTGTGAAAGAAGGCAGTAACTGACTGTTCTCTGCCTGTCCTAAGGTCCTGGGAGAAGTGGGTACAAAATAGAAATCAGTCCACATCCTTGGCAGAAGAGACCAGACAAAAGAGGGACACCAGAAGACATTACTCATCTTTTCGTAGAACAGTGTATTAGTAGATTTTCTGCTCATTGCTATAGAATCAAAATTGACTTTAATCAATGGAAAGGTATTATTCAGTTTTTCAAAATTCACCTTTCCAAACTATATCCAGCATTCTGACATTTATATTTTAAAGGTTTGCCTTTCTTTATGTCTTTCATTTTTTGTTAACGGATATAATTTTGAAGAAACAAGCATCATTTGTTCACCTATGGTAAAAGACTAAAGTTTATGTTCCAAGATTTAAAATTATAGTCTTTGCTTTAGAGCAAATCACCACTGTGGAATTCCCATTGTATATTAGATTACGTTGCATTCTTCATGTTTGTTGCATAAAGAATTTGTCCATCAGACTTTTTTTTGAATAACACTTTTATTTTTCTGTCAGTGTATTGGCCTCAATGTAAAATCAATGACAGCACTTAAAACTGCAGTTAACACTTCTAATTATCTTGTTCTTGTCAGACCACTTTCCAATTTTGTCAGACCAATTTCTTTCCATATTCCTATTTATGAAGCTACCTGCTCCAAAGGTCTGCAAGCTTTTCGAGTGATAAACATTTCCAGTCTAGTTTACTGTCATTTTTATTATTCTTTTTTGAGCTTTTGAGACTGCATTCCCAGCAAAAGTTACATGTTGCCTACATGCCATCTGCAGTTTAGATTCTCAGTGTGAAAAGTACCTTCCACTAGCTTTTAAATCAAAATTACCACCAGTGTCAAATTCCTGGCAATCAGGGCGATTCAATTATTTCCTGATAGCAGAATGACATATTCTCCTGACTATGTTTTTATTAAATACCTAAAAGCTATAAATCCCAGCAATTTGTCATTCTTCTGGGTAACAATCTATAGTGTGTCAAAAAGCTTTTAGTCTTTTGTTATAATAATAACCATATTTATTGTTCAGTACTTCATAGTTAATGATCTATATATAATGTCCTCCAACACAAAGATTGAAACTTGCTGCAGTATAATTGTAGCTGCCTTGTATTACTTATGCACTTTCATAATTTATTATTAATTTTGATTCTAGGCGACCATGTACCTCAAAGACTGCTGTGGTGGTGAACTTCCCAGGCTGATGAGACCAGCAACAAATACTAGTGTGACATCTAAAGGCTAAGAATTCTGCTTTCATGCATGGTTCATTTTCTTGTTAGCACTGAACCTAAAAACTAAACCGTTGCCAATTACCTGTTTGGTCCTTTCACATATGTGCTTTGCGGATGAGTTATTATCCTCTCCACCATCTGCTTTTTGACTATGCAAAATGAAATGTATGGGCCAAATCCAGATTTTAGTCCAAAACAGACACTTTAGAAAATACAGAAAATAATGTTATAGATGAGTATTAATTTTTGCTACCTCTAGGCATTTGACCTGACATATTTTTTTATTTGGTTGAGTACTTTCTTTTGTGCCAGTTGTAAAACAGAGTCAGGCCATATGGTTCCAAAAGCAAGTGATGCTCTTATCTAATAGGCAATTTCTTCTGCAGAAGGCTCTCTCATTTCATGACTTATTGTATTTATATGTGTATATTTTATTTAGCAGTGAATTATTCTCTTACTTTTTTCCAGACATTTGATCTTAGTAACTACTCACGGAAATGTTGCTTTTTAAGTTTCTTAGATTAATATTCAATAACAACCTACTTCTTTTTGTTATTTATTTCTAAAACATTCACACCTTGTACTTGACAGTGAAGTAGTCTTAATTTGTTCATTTGTTCTACTACTCCCACGCTATTGTAATTCAGCTCCCATGGATTGTCAGCAGAGATCTATTTATCAGCTGCATCTTGTTCAACATACCATTGCAGGGTTCCTAAACAACAACAACAAAAATATCACATTTCATTTCATTCTATCAGACCTTCATTGGCTCCCAGATTGCAAGAAAATTCATTTTATGGAGCTTTATATGACTTTCTCTTCCCTCATTTTTAGTGCCATATGTTTTTACTTGTTCACTTTTACTTTACCTCACAGCACATTCTGAACAAGCAAAATCCAAATTTCAGTTTGACTGCTCACTGCCTACAGACTGTTAGCTAAGGTCTCCCTTCTGCGTAGTTTGTTGTATAGCTTGGCTGCATGGAAGAAGTATATATATATATGTAAATGTATTGTGCTGTCTATTTACTCATGTAGTTAGATCATACAGGTAAGGAGAAAAGCAGGAGAAGGAAAGCTTGAAATGGAGACGAAAGCCTTAGGAGGAAGCTGAAAGACAGAAAAGAGAACATGACAAATACTCTCTACAAGACATCGCATATGAGTCCCAAACACATTAATATGGTCTACTATATATGCTACCATTACCTCTTCACCAAAAAATACCTAAGTAAAGAAAGTTTCAAGCAATATCAAACAGAAGGGTTATGTCAAAAAGAACAGAAAGTTAGAATCGGCATATTTATTCAAGCTTCTGAGTATATTTACAAGAGAGGACACTAACAGCTTACTATTTGGCACTGACAGTAAGCATACTTTATCCTAGATGACTGCAGGGTCTGTGTGGCAAAAGGATTAAATTAATTGGGGAGATTCAAAAGCAGGAAATCTCTGGGATCAGGCAGAATTCAAGCTGAGTTGTTTAAAGGACAGCAGAACTGATGTCACTCACAATGGAGATAAATCCGAAATACAGGTCTTTAAAGGCTGAAAATGTGAAATGAGGAAGCAAAAGCAACACTGCAACTTCTGGCCATCAAAATACAAACCTGATACATAGAAACTAGCTCTGCATCTGCAAACAACGTCTGAAAGGAAGTTTATAAAAGAAAACAAAGAAACATTCGGATTGGAGCTCTGTTGATTTCTAAGTAATGCATTAAAAAAAAAAAAAAAAAAAAGACATCACTTAAATTGTCTTCTACCTGCTTAACGTAAATCAAATGACCTGCATTCCGATGGAGCTAATATTGCTGTACACAGAGTGACACTACAGTTCTCTGTGGGACACCTTCCATTCACAAATACCAGGAATACCTGAAGCCTAGCCCTTAATACCTATTTGATGTGTTGGATATCTCAAGCTTTCTGTCATGTAGGATCAAGATCAATTGTTTTCAATAGCATGTTGCAAAAAGCAACACATAAGCTATGATTTCTAGATTTCAAACCGTTTGATGGAATTATTCCTCAAGGAAATCATCTGCTGTTACTATGCATCACCATTTTATTTCAAATTCATAAATCTGCATTGATTTTCTGTGGCATATAATATTCGGGTAACAGCTCAAACAAAACCCATCTGGCACAATCAGTTGGGGATGCTAAATTTAGTGAATCAGAGTGAAAAGTTACAATATATTGTGTCAGTAAGAACATATCAGCTATTCAAGAGGTAATAATTAAAACCACAAAAGGAAAGAGGAATCAAATAATAATTTAAATAAAAAAGATTAAAAAAAGATGAAGTAACAAAAAAGAAGTACTCTAAGAGTTCTTTCCACAAAAAAATGTACATGATAAAGATCTAGATTTGACAAAGGAGAACATTTAATAATTGATAAACATATAGGCTGGCACTTGATTTACACAGCCAAAGAAGGCATTCGTTACATTATATAAAGAAAGGAGCTACTGCTTGGATTTTCTAACTGGTAATCTAAGCAGAAAAGTGAGTGTTGCAGATATCTAATATTCATGAAGCTCCTGCACTAGAAGGAGTATCGCCACATTTGCTTATACTTTCATGTTTGGTTCAATACTCAAGGCAGTAAAATAAAAATACATCTAGGGCAGGTACAGAACCTTCCATTAGAACTCAGAAAAATACATTTGGAAAGTATCACACGGTATGAACCTCTCTGGCTTCATCTGAAGCATCAGTGAATATATATTCTCAAATTCCTAGGTAGTTTTTGGTAAAATGAAGTTCAGTGTAATTCACCTATTAGTAAATAATAAGTAAAGAAAAACAAAGCACTTTTTTTTTTTTTTTTAACTCTTTGAAACCAAGTGGCACACACCCAGTTAATAATAAAATAAGGCTGCTATTACAAGAAGAGTTTGTATGTTATGGTTTTGGAAAGGTGTGCTTAGAGGTATGAAACAACTGCAGACACTCAGATCACTCTCTTGAGCTGGACCAGGACATGCAACAACTGCTGCTATATTTATAATGTCAAGAGCATCTCCAGATACCAGAGTTTTATAAGATTACAGAGGGGGAAAAAAGAAGTATATTCAAAATAACTTATAGTTTCCTTTTGCCTTAGGTCTGACCTACTCTGTAAGAAATGTGGTTATAGTACATTCATACATAACAAGTTTTGGTCAGATGTTTTGTTTTGGGTTTGTTTGTTTGTTTTTTTCTAAATAGATGATGCAATTAGCACTGAACATACAGAGGATGGGACCTTTTTGAAAGCAATTATTTGAGTTGTCTTAAACACTTTGCGTGAGTGTCCTGGTTTCAGCTGGGATGGAGTTAATTTTCTTCTTAGTAGTTGGTGCTGTGCTGTGTTTTGGCTGTGAT
>JAVJGI010000014.1:38274728-38286302 GCA_035590275.1 Ibycter americanus
TTGTAATCTTTTTATTAAATTGTAGTTCTGACTTCTAAACTCTTTTGAGTTGGGTTCATTTCTCCTGCCGGTTTACTGTTAAACCAGCACATAATCACTGCTCCATGTGCCTGGAAGCTACGGTAGCAAGAAGGTTGGAATGATATTCACACTGCTGAATTGATGTTATTAACAGTTCTTCTGTTATCCTGTAGGTCACTTGCTACAGAGGACAAAGTTGTAAATCTAGTGAGGATTCTTCAGACACTAAGTCAAAGGTTAAAACAGGCTATAGAAAATAAATGGCTAAACTGTTCCTATGGGAGCTTTCTATGCACAGTATGTTGGTGGGATACGAGTTTCCACAGCAACCGCAGATTCAATATCAAGCGTAACCCTCCTACATTATGCCGTATTACCTGTGATTCCTTATGCCTAGCTAGTGTGTTTGTATGGCATCCTCGCTTATTATGGTACCGAATATATTTTTCACATCTACTTGCTCTACTTTAAAACTGGACTCCTAAGGTACCTCATAAGCTGTAAGAGCTGTTGAAATTATGTGA
Source organism: Ibycter americanus (assembly GCA_035590275.1). NCBI lineage: Eukaryota > Metazoa > Chordata > Aves > Falconiformes > Falconidae > Ibycter > Ibycter americanus. Next base: position 38,275,274 of record JAVJGI010000014.1, read on the forward strand.
CTGGCGTGTACACATCAGATAAACCAACATGTTCATGACCTTGGCAATTTCAGGAATAGTCGTCGTTACATGAGAATGAATTGATTTTGAATAATTTCTACAAGATGCTGTCTTACAAGTAATAGGGAGAGGAGCTGGGAAAGGTTTCATTTTCTTTCCTTTATTCTTATTTATTTTTCCAAATGTAAGAAATTTAATCTCTGGTACTAGAAAAATGGTTTGTTCTGCTAATATACCCTCATCTATTTTTGCATTTAGGGTATCAGAGGGTAGCCACTATAAGCAACTATAGAAAAGAGATTTCTGGGAATGCCATTATTTATATAGTTAAAAGTTTGAAGATCTTTTAAACAATTTCGTATTTCAAGCGGTATATAGTCCCAGAGCCTGCATATAAATTGGTATAATATATCAATAATAAGGCTAATGATTTATTGTTGTGTTACACTACAACCTGAAGTCCTATTGTCAGAGATGCTTTGCTATGTGGGCATATGCGTGGAGATGAGCTTCCAACCACAGAGCTTTCTTTCTAAATAAATAAAAAACCGGGGAATAAAAAGGTGTGATTATTCCTGGAGCACAGTTAAGTGAAGCAAATGAAAAGAAAAGGCTTATGATCTGTCCAGCTCCAGTTAGCAAAACACTTAAACACATGCTGAACATTAAAAAAAAGAAAAAAATCTTATTAAAATGCATTTCTTAAGAAGGTATGACCTTGAGTGTATATCTTAGTTCAGTTGCAGAGCTCAGTTTGATGCTCCCTGCATAACCTAAGTTCTTGGGTCTGGTTGGTGTATACATTATGTGGTTTGACTGTTCTACAAATCCCAAGTGTCTGTTAGAGATAGGCACCAAAAGCCTTTCCATGATCACAGAGTGATCTGCGGCTCCTGTACCACAGCTCTTCTACGCATCTCTATTTGTGGAGGACAAAGAGAAATAAGCCTCATTTAGCTGAAAAGCTGAAAAGATTACTAAAAAAAAAAATATTTAAGAATTACAGGCTAAATAGAAACAAGGATTCATAAATCATAACATTTCCCTTAAATATATTTGCTTAGAAATCTAACTAGTAGGAAATGAGGACATTTCTTTGCAAAGCTATACAACAGTTCATATGGGCCAGTAAAATGGACATACATATTACACAAGGCAGAACTAGATCCTTTGCTTTTGATATGTTTCTTTTCTTTCTGAAAATATCTTGTATTCTAGTGGTGTTTCATCATATGATTTTCCATCAAATTCTACAAATTGATAGATCACAGATAGTCACCAAGTGTGATCAAGGTACCAGAAGCACTATTTGACACAAACCCCCAAAACAACAACAATAATAATAAGTAACCACTTTTAGCTTGACTTTTGGCCAAATCCAGACTGTATTTTACCGGTAGAGTCACTGGTGGTGAATGAATTAGTCTAAAAGACACAGAAAGCAACAGTTATCAGCATACATACACAGTTAATCACTAAGTTAGGAAAATTACTCTTTTTTTTTTTTTTTTTTTTTTTTTTTTAGCAGTTATGGATAATAAAGGAATTGAAGTCATTACACTTTCAAATTTACCATGGAAAAAGTAACTCATAATTATTTTGTTCTGTTACATTTTAATCATTTTGAAGAAGTAAAAGGAAAATTGACGGACAACAATTTCTTGTATACCTTCTCTTCCATGATTTTGCATGATGTGTCTTAGATCAAGCACTGCAACAGGCTGCCCAGGGAAGTGGTTGAGTCACCATCCCTGGAGGCATTTAAAAGTCATGTAGATGTGCTTCTCAAGCACACGGTTTAGTGGTGACTTGGTGTTAGGTTAATGGCTGGATTCAATGATCTTAAGGGTCTTCTCCAACCTAAATGATTCTAAATAGCAAATCTAAGACAATTTAAGAAGCATTATATATTTTTGACTGCAAGACAGAAGTTTGTGTGTTGATACAAACTTCTCAAAGCTGCAAATGTAAAAAAAAGAAATGAAAGCTTTAACCAACAAATTTATCTTAAACACATAATTCAACTGACAATGATTAATCATCTGTACCAAATAGTGGGAACTGAAGTGTTACACATTGCAGCACTTTCTAAAGTGGAGGGTGCAGAATGTTGATGTAAAAGACACATTCTGTTCTTTACCATCAGGTTTTTGTTGTGATACATAAGCTTGTGTAAAATAATTAAATATTTACTGGGACAGAAAGAAAGAATTACACTGTATCCTGATCATTAGTTCACTCATCTAAGAGAACCAAATTCCATTCCCTTTTGCAATTAGATACTTTACACAAAATGCAACAGATTCAAGAAGAGAGACTGGCAAAGAATCACCACCACCATGTGGTCTGACGGATATGACAATCTTTTGAGTGTGTGTGTGATCTTGGATTAAAAGCCTGTCACAATTTGGGTAGGGAAGAAATAGAAAATAGGGTTTCAGTGTACGCAGTGGTTTTTCTGACAACGTATTAAAAGGAAATTGTGAAGAATAAAACCCCAAAACTATCAAAGCCAAATCTTTTTCTGTGCTTCAAGACCTGATTTAAAAGCCATACATTAATACAACAGGTCAGATAAAACCTTGGAGGTAAGAATAAGAGAGTTTCAGTTTATGACTTTCAGAAGAACTAAGGGGCATTTAAGTTTGGGAACAAGTAAATGCTTCCTAAGTTAGGTTCCAGTTGACTTGACTTCTGAAAGCAAAGGTATTTGACTCTAGCGTATAAAATTGTTTGTGGGAAAACCACACAAATGAACCAACAAAAAGAGTTCTCTCTCAATTCTGGCTCTTTTTTAAATCACAAGCTATAGCCTGTGTTTTAGAAAGACGTATACCTCAGCTAATATTGCAATCATTAGTTTATAAAATCCTGTAGAAGAACTAGGTAAAAAGTCTCATCTGTAGATGAGACTGAGAAGAGTCCATCACTAAAAATGAAGATATATTTTATGCTTTCAAATCACTTTTCAAAATATATTCAGGCTTGCAAGCACATCTGTGCATATTTTAGTAATTCACAGAGGTGCTTTTTTTGTGTTCCAAAATGGAGTATCATTTTTTTTGGTTGTTTTGGGTTTCCTTAAAAAAAAAAAAGGGGTGAGGAAAAAGGAGGAAGGAAAAAAGGAGGAAGGCGGGGGGTGGGGAGTGGGGAGCGGGAAGAGAGAGAGAGAGAGAGATCTCCTAAAATGAGCTGGAACAAGATTATATCTGTAACAGATGATAATGTATTTATTGTTCATTGTAAGAATTTATCACTTTAAAGGCTCCTAATCTTCCAAGCAATGTGCTAGATTGTTGTAATAATATTTGACATTATAGCTTTCATTTGAATCTCTGATGCAGCTGAATATGATAGACCAACAGTAGCCAAAAATTTGCAACGTAAACTATAGAAAAAAAGATTTTTTTCAGGTGAACATCAGTGCCAATTTGATTGTACGTGTCACAGAAATGAGAGTTTCAGGAGTTAAAAGATAAAAATAGATCTTAATATCTTCACATAAAATTTCTGTCACAGACTTCCTGCCACTTATAAACCACCCTTGTTCTCCCTTGTTCCATGCTCTCCAGTTCTTCTGTGTTCTCTCTCTTTTCCCTCATTCTTGCTTCATTTTCCAATAAAAAGTGTAATTTCTTTGTGGCAGAGGTTAATTTTTCCTGCTTGATTCATATTCAGTTCATTTTACTTATGTGAATTGACATAACTAGTTTTTCCTGTTACAAAATAGCTAGTACAAAAACCAGAAAAAGAGAGAGAAATGTGACAATGAATTTAAAAAAAGAAAAGAAAAGGAAAAGAAAAAAGGAATAAAGCTGGGAAAGGATGAGGAAATCTGTAAGACATTGCAGACTTGAAACAACCATGAAGACACAAATTATGCAGATGCTATTTCAAAGAAAGTTAATGACTGGTAAAACACAGTGTAGCTCACCAAAACTGCTATAGAGGAATATAACCCAAAAGATAGCATATAGAAAAAAACAATGGAAAATTTGGCAAAATAATAAGAATATATTCAGAAAAAGCAGAGCTCTGGCATCCAAGCTTATAGAAAAGCAGAACTCATCAAAGGAAGATATATTTATGTAATTTGCGTATGAATACTTTGTGAGTTTGTCCACCATACTATGGGTACAAAAAGTCCAGTTTGTGAGAATCAAAGAAAGATGGAATAAAGACTTTTGAAGAAAGAAGTATACAGAAAACAAATATTTAAGCCTAAGTGTACAGAGGCATCACATTCAGCTGAGAAATTAATGACCTTTTGTTAAAGGAAGAAACAATAAAAAACCTTTCAAACCCCATACACGTTACTGAGATACTAAACATATTTGTCTCTTGCCTTAAGACAAAATACAAGTATTTTTTTAATAAATAATCCAGTTACTTCCAGATCTAAACTTGTTGAATTGTGAAAATTACTATAGATGTGCTATAGCATTCATCACATACATTTTAACAAGAAAAATAATTACTAGGGGTCAATTTTATTAAATTTGGGGCAAACCAGTGAGTATAAGATGAGATTAAAATATAAACAAAGATGTAACTCCTATACACAGGCTGGGTAGTATTTCAAGATATAAATATTTTGATTGCATTATATATATATTTATATGCAGTATCTATATTGTATGTACATATGTATTATTATCTTCTATAACTTGGTTTTTTAGTTGAGTAATTATGAAAATATGAATAAAGTTTTCATATTTACAGGCCTCTAAGCCCGCTGTCCTTGAGATGTTTGTTATACATACAAAACTGACTCTTGTGGACCTTAACCTGAAAAATCTGGCTAATGATAAAAATTGTCTATGATTAGTCAGATTTTCTTTGGTTGTTTGCAGATGAATTTTATTTGCCTTTTCATCTATCTTTTATTAAACATTGTTCCTTTTAAGAACCTGTTCAAAACAGTGCTGTAAACATTCAGGTTAAGAGTGAATTTTTTTCTTCATTCTATTTTGTCAGGCTCGAGTGAAACTTAAAAGCTGATGTCCTATTTCTAAAGACACAAAGAACCACAGATTACCAGAAATGCATAGATCACGTCTGAACAAAACAAAATGCTAAGCAATATCCTACATAATGCTCATTGCCTGATATACTATTTAAACAGAGTTTTCTTTTGTGATCAAATTTGAGCACCAGGTATGCTTTGTGTTCTTATGATGGGGGCGATTCGCTGGTGATGCCCACGCACTTTTGTGCAATTCTGTATGTGCTACGAAGTCTGAGCCAGGCAGCGAGCAGTGCGCAGTGCATACATTTTGACTGAGATAAGCCAAGTGAAACAAAACTTCTATTTTTCAAAGTCTTTTAGAACTGGTAAGGATTTAATCAGCCCATATTGATTATATGGCACTGTGTCCTGCTTCTTAATGACTAAGTCTGGTAGATTTTCACTTTATCAATCAAGGCAAAGAAGTATAACATTAAAAAATAAAGAGACAGATTGTTTTTATTTTTCTTTACATGAACTTTGTGTTTTGAAAATACCGTAAAGAGTATTACTTTGCAGTTAGGAGAGCAGAAAAATCAGTTAAATCTACAACCATCCATTAACAATCAAATTAAAACTAGCATCAATATAAATTAACGTACAGAATCCCAAATGTATTGATAAATCCTAACAGTTACTGAACTTTTAACTTGTGCTTACACTTTCATTTATTTCACTGGGAACAGTAGCTACTGAACAAGCAGTTAAACTTGCTAGGATTTATCTCGTAAGATTTATTTATTTACTTTTAACGAATTAGCAGGAATATAGGAACTGGTGTTGCTGAAAGGCTTCTAGGCTACAGTCTCCTGTGACAGAACTGGATTTCAAACTTTAATTACCTCTTCTGAAATGCTATACTATCAACAAATGCAAGAACTGTGGAAAGTACACCAGTAAGTTTTCTTAGTCAGAGTTATTTTCCCCCACTTCTGGGACTACTGGCATGTTGTTCCATGTCCAGATGAAATTGAAATTCAGTCAGTAATGGACAAATGTTTTCATATTTGGCTTCTAGGTGTCCCAAATTATTTAGCTATAGATAGCAGTTGCTCTCTCAGATGGACTTGGAATCTCGTATGAAAGCTATGTTTCTGATATCCAGGAGTATTGATATTTATATTTTAGATTTACATTTTCATATGGAAAATTATATTCTGCCCCTTGCCTCCCTCACCCAGTTCCCTCCACACTGATTAATTTTGAAGGTCAGCCTTGGAACAGGAATTTCAAACTCTTCAAATGAGATAGAGAAACTCTTGAGAGGAATGCTTTACACATTTCAGAATAATTTACACTGTTCAGAGTATGGGATGTCCAAAGGTCTTTTCTGAAGAATAACTCTCAGCTGGGAAAATCCCAAGGAGCTCTAAAGACAGCTGAGCTCAATCCCACCACATATTCCCATAGTACCTAATGGAATGGAAATGCAATGTTTTCGAGAAATCTCCATCTTATATTTGGTGTGGAGTGGTCCATACCACACTGACACATATCAGATCACTTTCAAAGTCACTAAACAACAGTCTCTTTCCCTGTTTAGGCTGCTGTTTAGTTTGCTCTTTATATCATGTTCATCTTACTATCTGTTTTTCTGTGGGAATAGCTGAAAAAAAAAAAAAATTCACTCTACCATTAATGTTCTGTAATATTTCCATGTATCATTGTTTTCCCAAGTATATTTAATATGTTTATCAAAAAGATGTCTAGCAACACATACACCTAACACCTAACTTATATAATGAATATCTGTTCATTTAGGTTTTGTGTCAGTAAGTTGCTGTTCACATGACTTGGCCTTATTTAACAGTGTCTCGCCAAGAGAAGGGGCGAAGTTCCAGCTAACTTCGAGAAAAAGAACTAGGGAGATATCTAAGGTTTATCACAGTTTCATTCCTGTAAAAAGCAATGAAGTGTATTTAAGCAGTCCCGGTGAGGGAATATTTTGTGAAGAGTTCACAGGATAATAGGAGATGGAGTAGATGATGGGGGGCAGGGGGCAGAGGGGCAGGCAATGCTGTACACTCCTGCGCAGCACTGGATGAAACTGAATGAGAATAGTGAAGGTTGAAATATACATCTGCATGAACATGCAGATGATGCTTGATGAATTCTTTAAACAAATTCAGACAAACAAAAGGAAACCAACTGGTGCTACATCATCCCTGAATATTTTTTTGGAGAATAGCCTCCCCCTACCTATGTACTAAATTCTGTGTGTTTCCCAGTGGTCTTTACATTTCTGGCCTTCTACTGAATTTTATAGTAGAAACCTGCTCAGTATTTTGTAGATAGTCGTTGCTTGAAGCATGTGTTCTGTTTCATTTGTTCGTGTCACATTTGTTTAATGGGATTTATTTTGGATTAGGACATTATTTAAGTAGATGATGAACTGAAAAAATAGCCATGTAGCAACAGCTGTTCTAGTCAAGGATCAAATACATCTTAATGTAACTCCACTGAATATCAAAAAAATTCAAGATGGATATATTGGGCGATCTGTATGAAGTCAGTAAAGGACTTGTGCAGGGCTTGTTTAAAAAAACCCAAACATTCTGTTAGTTTGGAAATGAGCTTTGCATGTGACTGCACATTAATTCATTTGTTAGTATTTGTAATTTTGGAAGTCTAGTAGTAAAGTAAGGATTGAGCCCTCAGCTTTTTTAATGTTTTGCTGATATATGAGTTATCTTCCTTAGAGTTTTGGTTTGGTTTTGTTTTTTTGTTGTTTTTGGTTGTTGTTGTTTTTTAACAGGGAGCATACAAAGAAGAGAAATTAACAAGAGTTGCTGTCACCAGATTAAAAAAGGAGTTAGTGTCTGTATATGGCTGTAGTAAAACTGGAGGAATTCTATTTTCTCAAATCCTGATTGGCCAAGGTTTGACAGTATCAAACATCTGGAAGCCTACTCATGTTGAGGAGCACTCTCTCTCTTGATGTGTAGAGGCCTGGTGCTCTCTGGGCCTGGTGCTCTCTGTAGAAGAACAGTGAAACCTTCTTGAATTGAACAAATGAAAGATTCAAGCATTCAATCCAAAACTGAGAAGAGCCCTCTGGATCAAAGGAGAAATAAATCTGCATCTTCAAGGTGGAAGATCTAGCCAGTACTGGGAACAACAGAATGCTCTCAATCTATTGCACCAGAGTGGTAATTAAATAGTCTGTGGATCTAGGAATGAGAATATATAGGGGTCCTCACATGTACTTGAGACGGAAACCTTTCAATTTCCATGTTTAATAGATGTCTGGCTATTTTTCATTAGGAAATCACTGGCAGAAAAGTAATTTAACCACTATACTTCAGAATGTCTCTTCTACAAATCAAGGATAAATAATTGTTCCATGCAAATTAGTAAAAATGTAATTACCGTAATTATGTCTCACACAGTTGGCATTAGCTGTTGGTGGAAGCTGACTACAAGCTCTCCAGCTGCAACTATTATATGCACTGAATGGCAGAAGGACCCACTGAACAGTTCAACATGAACATGTATGAAGCAGTCCATTTGTGTGACCAAAAGAAAGACATATTTGTCCTGAGGGACTCAGATCCTTTCAGTAGTACTGCATCAGAAGAGGAATTACAGAAATCCAAAAAATCTGTTTAAAGTTCATGGAAAATGAATATTTTCTAAGGTTTAATGGTGTGTTAGTGAGTGAAAAAGTGAGGAGACTGTAAAATGTTCTGAAGATAGTAAATTAGCACGTAACTTGCTATTTCTGGATACTAGTGGGATGGAGGTAGTTTACTGGACAACATTCAAGTGAAAGAAATTGTCAAAAGAGACAGACCTACAAAGGGGGGATGCGATGCTGGACTCATGCAAATGAGCTAATCAGAGACATGAAGATTGGAGGCAGCCTGGGCTGCAGTGATTATGCATTGGTGGAGTTCACAGTCCTGGGGGATATGGGTCAGGGGAAGAGTAAAGTGAGGACCCTGAATTTTTGGAAAGCAAACTTCCAGCTCTTCAAAGAGTTAATCAATAGGACCCCCTGGAAAACAGATCTTTTAAAGATGCTTTCCATAAAGCACAAAAGCTTTCAGTCCCCAGGTGTAAGAAAACAGGAAAGGAAGGCAAGAGACTGATATGGCTGAGTTGAGATCTGATGGTCAAACTAAAGGGCAAGAAGGAAAGGCACAGGCACTGGAAGCAGGGACAGGTATCCTGGGAAGAGTATAGAGATGCTGCCGGGTTGTATAGGAATAGGGTCAGGAAGGCCAAAGTGTGTCTGGAACTGAAATTGGCAAGGCACACAAAGAATAATAAGAAAGCTTTCTATAGGTATGTCAGCCAGAAGAGGAAGGTCAAAGAAAGTGCACCTTGACTGAGTAACACAACCAACAAACTGGTAACAACAGACAGGGAGAGGACCGAGGTACCCAACAACTTTATTGCCTGTTTTCACTGGCAGCCTCTCTTCCCACACCCCTTGAGTGGATGAACTGCAAGGCAGGGACTGGGGGAGCGAAGTCCTTCCCACTGTAAGAGAAGATCACGTTCATGACCACCTGAGGAACATGAACATATTTAAGTCTATGGGACCTGACGAGATACATCCCAGAGTCCTGAGAGAACTGGCTGATGTAGTTGCCAAGCAACTCTCCATCATATTTGAAAAGTCATGGCAGTCAGCTGAAGTCACGATTGACGGGAAAAAGGGAAACATGGCACCCATTTTTAAAAAGGGTAGAAAGGAGGACCCTGGGAACTACCAACCTGTCAGCCTCACCTCTGTGCCTGCAAAAATCGTAGAACAGATCCTCCCAGAAGCTGTGATAAGGCCCATGGAGAACAGGGGTGTGATTTGAGCCAGCCAGCATGGCTTTATCAAGGACAAGTCTTGCCTGACCAACCTAGTAGCCTTCTACGATGGAGTGACTACATCAGTGGCAAAGGGAAGAGCTACAGATGTTGTCTATCTGGACTTCTGTAAGACCTTTGACGCAGTCCCCACCACATCCTTCTCTCTAAATTGGAGGGATATGGATTTGATGGATGGACTATTAGGTGGATAAGGAATTGGCCGGATAGTCACATCCAGAGTAGTGATTAATGGCTTAATGTATGGATGGATAACAGTGACAAATGGTATCCCTCAGGAGTCCGTGTTGGGACCAGTGCTGTTTAATATCTTCACCAACACATAGACAGTGAGATTGAGTGCACCTTCAACAAATCTGGAGATGACACCAAGGTGAGCGGTGTGGCTGATATGCCTGAGGGACAGGTTGCCATCCAAAGGGACCTGCACATGCTCGAGAAGTAGGCCCATGTGAACCTCATGAGGTTCAACAAGGCCAAGTGCAAGGTCCTGCACAGGAGTTGGGGCAACCCCTGGTATCAGTCCAGTCTGGGGGATGAAGGGATTGAGAGCTGCCCTGCTGAGAAGGACTTGAGTGTACTGGTGGATGAAAAGCTGAACGTGAGCTGGCAATGTGCACTTGCAGCCTAGAAAGCCAGCTGTATCCTGGGCTGTATCAAAAGAAGCATGGCCAGCAGGTCAAGAGGAGGTGATTCTGCCCTTCTACTCTGCTCCTGTGAGACCCCACCTGGAGTATTGTCTCTGTTTCTGGAGTCGTCTGTACAAGAAAGACATGGTCCTGTTGGAGTGGGTCCAGAGAAGGGCCACAAAGCCAGAGTGATGGAATACCTCTCCTATGAAGAGCAGCTGCGAACATTGGGGTTGTTTAGCCTGGAGAAGAAAGGCTCCAGGGAGACCTTAGTGCATCCTTCCAGTACTTAAAGGGAGCTCATAAGAAAGATGGGAACAGACTTTTTAGCAGGGCCTGTTGCAACAGGGCAAGGGATAATGATTTTAAGCTAAAGGAGGGTAGATTCTGACCAGATAAAAGGAAGAAACTTTTTACAATGAGGTGGTAAAATTATGAGAATGAGTTGCCCAGGGAGGTGGTGGGTGCCCCATCCCTGAAAACATTCCAGGTCAGGTTGGACGGGTCTCTGAGCAACCTGATCTTGTTGAATATGTCCCTGCTCATTGCAGGGAGGTTGGACTAG
>JAVJGI010000014.1:38289176-38311125 GCA_035590275.1 Ibycter americanus
TTTAAGTAATGAGGGAAGATGACAGAATAGAAGGTAAGGTGCATATTTTAGGAGGATTCTTTTGAGAAGTTAGGCACGCTGTAGAATTCAGCATTAAGGATAATAACAGTCGCTCTATTATTAGACACAACCCATAACTTTTTAATAACACAAAAAAATGTTGGTCCAGTCATTGAAGACAACACAAGTATCTCATTTACCACAAGTTCTTATTAGCTGTGACAACAGAAAAGGCAAGGAGCAAAAACTATTTCTCGGGAATTCCTGTAAACGCAGGAGGAGTACTAAAATCTGTCCTCAAAATACACCCAGTATTGATCATGGGACCAAGAAAGTGATAATTAAACTACTGATAAGATGGCTGCAGCAAAACCTAAGATTTACTGAGGGACAGCACTCATATTTAAAGTTTCTAAAGAGGCAGGAGGGGACCCCTCTGACTCATAAGTGCTCTAGTTCAGATAACCTGTGAGTATTTCTCCAAATTTCTGGAATTCTTTCTGTCAGATATGCACGTGTGTGTGGTCACGCCCATGCAAATATCCATGCTCATGTGCTGGGAAGGTGAATACAGAGACTTGTCAGGTTTTTTTTCTTGGAATACAGGATCATAGAAATAGTATAAAAAATATGTTTTATCTTGGGAAAAGTTTCCTATTCCATCACCCAAGCAGTACTATTGATTTGTGACCAAAAATAATTCTGTTTCAGAGAAGCAACATTTTGTTGGGTTTTTTTTTTTTAATATTTGAGAAAATTGAAAATCTGAGATTTCCGGCCAGATGATCATTCTCATCCCTAAGCCTTCCTGCTTACATGCAAAGAGAGCCATCCAGCAGAGTCCCCCTCCACCTCTACTGGTTACACATTTCTCCCAGACTGGAGCTCAGATGCTAAACTGCAGAAGGAAGGCTGTGCCATCTCTTGCAAACCAGTGGAAACATTCAGCAACAGTTCAACGAAAGCAGTTTAAGCTCACTGGTTTTGGGATTAGTTTTTTTCCTTTTGAATTGGGCTGCATTGAACTGGTTTCCGAAGTGATGAGCGTGGAGTGGGAACGTAAAAGATGCGAAAAGACAGGCTTTTCTTTGCCTGTCTGTATTTCACCATTGCAGCCAGTACATGTTTATGTATCGCTTTGGGAACCTAGTCTCCAACACTAATAAGAAGCTGCCAGAGGCAGACCATGGGAATTGGCAGACCATGGGAATTGTACATTGCAGTCTGCTAACTGACAGAGGACCCAGAAAGGCATTCGAGTTTAAATAAATAAACAATCAAACAAATAAATAAAATCCCTGGTGTGAAGAGCTTGGGCACCAGGGTCAGCTGCAGCCATAAATATAGCTTCTACAGAGGCTTGCTAAAAACTATGTACAAAGAAAAAAATCATTCAGGGGATGAACTCTTCCTGTTTCAAACCTTCGCAGAGGGTTGATTCTCTAGGTATATCACTTTTATGACCACCAGCTGAAGTACTGTCACTCACCTTGAAGCAGCCAGTCAAGCTTGTTCTGCTGAAGGCTGTGATGATGCCCTTTGATGATCTTTTTCAGCTTCTCTCACTTTTATTTTTCCTTCACTAACATACACAGGTGGACATTGAATGAATTATTAGAGAGGGGATTGCTGAGAAAGACTTTCAGATGATTGGGAAGTAAGAAAAAGAGCTACCTTCCCCCCAAGTTGTACCTTGTCAAACTTTTTCTATTTTAATGTGATATCAGGTTCAGCGTCACACCAAATAACAATTCAAAACTGCTATTAACAAAGTTTACTTCCATTATTTTTCCTCAGACCTCTGCTGCAGTGTTGCACGAGGTACTGAGAACGTATCGCATGTAACGTTTCTTGTTCTTTCTGAAAAACAAAGAAGTGTCACTAATCTATATCTATTTTTTCCTTTGCAGTGGTTAGACAAACACAGAAAATGAGTGTAGAACTCCCCTCCTGCCCAATACATTACATCCTTTCTGTTGAGATATTTTAATATTTTCAGACATCAGAGGTGACTGTAATTACAACATACAGTTGTAATTTGGGTTTTTTGATTTCTTTTTCTCGCTTCTTCCTATCTGCCTTAGAAAGGCAGAACATGTATAATATTCATGTTTAAATCACCCATCCAATTTATTTTCTTTGCTGTTTATTTACTGCTCTTTTAATGTTTTGCTTTGTCACACTGCATTTTTTCGATAACTTCCAAACTTTTGGAAAGACTTACAGTGGCAGAACCAGAGCGTCAGTTGTCTTTATGTCAGCCAGTTACTTTTAGAAAAGTTATTAGACAACACGTCTAAATTACAGAACGGTGGAAGGAAGGGTGGCAGGCAGGCATGCAGAAAGGAAAGAATCTGTGTGCTTCTCCAATATGTAGGCAATTGCAAAAAACAAACAGCCCTCTGCCCCAAGAAAAGGATAAGGAAGGGAGTAAAAGAAAAGAAGGAAAAACCCACAAAAATCAAAGAATTCTACTTTAAAAACAGATATTTGGGGCAATCACAAGCTTTTCAGGAAATGTTTTTAAATAATGAGAAGGGAAAGGAGCAAATTCCCATTGAAAAAAGAAATGAACAAACAAACAAAAAGAAAATCTCTGCTTTTCATCCATGTAGAAAGCCTATTCCAGCATTATCAGTTGTGTGTTACTTTTAACAACCCTTTATATGGCAATTGCTCACAAGCAGTCTTACTGCTCTGTAACACAAAGAAAACGAGCTACAAACCTAGGAATGCAGAACTTAAAAAACAGAACAAGATTGGTTGAGATGAAGTCTAAGAGTGGCAATGCTTTTACAAAATAAAAATAAATTTAAAAAACCCTCCACTTTTAATATGATCACATTATAGAACAACATAGAAAAGTGATTCGTCAATAAGTTGTGACTATCTTTGCCTGACCAATATTAGCCATCAGCAATTGTTGAAGATTTCTGAATGTTATTAGTTATTACTACTACTTCTCCCACTACTTTCCTAATACCTGCAAGACATTTACATCCATGAGGTAGCTACCATTTCTGGCCAGTCTTAGAAAGAAACTTCTCTCAGGCACGTAAATGTAGCAATCAAGCACCCAGACAGCAAGAAATACTCATCATCAGTCGCCTCACATTAGCAAAGATCTGTAGTCTTCCAGTTTCTTTTCCAGACTCATCCTCCAACATATCTACGCAACCTCACTCCTATTTAATTTCAACATAGCAGCAGATGCAGGTCTGAAAGATGATATGTCAAAGCTAATTGTAGCTTTGCCAGCGTGAACAATGAATTTAAGTTTCTTTTTTCCTCTCTCTACATAAAAGCATGCCTAATCTTCCTAACCTTCCTGACCTTCCAGACTCCTAAAGTGGCCATCAACCCCACTTTAACAGTGGGATCACTCTGAATAAAGCAAGTCTTTCACATCTTTCAAATGCAGTGGGATTTCTTCCAGTAATTATAATACACATTTCATAACGCAGAAGTGTTGACTGATAGTCAGGACAGCCAGTGGTATTTAGTGGGACGCACAGAGGCTCAGCAGACAGTCCTGGTGCCTTTCCCCTTGTGACTTCCTGCAAATACCAGAATTTTAGCTTTGTTTCTCAAGATTTTGAGGCATGAAATGTCAACATTGTCAACAAACTATTCCCTATGGCACATCCTAGCAGAGAGGACTAGAGAAAACGAACCAAGAAAGGTAGGTCATGATGAAAAAAACAAACAACCCCCCACAAAATCAAAATAGCTTTCTGTTTTACACTTAATAAGTTAAAATGTAATGCAGAGATGGAATATAAAAGGAAAAAGAAACAGGTTTTACAGTATATTGGGTGTTCTAGATGCTACTTTATAGATATTAGAGTTCCCTCTTTGCTTCTCATATTGGCAGCAGTTACCGGGAGGTAACTGCTTAATTAGTTATTGGCCTGATCATTTTGCCAATGAGCCAGGCACAGTGGCTTGGTGAAGCATCTGGTGCTTGTTGCCAGGCGCTCCCCAGCCTCCTCCAAAGCAGCAGTTCTCTAAGCTGCTCCCAGCTGCAGCAGCAATCTTCACTGTGATAACCACTGTTTCACAGCAGCTGTGGGACTTGTGCTGGGGGACTTTTAGTAAACCCTAACATGTTCTAGATGGAAGGATTTCAAATGTCATGCCTGTTTACCCAAGAGTTTGTTCACATAACAACTTCTGCTGCAGGCTTATGCCCTGAGGGCTGTGATGCCATGAAACCACCAGTATAAGCAGAAGATGAAGTCCTTCCACGAGCCCAGCTGAACATTTGATAATCGTGGAAGCTTGGTCCCGTGAGCTGGTAGCCCCAGGCAATTTTAACTTGCACACTAGAGTTCTAAAACCAAACCAAAAACAAAAACAAAATAAAAAAACCCACAACAGCATTAAGTAAAACCAAACAAAAACTCAAACAAAAAAAACCCCAAAAAATAGTTCTGTAGGACTTGGAACACAGTTTCGTAAAGAGGCTCCATTTGGCCCAGTGGTCCATTGGGGGTCACAAAAAGTTTGTGAGAGGCAATGAGGGATTTCTTGTTTCCTAGAAGAATTATTTCACTGGGCAAAGTGATGCACCAGCAGTGTTCCTTCCTGTAACTGACATATGACAGCCTGTTTTTCTTCTGGAGTTATGGAAGATAAATGGAAATAAATAGTTGATGACCTTTTGCTGAGCTGATGTTTTTAGCTGTGAGGAGTTTGCAACACCTTTGACAGAGATCTGGAGGCTGAGACTGCCTTTTTTTCCCAGGGAGAGATTATTTACCATTAAAACAGCTCTGAACACCTCTGCTGTATGAACCTTTAATACTTGCTTCACCTTTAGTTTGATTTGCAGATGGCTGATGATTTCACTGAGAGCTCAGAAGTCTATTTGTCTAATCTTCTTTCAGTGTGTATCCAGAATCAAACATACTTCTGGACGGAACTGGTCTTTCTGTGGTGTATCGGTGTGTTAGGTGGAAAATCATGTTATTCATACCATAAACCTAAGATATATTTTGGAGTTTCTTAGTATCATTACACATAACACTAACAGACACTCACACCATTTAACTTGTAGGAGAAAGGCATATACACAATGTATGTAAATCTAGTTGAAAGTCATTTTACTTTCTGTTATTTGTCCATTTGAAAGCAGTTGTCAAACTCTAGAAAAATCAGAGCAGCCATCAAACACATTGAGGTCAAAGAACACCTATTCAATCCACCTAAGCTGTCCATTTAACATGCTTTGACATTCCGGACATATCTCAATGCTGGTCTCTTGTTTCCATCTTTCAATTTTTAGTTCTTCCATCATTATGTCTCTCAAATACCGTCTGAGGGATGTGGAAGTTCTTTGCTAATGAGCAGACATTTATACCTTCCCCTAATTATTACACATTGCCTATGCATAAATAAATAAATAAATAAATAAATAAATAAATAAATCTCCACATCTGACACTAGGTGATACCAACTTAATGGCACAGATGCCATCTAAGGTATTTTTCTCTTTCTATAGCAGATATATTTTTAGGAATATGTAGTTCTAGAGGTCCAAAATGGACCCTGGAAGAGATTTAATAGTTATGTAGGGTTAATGATCAGGTGGCAAGTGGCTGCAATCAGTTCATGATTCTCTTAAATGTCACAAAAAAAAAAAAAAAAAAAAAAAGTGACCATTGTATTTGAAATCAGCTATTCAGGTATAAGAGGAAAACATCATCTTTTACCATCTTAATAGTCCATTCTCTGAGCAGATATGACCCTGTGCAATATTGAGGATACTGCCAGTATCACGGGACAAGATCGCTTGGATAGCACTATGGATGACAAGCCATGGACTGGAAGAAAGGTAGGACTGCAGTCTGGGGGGGCTTTTGGGGCAGCAGTGAGGGCACAAGGGTGGCTGCTGTCTTCACTCGCACTTGAAAGAACCCACAGTCCTGATGGACTCTGTGTGTGCAAGTGTGTGCATGTGTGTGTACACGTGAGTGCAGGTCTGCAAAATCCTGAGGATTACAGCTCCCTTCGCTTCTTTCCCACTTCCTTTCCTTTTCCTTATCCTTTCCCTCTTATATTATGAAGGCATAGTGCTTTCTGGAAGACAGTCTTTTGGTGTGGTTAAATCTTATTTCGTAACTGTATCATACGCAGTCTAAGTGGTGGCACGGAAAAGGTAGAATTATTCTCCTTTGCCATTACAGCTGCACCACAGCTTTGCTTTTTAACCAGTCGAATGAGATGGGAAGAGTTCAGTCCTTGTAGGTGACTATAGCAATCTGAGAGTGTGTGGGAAATGCAGGCTGGAAGGGAAGAGGCAATGAAAGGATTCATTTTGTCATCTGAAGGTCATGTGCTAACACAGAAGTGTGCCAAAACTGGCTTTGATCTTCTGCTCTTCCATGTTGATATACACACTGTAAAGGTGTTTGGCACATTGTCTAACTTGATTATCCTGGTGCACAGTGCATTCTGCTGCCTTCCCCTCTGTTTGCTTTCAATGCTCTTTGCTCAATGTAAGCAAGTGGAATCAGTGATGCAGTAGAAGAATACTAATGCATACACCTACTTCTTTCTCCCTGCAATACTATGAGATCCTTTCTGGGTACCCTTTTATCTCTTCCTGATTTCCCCTAAACACAGGAATTCCTTTCCAACAGCCAAGTATGCATGTGTTTCAGCAAGTGAAACTCCTGGCTCTGCTGCCTGGCGTACAAACAGCTGTTGTGTTCACAACATACCACTTCTTACCTTGGCTGTAGAATGTGATGGAGACATGGATTGTGTGCAGTTTCCTGAAAACTAGGAAGTTTTGCCTCTGATTCTGCAGAGGACTCATCTGACAGAGACACCAACAGCTTATGGTTACTCGAGTCTCGATAACTATGTTAGTTGTTAAAGTATAAATGCAGCAGTACGTGAGGTTGCAAAAAGGTAAGAGCATGTATATACAAAAGTTTAGATGAAACATTTG
This sequence comes from Ibycter americanus, assembly GCA_035590275.1. Classification (NCBI taxonomy): domain Eukaryota; kingdom Metazoa; phylum Chordata; class Aves; order Falconiformes; family Falconidae; genus Ibycter; species Ibycter americanus. The sequence goes on from JAVJGI010000014.1 coordinate 38,296,135, forward strand.
GATGCACCTTAGTGGGAATGTGGCAATTTTATATGCACATCCAAGATGTGGAATCTGGGAAATACAAACTCCCCATCGCAAGTTCTGGGCACCTGAATGCGATCTAAAATACTCCAAATTCCACTACCACTATTATAAAGTTGATAATCACTGTATTTATACTGTCTGATCCACTCCTCACCTAAGACTGTGCATCTGTAAATGCTAAGGATGTTTATCACCATTTTGGAGGGTTTTTTTGTTCTCTTTCTTAATTGTGTAGTAATTATAATAATGAGAACACACGCTTTGCAAGACGTAGTTCAAATGCACACAATGGCCCTACTATTTACTGAAAGAAAATGTGGTCACATATCAACGAACTCTACCAATGGAATCAGAAAGCAAGTTTTATTTGTTAGTAATTTTTGTATTTACACTAAATACTCAAATGATTAAACCATCTTTTAATGAGTGAAAATCCATTTTCCTTGCCCCATTCTAAATACAGTGATATTAATATAATGAAAGGTAAGAGGGTAGCTTACGTTTGTTGACTACTAATTCAGCAGTATAGCTTCTGGAAATTTTTGTCATTTATTGCTGCTAAAGAATTTATAACCCAGAGAAGCTGGTGATAATGGCCTTTAAGCCTTACAAACTCCCCAAACCACTGGATTAAAGAATCTGCTGTATTCTGCATAGTCCCTGAAGCAGACTTTAATGGTTCTGCTGAGAGGTTATCAATCATACAGGAACCATTCCACAAAGTTACAGTGAGGTACTCCAAGATGGTTAAATATTTGCATTTTCTGTAATATAACACAATTATAAAACTAAATCTAGAAGGCCTAACAATTATAATCTTTGCAACAAAAATTATGCTATCCATGTCTTGCTTTGTTTTAATTTCTATAGCATTGGAGTCATAAGTTTTGTGGAGTTCTCCTTTTTTTTAGATACTTTCATTTTAACATTCATTTATTTTTTCCTATGCTTTTCTAGCTGTAGGAGAGAATTGGAAAGCAGGTGTGGTTTTCTTGTCATTTATGGCTGTGATGTTTTGTTTAATTTTTTTTTCCCCCATGACCATTCGTGCTGGTTATAGTGTATGCTTTCAGTCTAGAAATTTGTCTGCTTTTGGTTACTTATGAGGAAATGTGTATATTTTCATAGAAAATATAGTTAAGTATTCTCTTTAAGGAACTACCATAGTTGGGAAAGTTAGTATTTTTGACATATCATTACCAGTAATAAAACCTTGCAAATGGATAAAGGTGTAGGAAATGTTAATCTATCAGTTTAATACAACTGCAGTTAAAAAAGGAGTGCTCTTTACTCCTTCACTCCTTCCAGGAGCCTTTTCTGCAGCTAAATTCAAAGGCTACTCAATTCAAAATTGCCTTATTAGTGACTGTGAACTGATATCACAATCATGACAGTGAGAGTGTAATCAACTATAATCTGTGAGGGAAAGAAATAAATTGTAAATCTTTAAACCTGCTTTAGAAAAAGAAGTTGGAGGTTGCCTCATTTTTCTTCTTGAAGACTTTGTGTAATGTATTTAAAGAACATGAGCAGATATAATCAGTTTAGTTAGGAAAAGTCAGAATTGTGATACCAGTTTGCAATTGCTAATAAAGTATTTTCAGGCATTTTAGCCTTCTAATTTGTTCTACACTCTTTGAGGAGGTTTATCCTTTGAATTCTAAATTCTGCAGGTCTTTAAAACATGCAGCTATCTGCTACCAGTTCTCTGTACTCTGACTCGCATCTCAAATAATAAATGCAACAATAATAAAAATTACAGCCAGTGTAATTCTATAAATTGACATTATGCTGTCAGAGAAACTAGAAACCATAAGGCTATTACACCAAACCTTCTGTTGCTTCTGAGTCCATGAAGTAAATTAAAAAGAGCCATGTTCTTTTATGCTACATGAATTAGGAAAAAAGGGAAAAATTATGTGTTGGCAATAATGATTGAGTTTTATGTTTCTTGAAGACATTTTACATTACCTAAATTGCAGTTACAAGACTATATCTTTAAAATAAGAAGAATGCCCTATTTAATAACTTAACTAATGTTTTTCTATGGTCTTACTTGCTTCAGAGCTATTTGGTCCTTTCTGGTCTGGTACCAACACCTTGAAGACATCAGAAAGCTTAACCAAACATTTTTGCAGGAGGAATGCAAAACCATTCAGTAGCACAAAGAGCCCACATTCACAGTGGATATCTTCTTTCCATAGGTTTTTGGGGGTTGTGTGGGGTTGCGTGTTTGTTTGTTTTTCTTTGTTCTTTGTTTTTTTTTCTCTAATGAAGATTTCTTTAGCTTGTTTCTCTGGTACAGTGAACTTTAGTAAACTTTGGCTTTAGAGTATAAGTCTGAGATAGCGGTAATGTTCAAAATGGTCAGAAATTGATTCAGTACAATTTTTCTGATGATTTGGAATCTGCATCTTCAGTTATACAGCACCAAAAAAAATTGATTTTCACTATATAAAGATTCTTAGATAATTTTATAGGAGTTCATTTGTGCGTACTTGAAATTATTATTATTTTGTTTAATATTTTGAAAGAGCACCATATTTAATTTATTTTTCTAAGATATAAAGTGTCTTCATTATCCTAGCTATCGTAGCTGTAACATTTCTGTTTCTCTCTCTCTTTTCTTTTTTCTTTTGGTTGTGATGACTACAATACAAAAAAGAAAAACAACCCAAACCCTGACTTGTTTTCTTCCTAAGGCTTCAATACTATCATGTCAGGAAGTGAAAAAATAACTGAGGCAGCTATTTGTCAGCTATTTCTATTTTAAGACCAAGAAAAACTTCTATTACCCAGTGCTCTAGAATGCATTTTGGAATAAAAAACATTCTTTACAAATAATATCTTTTTTTTACTTTCTAAATGTATCTTTATGGACATTTTCTTCATATTTTTAAAAATTATTTATTTTTTAACATTTTAAAACACTATTTATAATTACTTACTTGTGCAATGCCTTGTATTTACTTGTATTCCTTGAAAACAGTGCAAGTTTGCTTATTTCAGTTGCAGCAGAGAATTGTGCATGCTGATTGCTGGGTAAATGTCACGATTGTTTTTAGATAAGATGCTCACCTCCATTCCTGTCTACTTGTATGCCTAACACATTATCTTTGCTTATCAATGCTGCAATAGCTTTGAACTTCTGGGGTACAGGTATAAGTCTTGGCCATTGGTTCCATGTTAGAATAAGACTTGAGTTCAAGACACTCCCTGTTCCCTGATTTGCATGGAAATCAAACTTAGGCAGATGTGTTGGAGGTTGTCATGTGCATGCAGTGCTCCAACACGTACTTTTTATAGAGGTAAATGGGACCAGGAGCCCAGAGTATACTGCAAGCACTGCCATCCACTAAGTGCAACGTAAGAATCCAAAACCTAGTCACAGGGGAATTCTTCCAAAAGCCAATTTGTGGAAGTAATGCACAGGTGAAAAGGAGGAATCCACCTCCAAATAGAAACCTCACATTAACACTTAAAAATAAGTTTCTGCATATAGTTAACATGGTAAAACAAATAAAAAGTCTACAAAGAAAAGAAATTAAGACTATGCATTTTCTACTCATGTTAAGGACAGTAATTTTACTTGTAATAACTTCTCTTACCTCACAGATATAAATTAGGAATAAACTATATCTGACTGAGAAGCAGGTACATTGGGGAGGCCTAAGTTTGAGTTTATTCGATCCATAACTAGACTCATGTTTTCACCATAATTAGCAATCTAATTGCCTATATTAAGGATCTGAATCTGCAAACATTTATGCATATAAAGAACTCTGCTTCGGTTAATACCCTGAGAAGAACTGCTTCCTTATTTACACCTGTTGTGACATTTCTGTCTGATCTTCAGCTGCTTTTGTTTTGTTGTGTATAAATGTTTCCACTTCAGTAGACTTTTGCAAGCTTGTAAAGTTTTTCTTAGTGTAAGGCACGGAGTATATGAGATGTTCCTGTATTTTTTAATCTCCAAAACATTTCTTAAAAATCCCTCACATTTTATTTTACGTGACCAAGAACAGAAAAAAGACATCTTATACCACATTACAGTAATATTCAACATTGCCTACTATCCCATTACCAGCAATTACTGTGAGAGAGAGCATCAACCTACCAGGGTATTTTCTTAGCTGCTTCACCTTTTGCCATGTTGAAAAAGAACCATACCCCCTGCAATCATTCTCTTATCTCAACTTTTTTTTTTTTTTTTTTTTTTAATTCAACCACCAGTATTACCTCTCACCATATAATAATTCATAGTCTTTAGTGAAAGCACTTGCTAAGGACTTCTTGAAAGACTAAATATAATATGTTTGCTGTTTTTCTCCTAATCCAGCATTACGTTGCTCTATTCACAGACTTCAAGTGGACCAGATATGTAGTTTGCCTTTTTCTGCCTTTCTATGCTTATTCTGCTGTTTTACCTATATCTTTTATTATTGTTTCAACCAGCTTCCCAAATACTGAGTCAGGGCTCATTGTGTTGTAATTCCCTGAATTATCCCAAATACCTTGGTGTTAAAATGGCTGCATTGTTTAAACCTACAGTTTCTTTCTGTGCTGTCATAGCTGTGTGACTGATTGCACATCTTCGTTAGTAATTAAGCTATTTCATTTTAAGTTCTCCTGAAGAACTCTTGGGTGAGAACCATCTGCTTCTAGGAATGTTTGTTCTTTAATATATCACTTTGGGCTCCATCTGACTTCTCATTATCTGTCAAGAACTCATCTTCATTACCTGAAGAAAGTAGTTCCAAAGCACGTATCTTTTCAACTTCCCAATGCTGGAAGTTGACACAAATCAATCATTTAACATCTTTGCAAGATGCTTGTCCATAATTTTCCCCTTTTCCCTTTGTTAGTCCAACAGGTTCAGAGATTTTTTTCCCCCTAAACTGATACAGTCAAGTTGAATTTATTTTTTTAATAATAATACTCAGCTTCCCTTTGTGTTCTCTTCGTTCCTGCTTTATATTCCAATCTTTAAAGGTGTTTCCATTTTCTTGGTTAATACCAATTTCAAGTCAATATGCATGACCAAACACTCAGAGATTGAACTCCAAACATAAAAGAAACTTCTATTCTCTGATGGCTATATTTTACTTGCTACAAAAATCCCACTGAGGAGCTTTGGTAGAGTACCTCTCCAAAGCAATTACAAATCTTTATGTGCTACATATAATATGGTGACAGATCTCTATTAATAAACAGAAAAAGGAATAATTTTACTTCTTTGTCCTTTGGGCTCCAGGAACACCACCATAAACAACAAATTGAACTAACACACTGTAAAGATTTCTTTTAACATCCGTAACTCCACAGTGGAAAATCAGGTTTGCCACACGTCTGTTATTTCTCACTTAAAACAAATACTCTTTTTGTTAATACATATCTAACAAAATTTACACCTTTGGCTAAAGCCCCTGCTCCATTATACATTTTCATTATGTGAGGCACAAATAACACAATGTCAACCTTTCAGCTGAAGGAAAAAATATCCCATGTAATGAATTCCATCATTTTGCATCACAAAATCCCAGAACCTTTAGCATGCTGAATTATTTTACCAGGTGTCCTGAGCATAAATATAACAAGAACATATACTGGAAATTTGTTGGGTGGAAATGGTTTGCATTTGGCAGAAAGAACAGGATGTTGGAAATAACACTCTGAAAAGAAACATTCTTCCTGAGAGTGGAGTTCTTTTTACTTAGATTTCTGCCTTCATAGATTCTTTTTAATGGTTCGAGAAATTTTAGTTGACTCTTATAGTTCATGTGGTTGTATATTTATGCTGGACTTTGCACTCTTTATTATGTCTTCTAATTTATTCCAGCTACCTCTCTGTAGGTCTTAGTTTTTCTCTCTCTGTAACCTCTTTCATGTTCAAGTTTTTATTTGTCGGATTGTCTATATCAGGAACATGAAGACATATTCCTAATTTCATGGAACACTTTTTGAATGTTGTAAGAGACATACATTGTGACTTTTTTTTTTTTCTATTAATTAATGATACACATTTTTTAACAAGAACACGGGGAACGTTTTGTTTGGTTTTTTCCCTTCTCACCCCCTGCAAAGGTGAGCTGTTTAGTTGTCAGTCCTGGGTGATATTTGTTCAGAAGTTTTGTGGTTACTAGGGAGAGCCTTTCAGGTTGGCTGTAACCTCTAAAGAGGACATTTTGGATAAAACTGAATGAAAGTCAGTGCAAGCCATTTTTCCAATAATACCTGCCAACTTTTATTAACAGTCTTGTCTGTATTACTGCTATAAAACACTTGGGGTGCAGCAACTGTTTAGCTAAACACTTTGGCATTGCACAACTATTTGAAAGAGAAAATGAGTAACATTGGGCTTACAAGATGTAAAAGCACTTAGTGGATGACTAAATCACAGATGAAGTCTGTGAGAGAGCAAAGAGTATAAAGTATGTCTGTGAAGGCTTGAAGAAGTCATCGTCACCACTTTCTAGTGACTCAGGTAAGTTCTTTCCATATTCTGAATCTTCATACAAGCTCTTAACTGTGTTGCACAATGAACTATTAGAATACTGGGATTGGTTGTCCAAATTAGATTTTGATCACTTAAATTTGCTAAGTTCTGAAAAACCTGATCTAAGTCAGCCCTGATATGAGTGGGAAGAAAGTTGTATCAGTTGACCTTCACAGGTCTGTTCCAAACTCAGTTACTTTGTGGTTTTATGACTCTTTTCCAAGCCTTTGCAAGTCCAATATAAAATCTGAAAATATTCATAATATCTAAAAATATTGTTTTCTTAAATTTTTCATTACTGATAACCTCTAGTGTTTTTCACTAAGGTTTTTTTTTGTTTGTTTGTCTGTTCGTTTGGTGTGTTTTGTTTCTTTCTTTTTTTTTTTTTTTGGTGATCAGCTCAAAAAGCAAAGCAAAATCAGTACTTTGTATTTCTTCAGATGAAAATGACAGAAACACAGAACTATATTGGGGATAAATATATTTTTTCGTGTTAAGAGACTATACACAGAGTGCCTACGTTGTTTGGGATTCAGATGGTCAACTGCGGGTACCCGGTGCCGTTCAGGATGCCTGAGGGAAGAGAAGAGCACCCAGGTTTTGCTGAGAAATCCACCTAGAGCTGGGGGAAATGGCAAACGTCTTACACAATATATGTATCCTTTTGGAGGCTAAAAATGTTTCCTAAAACATCTCAAGTGACAGCAGACACTTATATTTAGACAACTGTATCTTATCCATATTACATGACAAATGTTCATGACCAAGTTTTTAACCTATTGTTTAAGAAAGGAGGCTGAGAATACACACATATCTGACTAAGAAACCCAGAGAGTGACTTACCCAGTTAGGCCACAATCTGTTTCCTACAAAGGGTGTCTGCTTCTGGTGGCAACCAACTAATAGCTGTGTGAGAATTCAACAAAATAGTGCACCAAGTAGAACAGATACAAGTCTGCTCAGTCTTGAGCAACCTCATAGTTTAATTTCACATTTGCTCATTGGCAAATCGATTACATTTATACTCACGTAAAGCTAAACATCACTATTTGATGTTCAATCAGCTATATTGCTCTTAATAGCTCGTGAACTTTGCACCAGTTAGTTGCCAGGCCTGGATCACAAAGCTACTTTATAAAGTATTTTTTTCAGAACAAATACATAAACATAAGCACAAATGCTAAGATACCTTATTTCCAAGTGCCATCATGAAAACATTAGAAAGGAAAGACATGCTTGATAAGTGCTTCAAGCCCATTTGTGAGCAAATGCTAAATGCATCGCTTTTCAGTGATTGCCATGGTTTTAAGACTTGTCATACCTTAAACCAGGTTGATCTCATGATCAAATTAGTTAATATGGCAGTGTGATACTCTTCTTTCATGTGCACTTTTGGTCAATTTGAAGCATAGGCAAGGCCAGCTTGGTTTTTATTCTTCAGTATATCAGATAGATAGATAGATAGATATGTATACACACGCATCCTCATATATATCATACATATATATGTATATGCACTCTCCGCAAGTTTGCTGATGACACCAAGCTGTGTGATGTGGTTGACACACTGGAGGGAAGGGCTGTCATCCAGAGGGACCTTGACAGGCTTGAGAAGTAGGCCCATGCAAATGTCCTGGAGTTCAACAAGGCCAAGCGCAAGGTCCTGCATGTGGGTGTGGGTCACAGCAATCCCAAGCACAAATACAGGCTGGGTGGAGAATGGATTGAGAAGAAAGACCTGGGGGTGCTGGTGAACAAGAAGTTCAACATGTCCCAGCAATGTATGCTAGCAGCCCAGGAAGCCAACCGTATCCTGGGCTGCATCAAAAGAAGCATGGCCAACAAGTCAAGGGTCAAGGGAGGTGACTCTGACCCTCTACTCTTCTCTCGTGAGATCCCACCTGAGTACTGCATTCTTCTCTAGGGTCCCCCAACATAACAAGGACATGGACCTGTTGGAGCAAGTCCAGAGAAGGGTCATGAAGATGATCAGAGGGCTGAAGCACCTTTCCCATGAAGAAAGGCTGAGAGAGTTGGGGCTGTTCAGCCTGGAAAAGAGAAGGCTTCGAGCAGATCTTATAGCAGCCTTCCAGTACCTCAAGGAGGCCTACAAGAAAGCAGGTGAGAGACATTTTACAAGGGCATATAGTAATAGGACAAGGGGTAATGTTTTTAAGCTGAAAAATAATAGATTTAGATTAGATATTAGGAAGAAATTCTTTACTGTGAGGTTGGTGAGATACTGAAACACATTTCCTAGAGAAGTTGTGGATGACCCATCCCTGGAAGTGTTTAAGGACAGGCTGGATGGAGCTTTGAACCGCCTGGTTAGTCTAGTGGAATGTGTCCCTGTCCATGGCAGGATGGTTGGAACTGCATAATCTTTAAGCTCGCTTCCAATCCAAACCATTCTATGATTCTATGATATGTGTGTGTGTGTATATATATATATGTATGTACAGTTATATGTGTATAGAATAGGATAGACCAACTCTAAATAGTAATTAGATGCCTAACTCCTTTTGAAATAGGTTAATAAAAGAGATTTAAACTGATACAATTCTTTCTTTCTCACTTTCTCATAGTAGATTTATTCTGTAAAAGCTGTAAAGCTGACGTAATGTATTCTGTAGAGGATTAACACTCTTGAGAGGGGAATAACTAAGATATTGTGTATGTTCTCATTTAATAGCCTATTTATATAACAAAATAGGGTGTAACAGTTCCTATGAAAATTACTATGCACATCTGTCACAGGGAGGTTCTGGTGTCGCTTTTACATCTTCTAGATTCCTGTGCAAATAGATAATTTTCCACCCTTATTCCATTCCTCACTGTGCCATAACATATAAGAGTTTTCAAGTAAATACAGTTCCCATACCCTGCAGTGATTGTAAAAGTAGTTCAGGTAGTACCCTTCTGAGCTTACACCACTTCAACAGTTCTGCTGTGGTGTATTATGAGCCTCATTTTGCAGCACTTACTCCGTTAAACTTTTCATTGCCTTTGTTGATTTCTAACCACATGACCCAAAATGAAATGAGAGGTGAACATCAGGCTAAATGCATTCTTGTCACCCTTATGCTGTGCTGAAGTCAGATATGGTTGCTCTCTTTCGACGATATTGATCCAGTGAGTTTCAACATACTTGCAGTTCAGTCTTTTCTGAATTTCTAAGCAAAAGGCATTAAGTACCATCTCCAGGCTAGTAAAGTAAACACATTTTCAGTAAAAACAATGCACTAATTACGTAATATCAGATTTTCACTCTATGATATGATATCCTGCAGTCAAAGCCAAACAGGACTAACTGCTAAACAAGGTTGAACACTAAGAAAGAGAATACTTTTTTCTTTATGTGAAGCTAATGTTCCAATTATACTCATTTAATTCCTTTCTTATTTCTTTATTGTCCTATAGAACCCTGCAAAGAAAGTGCCACATGTAGAATTCAAAAAGATGCAGAAAATACTTTGTGACTGATTATTAAATCATTTTGATATTCCTGATACTAGTCAACGTATGCGGCATAAGATAAGAATTTAGATGTAATGACTTAAGAAGTTCTCATTCAAGGCAGTCATTGTTCCAATAACATAAACATATAAAAAAATATATATTTCTAATACTATTATAAAATTACAGAGTCCACACTAAGAAACAATATATACTGCACAGCCTTTCCCCCTGCCCCCCATACTTTTCCCCCTTTATTTTCCCCTCTTTTTTTCTTTTTTCTCTTTCTTTATTTCTTTGCAGAATATCAGGCTAATATGATATCCATGTGGCTTCTCTCTTCTCTCCTAACCAAAATATACTTCAAGTCTCTAGCTCTGTCCATCCAAATTTTTTTTTTAGCCTTATAAACTTTGAAATCTTCTACTGCACTCAAATACAACTTTTGTCTGGATGAGGACAACAGAACAGAACCAGTAATGACATGTGTACCCAGAAGCAATCAAGTATACAGCTTACTGAGTCATGCCAACATGTCAAGTCCACTTTATCTCTTTCTAACACAAAAGGCTCCTCAATTAATGTGCTTGTTGCAGACATTCAGAATTGGATATTGCTATTCTTTGATGTGAATCTGGAGGCAGTCAGATCTCATCTGCACATTTGAGTGATATTTAGCTAAAACATCCAGTTACTGTGGGCTTTTAAACCAAGCATTTTTTTTCCAAATTTTGCTATGAAACAATGGCTAAATTCAGAAGGGGAGATAGGTAGTACTTCTGTCTGGGGCTAATTTTAAGACATAGACTTGCTCAGATCCTAAAAATTCAGCTTCAGTTGCTGCCTAAACCTACAAATACCCAGATTCATGGGAGCTTATGTTTCCCTTGTGTGTTTTTTTCCCCTAGTCACCCATATTTCTGCTCCTGAACAAAACAAATGATCAGCTGATCAGCTTCCAAAACGCAGCAGGACTTAGAAACTCACTATTCTTTTTCTGACTCTGTCTTTAATGCCTGCCTAACATAAGTTTTCAATGCCTAACTCACAGAAAGGACAAAGATGAGGTAGCGCTCAATAGTCTAGTAAGCAGAGGTTGAGATCAAGTATAGAAAAAAACAAATTAGGATTCACCTGCTCTGCCTATATGCGTCCAGTACTTACTAGGAACTAGTCACTGGGAGATAAGCTCCTTTTATAACCAGTAGAATTCTTTTCATATTTAGAAAGCAGCTAATCTGATTCAGTCTGGATGATCACCTCTGAGTCAATGCAGATTTCTCCTTTGGAAGTAGGGCTTTTTTCGCTACTATTTCTAAAGAGAGTTGTAGGGGTCTAGCTTGTGTTTAGGAATCCAAGTGCATAAGAAGGGCCGTTGTATTTCACCTGTAGGTTTTCTTTCTTCTCTGCATTATTTGGAACAACTGAGAGAGGACATCTATCCCATGTGACAGATGATCTATTGAGCAGTAGCCTCTAAGTCACTGTGAGGTAAATGTCTTCTAATGAGGCTATGGAACTTTTCTTTGAAGAAAGGTATACTAACTGGGTAAAGTTGGAGTGGTCTTACTGGGGAAAATATGAATGATCCTACAGTCTGATAGTTTAGATAACAACCAGATGAAGATCTGGACCCACTTACTGGTTTTGCTGTCCTGCATATATTCAAGTGAAACAGCTTCAAGGAAAGCAGTAGTTAAAAAAATATTTGGTTGAGATGTCTGTCCCAAAGATGGCAATAGGAATATATGCTCCTATTTCTGCTATGCCATATGACTATTGATTGCTCTAACCAATAGGTTATTACATTTAAGGAAGGCCTCGGCCTTATTTTTCAGGAGTTTAGGAAAGGAATCTGACCCAAGAATGCAGACAGATGAATCCCCGCTCCTGCCCACTCTTAGGAACCTACTGCTTTAGGGAGGTACAGAATAAGTCCTTCCCTTTCCCTTGGAAATTTCTTGCCTCCAACTTCCCATTGCCTAACTCAATCATTCCTGTGAAACAGACAGAAAAGTTTTCTAGGGTGTGAGTTGGTACTGTGCAGATGTATTGAGAAGTACTTCAATAGAGTACTGCAATAAGTCCTGAAGAGACACAGAACTTGTTTGGGTTTTTCTACCACACCCACTTACGAGTACACAGGAACTGTTAGAAGCTTAATTTCTCCTTGTATACATAAGCATTGATCCTTGGCAGCTTACTACTTGAGCACCGTACAACTTGGGCAGCAGATTTGAGAAAGTGAAAATATGCCCAAGAACTAGGCACTGCCAGGTCTAAAACCTTTTGAGGAATTAACCTAAGTTATTTGAAACTGCTTTGATAAGTTGTGTCTATAAGGAGAAACACCTTGCAGTTTAACAAGGTAACAAAGAAGGGAGGAAGGTTAATTTGTTTTTTTCCAAAGAAGTCCAAAGTTCAATTAAGAAAAGAGTAGGAGGTCTTTTTACCATCTTTTATTTGTGGCTTTCATCAAAAAACAACTCTCTATAGCAAAGGGTCATGCCTCAAAGCACAAGTAAAAATTTCATTAACAGGTCTTACTGTAATGTCTATTAAGATTTGCATCATACAGACAAGAAGGAAATAGAAAAGGTTAAAGTAAGGCTAAAGAAAACCAGATTTTTCTCTGGCTGACTGCACAAAAATACTACTTTAAGTTACCTTTTTGAGACTTGATTTGATAAATGTATTTTAAGCAAATACATCCATAAAGTCTGAACAGTTTATTTTATGACTACTCAAATAAAACATTCTAATATACCAGCCTGTCCTTGCAAGTTTCAAGGTTGCCTACAATAGATTAGAGCTGTCAAGCCTCATGGTGCTTATTATATAGTGCTCTTGTTAAGGTTTCCTGTGAAACCATTAGCCTTTTCTTTTGACATTTCCTGTTCTGCATGGCTGAATGTGTTTATAAACCACATATTGCTTTGAAGGTAGTCTAAGTAATCTTCAGGTTAAATTAGTTGCTAACAAGTTACACTTATTGAATTGTCTTTGTTTACACCACGAAAGATTATTGTTATACTTGGTGGTTTCAATAGTAGCTCGTGCATAAGCATATTAATTAGTTTCTTCTTAATATGAACATTGAGAGATTGTTCTGGATGCTAATAACATAGTTAATGAATTAGTTCTTACACATTAGTGAAGTATGTCATAAAATTAGTTCTAAATGTTTGTTTCATTGAGGAAAGGAATAATCCAATCATTTCAAGGCTCACCTTGCCTAACCATTCTGTAAGAAGGTATCTATAGGGATAGTAAGAAATTTCCACTTGGTATTTTGCAAAGAACAGAATAAAGTAAATAATTAGAAAAAGAAATTTGGAAAAAATAGCTAGTAAAAAAACCTAAAGAAAACAATAAGACCATTAATACATACCGCAGTTATAGAATATAAAATTATATCCTCTACTATTTTAAAGCCCATATTTACAGTTATCTCATTTTTACTGTTTTCTTGGCTGAATATTTTTACGCTTTTTCTCTCTTACAACTAATGAAACCTTTAAAGCCAGGAGAATTGTGTAACTGCTATATTAATTCTTTGAAAAATAAAAGTAAGCATAAGAATTTTCCACAGATAGAATACTATAACTGTAACACCTACATTCAATAGCTACGTAAACTTCAGCAACAGAATTTATGCTGCTAAAGCAGACAGAATATTCCACGGCAGATCCTCAGCTGCTGTAAGCTGAACTTCACCATTTGATAGCCTGATGGTAATTTACTTGAACTGGGCATCAGACCCCTGTTGGTTAATTTCCCTGAGACAGAAACATGTGATCTGGTTTGCAGTATAATGAAAATATGGAGATATTTCTGTTAAGCATTTAAATGACTTGTTCTCAATGGCGACTGTGTACTAAGTGGGTTGTTAATATAGTAAATGAAAAACAGTGTATTTGTTGCTTTCATAAAGCTTTATGCTATGTGCAATACTTTTGGATAACTTTTATAACCCTCCACATCTCTGCAAGAGGCCAGTTAGCTGGTGCTAAAAGAATACATAAATTTTCTACATTGCTTCCCCTAGAGTGTATGGCAAGAGTTCAATATTTGCAGCTGACTCTATTTAGTAGACAATAATTCAGTGTGGAAAATTACACAATACATACAGGTTGACACAGTTTAACATAATTGACAGTTTGCTGAGGGACATCCCAGCTGAATTACTTTGCACAGGGAATAGCTGTCTATCTCAAGGTTAGACTAAGGGCACCTAGAAAACCATGATATGCAAAAGTACAGCAACTTTGCAGAGAGATTACCTCTCTCTTGACCTCATCGCAATAAATACATAGCACGCTATATTCACTCTCTGGGCACTTAAGTAGCATAAAAATACAAACAACAAAATGTAAATGCTCCTTTTATTAGGATATAAAGCTATCCTGTGAGATATTAAAGCACTCATAACACATTTGTAATGCTTCTAAAATGCTAAAGTATTATTCAGAATTTGACAGCTAGATAGTGCAACAACAGCAAGAACTGAAAAACACATAGCACCTCTTGTCCTACCTTTATCTTAATAATATATGTACACTGTTCATCTATGAACCTTACTGCAGTAATATTTTTGTGTCTTTTGACAGTGCATAAAAATGGTGAAAAGAAACATGAAAATCTGAGAAACATAGGAAGTGTCATAATTTTGAAAATTTTTGCTTTATTTTATCTATTTCTAAGTAGGGAAAGAGGGTAGAGAAGAACCTTAGGCTAAGCTTTAACAGCAGTCTACAGAGAAACCAGCTGTTATAGGGAATATGTCAGCAATTATTTAATTTGATTATGTTTTTAAAGAAATATTTAGCCTAAGATGTGTAATAGCTACATAAATAGTATATCTGGATGAATGGAAAGCTTTAATTTTTTCTTGGTTAGTTTTGTTTGTTGTTTTTTTTTTTAAAAATTAATATTCCCGATTTTCATATATTCAGGATGGAATTTCAAATATTTATTAAAAAAAAAAAAAAAAAAAAGTAAGGAATTCAATT
>JAVJGI010000014.1:38311166-38352687 GCA_035590275.1 Ibycter americanus
GAAGTCCCTTTATTTCAAGGGGAGGGAGAGGTGATATATATATATATATATTTATTTTTTTTTTTTTTTTTCTCATAGTCTGTCTTCTCTGAACAGGACAATGGTTCTAGAAGGGTAAAAGATGTTACTGAAAAAAGTTCCATTTAGTACCGATTGCTTATTTTAAAATTCAAAGTTATCTGGAATATTTGAACATATCTTGTCTAAATATAGCCAAGTTTTAAAAGTACCTTGACAAAGGGAGTGAAAAAAAAATTCCAGGTAACTTAGGTTACTGCTCATGAACTTCGGATAGTTAAATACTTCAGTAGTTTTGAAAAAGTATTTGTCTGAATGATAATTTAGGATCTTTTTTTTTCATTACTGTGTTATATGTCACATAATGTCAGGTGTCAAATCCATAATTAAAAGTCTTAAACAGGAGAGAAACATGGTGCTTAAATGGAAAATGGATATTCCCAGAAGAGGTAATACACATAAAAAGAAACCTTATAAAGTTAATTCTATGCCTTCTGTATGAGTTCAACTTAAATCACACAAAATTAAATGTTCAGTTTCCTGAAGTGAATTGCACAACTTCCATAGATACCAATAAGACCAGAGCCTCACTGCTGCACTATACTGAATAGTTAGTCTGGCATTCGTACTTAAAGCTTTAATGCCTTTACCAGAATGTGCCAGTATAATGGGATGACCTGGGGGGCTGGGGAAGTCAATAAAATCACAAGCCATCTACTCAAATGATGTCTTGCATTTTAGACCAACAATGTCCTTGTATATTCAGTATACCATCGGGTTTAAATCAGTTCTTGTGAATCTTTTTCCAGATGTATTTTCACCAAGTAGCCACAAAGGTTGCATTTCCACTTTAATAAAAACTTATTTAACGACTTAAAACCAACCTACTTGTAAAACCTATTTTCTAATGTACAAAACAACATGTGTAACTGCTGCTACCAGAAAACCTTTCAAAACTCAAAAATAATTATGAACAAAAATATCTGCATGTACATGTAAGTGTTGTGTTTCATGTGCAGAAGAAATAAACACATTTTAAATACATAAAAATATGTTATGTAGGAGGTTTTACTTAAATTAACATAAACTGGTGGATTTGAGAGACATGAATTTTCAGTGCATGTAATGGGATTAGCAAATCATTTATGAAGTGCTCTGTGAAAGTGTGTGTGTGTGTGTACAGGGAAAATTAGAGATCTGATTTCCAAAGTCTTTTGGCCAAAAATACTATGGAGAATTGGGGATTGCACGTCCTCCAAAGATCCCTTCTAACCTAAACTATTTTTCAAAACTACGACTCCATGAAAAGAATACAGTCTTAAGTAAAACAAATATTTAATGGATCCTGTACTACTGTTTCGTGGAGTCTTAATGGTTGTTGTTGGAGAGTACAGCCTTAAATATAGTCAGGCCACTGGAAAGACTTGCTCATGTGAGCCATTCCTTCTCAGTTATCAGTCATCACACCAGTAGTTATCCTGGAGTGAGGCCCTTGTGAACTGTTAGAACAAAATCGGTAGCTGAGGAATAAATTTTCTGCATTGCAAGTTTACTCAAAGATGTCTTAAGAGGTCCAGGGACTAATTCGCTCACCCTCTGCTGTGGGAATATAATCAGTTACTTGTAATTGAAGCTCTTATGAAATTTTCCCTCCCATACTGAATTCCTGACTCAGCTGTACTACTTATTCAACAGAAGGATAAGTAGTAAGTTAATCAGCTCTCTCCAGAAATCTCTAAAGCAATTACATAACTGTTTGACATGTTTGATATCTCATACAAACAGAGGTGCTCAATTCTAGACAATCAAGGCAACCTTTGAGTGTTCTGCAGGTTATAGGTGCATTCACTACACATAAACATATTTCTAGTTGAAGACATGAAAAAAATAATCAGGAATACTTGTAGAAAGAGTTAAGAAAAATCCAGACCAACCAAACGCAGCTGAATAACTGCAGGGACATCCACGAAAGCAATGTTTTTTGTTAGATATTGTCTCCTACTACTACTCAATTTTTCCCCCTTTCCATTTTTACATTGTACTAATATCAGTCATAGTGATTATGAAAAGCAAATGGAGCCTCCACCAACAGCTGTGTTGTCATTTCTCATAGAATTACATCTGGATGTCTTAAAACCCCCCACTATACAGTGGAAATACCCTTTATGTGATAAAATAGCTGAAAAAACTTCAGAAGAATGAAGCATGAGGAGGAGAAATGTTGATAAAGAATGGGACCATGGGCAGCAAAAAAGCAAACATGACTTTTGCCTGTAGTGTGAATTAACTGGAGATTCTGATGCTGAGGTGTGAGCCAGAGCAGAGCATTCCCAGCACCAAGGTTCTTCAGAAGAAAGTAAGAACTTATTCTAGGAAGAGATTTTCAAAGCTATTTTTAAAATGTCATTCAAGGCTGCATATCTGACTGCTTTTTGTGCTTTCAAAATCTTTTCTCAGGTTATTAAAATGAGCAGATAAAACTGAATATACTCACAGAGAATCAGAACAGTGAAAGTATCATTTTACAAAATCACTTTTCAGAGATTAATTTCTCTTTAAGGAAATTTCTGCCCCTGAGCACTAAGCAGGAAACCTCTAAGTCACCTCCTTTAGTCTTTCAGCTTTTCGCTGGTGTTCTCCATCCACTCTTCAAATTTTAAGATCAAGAATTCCTTTCTTTATTACTGTCTTGAACAAAAGGTTAAGAATTTCTTTACTTTTGCTGCAATCTTTTCTAAGTTATCTATTGCACTTTTTTAGGAAAGTAATACAAAATATAGGTGTAATATCTGTTTAAAAGAAGTAGTAAGCATCATCAAAATGGGTTGAGTGAATTTTTAGCATAAGCCATATTGCATTTCTGTAATTCAGCCTCTTCCCAACATGACCAGCATGATAACTATTCCTGAGCATTCCCAGAAAAATCTTCCCTGATCTTGACAGATCTGTTTATGAAATCCTATCAAATAACTTTCACCATATTCTTGAGGATATGTTGACATGACTTCCAAAACTATTTCTTTGCCAATAGTGTCAGAAGCAAAGTCACAATACTTGTCCATGCCCTCACAGTAGCATCTATTGTTTTATTACCTTTGAGCAGACTTTTCTATCTTTAAAACTAATTTTTAAAAAGTAGTTTTAATTTTGACTGCTTTTACAGTCTTTTCCATGCAAAAATCTACTTCTGGACTGCTAGAACAGCAATACCATATTGATACACTTCTTCCATATATACATATATATATATACAACACACACACCTCCAAGACATCACAGAGGTGGTTTTCATTTATCACTTACACTTTTCCATGAAGTAAAAATATTAAGAAGCCTGAGACCTTCTATCATAGGTAGCATTTCTGTATGTTTGCATTACAGAAGCTTTATAGATATTTGAGAGAAAGTGTGGGTAAATTAATTATTTCAGTACAAGTTATATTGAAAACAAAGGGGAGAACAAGGTACTGTAGGAGTACTAGTGTTACAAATTCAAGCTTTAAAAACCTGTACAGAGTGCCTAAGTGTCTGCTTATCTATTAACCTCCTAGCTCCTGTGCTAATATAAGCATTATGATGCATATTTTCATTACATGCACCTTTCTCCCCCCTAGAAACCCAGCTCTGTAGTTGTTCAGGAGAGACAGTACTCACTGAGCGGGTGTATATAAGTGATTCTTTGAATCCTCCTCTACAACCTCTGTATAGCTTTCTCAATTGTTTTACTGTCAAATGTTTGAACACTCCTCTGAATACACTTTCTTAATTTCTATATTTTCGGTAGTGCTCTTCCTACAGAGCAGTTCCATTCTTTCTTGAGACTCAGCTCTCTGGAAAAGGGTGAACATATGGACTAGTTAATTTTGGCATGTAAGTGAAAAATAGCAGCAGGTTTTTTTCTCCTTTTTGAACAATAGTTGTGATTATAAATGAGAACTGGCAATTCCTAGCATGGGAATTGCTTCCAAGACACCTTTAGAGGCCGCTCAGCAAGATTATTTCTGTTTTTCTCAACTGCTTTATCCTGCCCCTTGGTTCACCTCTGAGCTGTACTATGTTAGCGAGTCAGTAGGGAGAATCTGAAAAAAAGTCATTGAAAACCAAAACCAAAACCAATACCAACAAAAGAAATTGGGAGTGGGGAAACTGCCCTGCAGGCACTGTAGTGTCCCACCTGCAGCAGGATGCTTTCTGCAGGACCAAGAACAGATCTCTGTTGGAGAAGCTTCCGATGATCAGTTTAATCAACTAATTTTTAAGTTCTCATGCTTCCTGTTTGTACTAGACAACTAGTTTTTATCAGTCTAGCTTGATTTTTTTCTTCACAATCTGGCACCTTAATTCTAGTTTTTATATTAACCAGCGACATACACATATATATATATTACATATATATATATATACACACACACATATGTGTGTATGCAAATACACACATACACTTAGGTCTGTGTATACATAATGTGCTACAATTGGTTTTATTTAATGGAAAAAAGGCATTTAAAAATCCTAAATGTCTATAGAGACTAATCTCTCTCAGTGTATAGGTGTTTAAAATCAAAAGCTGAAACCATACTAAAAGTGTCTATTTCTTTCTTTGAGAATATCTAAATACTTGAAGTGTAATTACTAGCTATAATTAATTGCTTCCCAGGATCCAAATGGTAAGGAATCATTTAAATACGTGGTGACACTGCCACAGGATGTGGCAAAAATGATACTGTTCCTACAAGCTAGCATGTCCACATGTTTTCTTTCAATTTCTTATTTTGAACTGTAACTAGTTTCTCTAATCTTATGTGCTTACAGGTTTGTATTGACAGGAATTACATGTGCTAGATGCAAAAACTCCTGATGCCTCTGCAGGAAACATCTCTTGCTTATTATCTTGGCAGTGGTTTGTTTACGGTGCACCAGAGATGAAGAAAGAGAACTGAGAGTCAGTCTTTAGCTGTGCTTAGCTGTGTGATTTTTCTTTCTGAGTTTTGCTGCCAGCTCTGAAGGTGGGTTGTTTTTTGTTTTGTTTTGTGGTTGGTTTCTTTTTGCAGGTAACCTTGTCAATAACAGTGCCCCAGTAACTCCGGAAAGAGCAACACTAGAGATGCTGAGAATGTGTCTGCGCTACCACACACTTCAGAACTCAAGGGGTCTGCCTTAAAGAAGTAGTCAACTTCATTTTATGACCTTTTACGGGTTTTATATTTACAGCTTTGAGAGGAAGCTTTTTATTTTATTTTTCAAAGTTTTTTGCCTGCGGCAGTAAGCTTGGAAAACACAGCTGTATCAAACAGCAAACAAAATACCTGTGGACCAGAAGAGATTTCAAAGTCAGCTACGTAAGTCATATCCCACAGTACGCTCTGCTTTTAAATACCAGTCTGCTAGCTGACTCTATCATTTACCTTGTTAGCTGTAGTTATATTCCTGTACCTACATTATTCCCATTTTAATGCATATTAAGTAATCAGATTCATGATGATAAATTAAAACACTCAGCTAACAACCTTTAGGAAAACATTACAAGTTGACATACATATGTCTTAGAATATAGAACACACCTTAAAATATTTACTAGACTTCAGAGAAATAAAATATTTAATTAAACTTGTTGTTTTGTTTGGTTTTGGGGTTTTTTAATGTATTTTTTAAATATTTTTTTTAAATTACTTTAAATTTTTAAAATTTAATTAATTTATATTTAATTTATTTTGTATTTATTTTGTTCCATCTTTGGTTTAGTGCCTCCCAAACTTTTCTTTTATCATGATGACCAAGGTACAAGACTTGTAATTACTAATGTATTTATTTATATATTTGTAATATATATTAATTTATAAATGGATATAGAAATATATTTCTTTATACATAAATATATTTCTTTATATATAAAAGAAAAATAAATAATTATTATACAACAAGGAATTCAAAGAAATCCTAGGAACAACACATTTTGGCCAAAAGGTCACTGCATTACAACCTTGATTAATTCAGTAACTGGACTGTATCTGTTACAAATGTTCTTTTCATCTTTTGAAAAAAATCTTGTTATATTGACCATGTTTAGACTCCTTTCTCAATGTATTCCTGAATGGATCCCAGCTGCATCTAAGCTCCATCAGGAGTTTAGAAAGAAAGGGAGTCCACTCTGAACCTTGTGACTCAATGTAAGGATCTTCTTGACCCTTTTTCATCTCTGGTGTCTGCATTAATCA
The DNA here is from genome assembly GCA_035590275.1 of Ibycter americanus. NCBI lineage: Eukaryota > Metazoa > Chordata > Aves > Falconiformes > Falconidae > Ibycter > Ibycter americanus. Next base: position 38,317,397 of record JAVJGI010000014.1, read on the forward strand.
TTCTAACTCAATCCTAACTCAATTTTCCTTTGTATGGTTCTTCCATGTAATAAGTAAGAGTGAACCTTGCCATCGAACTTTGTTAAGTTGCATTTTGACAAGATCATATTAAACCCACTTTTGCCAATACTTTGATGGTGACTCTATAAGCGATCTAAATCACTCATCTGTGACAAATTGGTGTAGTCAGCAGGGTACTAAATGAGGATTTGTGACAAGAACTAAGAGAATAAAGGTATCAAAGGTGTATAAATCTGAATTTACATCAATTTTATTTGCGTATGATTCTTCTCTTCTTAAAACTCAGAGTCACAACCCACTGCCTAGCTCTGTATACATTTCAGTCCACCATAACCCTCCGTGTCTCCACAAGGGGGCTATAAAATTGCCTTTCATTTACTAACACTTTTTTTTGTTTGTTTGTTCAGTGGAAATATTTGAACTGAAGACCTTTCTGTAGGACTTAGAGTCAGCATGCTCTCATCTGCAAAAACAATCAATATTTGACCAATATGGACTCACAAATCCAAATCACCACACACTACCTACAGGTGGAGGGTGCAATAATTCCAGGTGAGCTTTCATCTCAGTGGCCTGAGGATGAGGTAGGATGCTTTTATAGCACAGAGATCCCATATAGGATTGTAGACATGACTACAAAGATAAAGAATTGTTCTTAGGCAAGAAAAGCTTAAGAAGTAGATGGTAACCTTACTTTCTTTTAATAAAGAGCCTCGGTTACATAGATCCTGAAAAAGATGTAGCACTGAATGAAGCAGGAGTGCAGCATCTGACTTCAACCTTAGTTCTGTTGTGTGTGAAGTTTGTTAGGGTATTATAGTTATACAAGAACCTGGAAAAAAAAATATCTGTGATACTCATTGAAGTGGCCTGAGAACACAGCTATGTCATGGATGGAGCTTATGGATTACTAACCGAAGAGGTGAAAATAATCTGGAAGTCCAGCACCAGTGCACTTTGGAATTTTTATTACAGAGCAATGCACATGCTGTAGTAAAAAGGACAGCTTAAACTTTACAATGGTCATTTTATTTGGTACTATGGGGGGTTGGTGTTTTTTTTTCTTTTCACATTTGTTGAATTAATACTAGGTTATTACTCCTGTCAACTAGTATGACTGGAATGATTTCCAAATGTAAGTATAGGTTGAACTCAAAGTGACAAACATATGAGACAGAGTATACATAGTAATATAATAACACAGATGGTGTTGATATTGACATCTCAAGATTTACTTACAAAGTAGCTGTGTATGAAGAGAAAAAAAAGACTTCATATATAATTATAAATTAACCACCTAAGAACTTTTACTTTCTGCCTTAATGTATTTTTCAATTGTAAAATTCTCTTCTGATGTGAAATTTTCCATATAAAAATAAAAGCCGGATGAATAATTGATTTTATGTTACCTAATGAATGTCACCTTCTTTCCAGATCTTCTTTGATAAGAAATTTCTCCAATGGATTTGTTATTTGAAATGATCCCTGAGTGACATATACAAATAATCTTAATGTCTTAATAAAATGAACTCATCTTTTGTAAGAATCCCATTTTTGAAACGTAGGCTGATTGGACTCACCATAAGGCATACTTATTATATTCTAAGGCAAAGCAATAGCTTTCTGAGGATTGCAATTTCAGATTACAATTTTCTTAATAATTTGGAATTCCACAATTTATTTTTCTGTGAACTCCCTTGTTGTGGGCAAAAGGGAACTCAGGAGTGCATACACAAATTTATTATTAGTCCAGTTATCTAATTTTTAACAATCTAATCAAAATACAACAAAAGTTATTTAGTCTAGGTGCAATGATATTAGTATCATAGCCCAAATGATCTAATTTTCATAGAAAAACTTTATTAAAAATACATCAAAAAATGTCCTACAGAAATCTCCTAGTATCTACACCTTTTCTTTGCTATTATGCTCATGCTTCCAATGCACTCTGAGTTCTCAGACTGACAGAGCTGCCTTCCCTCAAGAAGAACAGGTACTGGGAGTTGCCAGTGCCTAGTCAGTGCACCAAGTTCACTGTTGTGATGAGTATGGTCTTGATGAAGGGAGTTTCATCCTCATCTATATTTGATCTTATTGGAGTTATCTTTATCTGTTTTCCGACACAGTCTGCTTATGCACTCTTTCTTTACTCATTGCTAATTAAAGTTTAAGTATCCCTGTACCGTAGCTAGTCACTTAGTAGGGTAAACTCAGCCACATTTAATACACAGGGTCAATATTTATTACTTAAAACCATATATATTTCTTAGAAATTTCCATACCTAGTATTTACAGAGCTAAGCTAACACAAGTTAGGCAATAGTCACCCGACCATTTAACTGCTTCTGTAATGACTGAAACAAACTAAAATCAGCTCAGGCCAAGCCAGGCCCAGACAGTCCTGCGCCCCTACATTTTTAAATCAATACAAAACCTGGAGACTTTCACTAGTGATGAAAACATCATTTTTATTGGACAACAGTGTGTACACAACAAAATACTGCTCATAACATAAAATATACACATTATGTCAATCTTGTTACTCGTCTCTTTATAACTTCAAATACTGCATTCATGCTTTGTGTACCTGCTTTACAGTCAATTGATATTGAAGCCTTGCCCATGTTGAACCCTGTATTCTTTTCCAACTGAGTACTTTCCAGAACACAGTCCTTCAGCCCACCTATAAAATCCAGACACCTTATTTTTCCAAGTCTACTTTTGTAGTTCACCAAAATGAAACTGAAAATAATTGAAACGTATTATTCTTGTGATGTAAAAGATTTTGGTATTTCAAAAAACACATAATCTTGAGTAAATATGTCATGTTTAATGAAGGAGATTAATCCATAAAAAGAAAAAAAGTGTTGAAAAAACCCCAAGCCCTTAAGTTTCCATTTGTCTGGTTTCAAAATACAATAATCTTTATGACCAGCTCTGATAGAAAGTGCCAGCCAAACACAACTGTATTTACAATTCTGGCAAGTTTGTATCATTCTCAAATTTTATCAGATCCCAGTCACTCTCCAAACTTCTGTTAGAAATACTGAGTAACACCAAGTCTAGTGCCGATCATGGTATATCCTTCCCATAATTCAGTTTACCATTTTCTGAGATTTGTTCATTAACCAGCTCTTAATTCATGTAACATGTTATGTCACTGTGTCATGACTGACATTGCAATACAAGTAGAAAGACCAGCAGTACAAAAAAAAAAAAAAAAAGGGGGGTGGTGGGGGTGGGAAAGGGGGGAAAGGAAAAAACTTACAATTAAAGCAAAAACAACTCTTAAAATTAACCTCAAAGTTTAATCTCTGCTGTGGCAAATGAAATATGAAAAGAACTCTTAGACAAAAATAACTTAATGTTTATCTTTTTACTTCAGATTCTCTTTTCCATCAGCACAAGCTGATGAGTACTCTAAAGTTTAAGAAAAGGCCACCGAGGCACCTCAGTAGGTCTGATGGTTTCAGACTCTGGTATTTGAAGACAGCATCTTATCCAATAAGTCACCCCTCAGAGCTTTCAAAAGCACACATAGATTGAATATATACATATATGTTTACATCTTCTGAAAATCTTTTACCTCATAAGAAATAAAGGAGTTTTGTACTTTTGCCAGGGGAAGGGTGGCTGGTGGTGGGAAGTAGGGAATATTATCTCAAGAGTGTCTTTTTTTTGAAATGTATGAGAGGTAAACAGGACACTTTTATGGTTATGAGGAACAGACTCAGCAGAGGGAGCAAATTCAGCTTAAGATATGATTCCTGATAAAGAAGGTAGTTAGGCTGGAAGATAGCTTCCTAGAAGAAAGTAAGTTTGTGTCTTTTTGACCGTTTAAGCTTAAAGCAGATATTATTCTTCCCTAGAGAATAATCCTGTTTTGAGGGGAAAATTAACTATTGACTTCAGGCTTAAGCAGATCCTATCAAATTAATTTCAGGATCCTTTGCCAAATTTGTGAACTACCTCTACTGAAGAAGTTTAGATTTTTGTTTTCTGAGTGACTAAAAATGCAAGATAGAGTAGGAAAGTGCAAAAACCCTGGGTAGTTGGATTCCCAACAGAACTTGAAACTGTTTAGGTCAGAGATACCACCTGCTTTTCTACAGACTGTCTGAGAACTTGACAAAGAATATTATCTGAAGGAGAAAGAATCCTCCAAGACAGGCCACGGACTTAGACCATAAAGAATATTGACTTCATTGTACACCTGCATTAACAATGCAGATCTGGAGTTGGCCTATGTGTCTCCACCTTCTCATATGAGTATAATATTCGTTGGCCTGTAGTCCTTTGCTGGCATTTCACTCACTGAACACTCAGGTGCAGGAAACACTTTTTATAAATGTATTCAACTTTCTATTATTTAGGGGTCTAAACCACACAGACTCTCATGATAGTTAAAAGAGATGCACATCTTTCAGAACAGAAAGAAAGCCTACAAGCTTTGATGAATCAGTAAATGCACTAAATTCAAAACTAAATCTAGACCGAGACAGAGTTTAAAAAATACCTTCCCTTGGAGTTTCATATTTTTATCAGCTGTCTGAGGATTCTCATGATTAGTTTTGGTTGGTTGGTTTTGGTTTGTAGTTGTGGTTTTGTTGGTTGGGTTTTTTTCCTGTTGCCTCTGCAACCCATTTTGAATTCTACTCTTCAATGTCAAAATTTCTGTAATGATGTACAAAAAAGTAAAAATCACATAACAGGGGTCTTTTATTTTGTAGGACACAGTAAGAGTCTTGTTCAGTCTAAAGATTTGCAATCTTATATGCCATCTTATATACTACTTTATATGATTGACTGAGACTGATGATGGTTATCTCTAACTGGTAAATGGGCAGTGTCCAGTGACTAAATTTTTACAAAGAACTTTCCCATTCCCATTCCACTGTGTCTTAGCTAGGAATTCCACCCATGCTGGTGCAGGGACTACATCAAAAGGTGATGTTCATTTTGTTATTTTCAGTTGGCAGAAAATGTATGTGACATGAATACATTGTTAGCAGTAACTGTGACTGGTTGAATGACTACAAAACTATAACACACTCTTAATTCTTCAGCTCAGATGCAGTAGTTTTCATTCAAACTGTTTAATAATTTCATGGCTTCCATGCAAACAAATCTGAAACTCACCTTTAAGAAACATGACCTATATGTCACTACATTTATATATTTGTATATCATAATGAATAATGCTCCACAAATGATTATTTTCACTCTAATTAACAGCACTATAAAGTTCAGAATTTTCAGTCTGGAGAGATTTTATTAACTTTGTGTTTTAAATAGGCTGCATATTGTGTATACCAACTTCAACGCCCTTTTACAGAATTAAATAGTTATATTCATTGCAGTAAAGTTACCACTAACTCATAAATTAATGGATAAAAAATCCTCACTGTAAAATAACAGGAACATAATTAAACTATAGAACTTCTCCCAATCTGGGGTGACATTTTGATAAATTAAAATTGTAATTACTTCAACTTTTTGGATAGGGCTGACACTGGGGAGAAACTTCAGCTTTTTCCATACAGAGATTGTCTTTTAGTAGAAGGTGATTAGACCAGTAAAAGGTTATTTAACTTTTATTACCTGGAAGGTTACAAAAGGCAGTTCCACCGTCCTTATATTTAACTACTACTTGATCAGAGTGAAATTCATCTCCGCTACCCAAGATTGAAGTAATATCAATATCTAACAGAAACCGTAAATATTTCACTGTAGGTAAAAGAAAATATTTCTGCTCTTGGCCAAATTTTGCTGACATCCACAATATTTGTTTGGGCAGCACATAATAAACTCATCAATGTTCTGGAAACTTTCTTTTTTTTCTTTCTAGTTATAATTCCATATAATTTATTGCATAATGTTTTGTATTTAAGGAGCAAGTGATAAAGTTATGATCTTCTGTCAAAATATTGTGAAATAATGAAGAACAGCATTAAGAAAATTATGTGTGTAATAGAAGTACCTGTTTATCATGTTTTAACCCTGGCTGGAAACCAAACCCCATGCAGCTGCTTGCTCAATCCCCCTGCAGTGGGATGGCGGAGAGGATCAGAAGAGTAAAAGTGAGAAAACTCGTGGGATGAGATAAAGACAGTTTAATAAGTAAAGCAAAAGCCATGCATGCAAGCAAAGCAAAACAAGGAATTCATTCATTGCTTTCCATTGCCAGGCAGATGTTCAGCCATCCGCAGGAAAGCAGGGCTGCATCTTGTATAATGGTTACTTGGGAGGACAAACACCACCACTCCAAATGACCGCCCCTTCCTTCTTCCCCCAGCTTATATACTCAGCATGACATCATATGGTATGGAATATCCCTTTGGCTGGTTCAGGTCAGCTGTCCTGGCTGTGTCCCCTCCCAATTTCCTGTGCCCCTCCAGCCCTTTCGCTGGCAGGGCCCAAGAACTAAAAATTCCTTGACTTAGTATAAACATGACCCAACAACAAATAAAAACACCGGTGTGCTATCAACATTATTCTCACACCAAATCCAAAACACAGCACTGCACCAGCTACTAAGAAGAAAATTAACTGTATCCCAGCTGAAACCAGGACATTGTTGCTCAGGTTCTTCTGTGTGATCTTAAACAGTTTCTTTTTGATGGTACTCCAGAAATTCAATACTATACACACCTAATTTCCTTCTGGGGAAAAAGAAGTAAAGGTGAGAAGGGTAGATTTCACAATAACAGACATGTTTTGAGCATTTTTGTGATACAAAAGGTGTGGGTTTTTTTCTCCCACTTCTGCACCTTACTGTGCTTAATCTTTTTCTGTTTCTTTGTTTGTCTTGTAAATTGAGATTGTTAGGCAGAACTGAGCATTTCAGCTCAAAAAATCAGTTTTATGAAAAATTATTTTAAAGTGGAGGAAAACAAGGGATGTTGAATAAAAATTTTTGGCAATCTGGTTGTAGTAATTATCCACAATGCTCTCAGAAGTTCTATTTACTCATATTCTTATGCTGTGCATTTGTAAATAAAACATACTACGAAACAGATTTACATAGTGAATAGAACTGGACTTTGAAAAGTCTCAAGCAAATTGTCACATAGCAATGTGCAAAACCACCTCACCTAATATGTCAGGGTTCTGCTCCCTAAGGGAAGCTGAGCCATGGCCAAGGAGGAAATTTCAGGGCATTTTTGGCCATGGCCTGACCCACAGTGCTCAGCAGGGTAAGTAGAAGAGACCTGGAAATGGTAGACAGGTTCAACCATCTGGATCAATATCACGGTGATGAGGCAGGTCTGAGGATGAGCTCTGTGAAGCATACAAAGGCAGAAGAGACTCTCACTGAAGTCTCTGAGATCCACACTTAATGCTTCTCAAAACTCTAAACAACAGTTACGACGCTGCAGTCTTAATGCTTTTTATAGCTCCTGCTATAAATTTAATCATCTGCATATCCATTAACTTTGCAAATGCAATCCTACATACCCAGTGTACAGTTTGCAATGCGGTTACCCCTTACTTGAACGAGTTAGGGTGGCATATCTAAAGTACAATGATTTGTGCTAAATATTGCAGAGGACATCAACTCTTGGTATCACAGCAGTATTAAACTTTCCCCAGTTTCGTTTTGGTACCTGATGTGGAAGTAAGGTCTGCAGGTCTGTATCCTGCTCTTTACAGTCTAAAGCTCTCAGGTTTTTTCCCTGTGGTTTAGTCGACTGTGCTGACAGTTTCTTGACAGAAAGATGTTTAAAATCTCGGTCAACATCCAGTATCTTTAGTACTCTTTAGTTGCCTTTGAGGTAGAATGGCAAAAGGATTCGGAATCAAATACAATATGAAAATAAACTAAAGGGTTTTATCTATGAACTCCAAATTAATGGTTACATAGGACAACTTTTTTTACATTGAAATAGAAACACCTGTTGTGTAAGAGGTGGGTGAAGAGATAGTATATTGCACCTCTTGCAAGTGTTGAGCATGGCGTGACTCACTGATTCTGAAAGTGGGATTTCTACATTGCTTCTGGCATATATCAGGTTGTTGGTCACTCCTTGAGACAGAAATCTTGATCTAATTTGCCATGAAATCACCCATAGCAGAGATCTTTATCTGCTCGTTCTCTCCAAGAACCTTCTTCAAGGTCATAATGAAAATCCTGTTTACACTTTGGGGAAAAAGTGAAAAAGCCTAGGTATTGGTGAAAGGGGGGAGTGTACCCAGGCTGAATGGTACTTGAAAATAGCTTACACTTTGCTACAGGAGATGAGTTTATTCCTTAGCTGAAATCAAGTTCAGCTTGAATTCCTGATGATTCTTCCTGATGAATGTATTTCTGAACTGAAGAGAACATAATGGCTGTAGCTTTGTCTCCTGACTGCACCCTTATACCCAGTCCTAAAAATACCTTCATAGGGTTGGATATAAAGCACTATAGAATATTTTATTTCATCCACTGTTATGAAACTTCGCATGAAAACAACATCAGGCTAACCTAAGGATGGAAAGACATCTTCGGTTGGAAATTACTTACTGTTTTCAGGGTAACTCTTTAAATTTTAATATAGGCTTAGTATTTAATTACATAAAACCTTTATAGAGTATGTTGCTTTCCTCTGTGTTTCAGGGAAAGTATAATCTTTATTTTATATTGATTATAGTCAAAATTTAATGAAAGTGCTCACCATATGGATTCGGATACTTTTCTCTTAAATTTGTAATTGTTATTCTGGTTTTGCATCAAGTATCATCAGATATCTACCACTAGTAACAAGTGTCCTTACTGATGTTAATGGAATAAGACTGTATGAACTGAAATGTATAGGAGCATTCAGCATATTATAGTATCATTTTCCACAATGTTCAGTAACATTGTTGAAAGCAGGTTAGTTAAAACTGTACCTTTGATAGAACTTGAAAAAATTACCTTGATATTTATATCATTAACATAGATATGTATTTTTGAGCCTTAGCTTATTTACCTCTTCTGCTCTCTTCACAGTTTTGGGTTGGTTTTTCTTTCTTTCTTTTTTTTGGTGGGTTTTTTTTTTTTTGGTCAGTTGGTTGGGTTGGTTTGGGTTTGGGGTTTTTTTGTTTCTTTGTTTCGAGAAAATAACTCTTCTGCTACTACCTACATTGCAGGGGACAGGGAAGGAACCCCACTGTACATCTATTGTCATTACAGAAAATAATCACATTGGTCTATGCATTCATGATGAGATACTTTTGATGCTTAATGGCTAGACTTCTAAAGAAGGAAAAAGTTTAATTTGAGGAGGGTTCATGGATTATGGTTGGACCTCTTTCCCAAATTTTAAGCTTGGGAGAACCAAAAGGAAAGGTTTTCCATATCAAACCCAAACTATGTTATTAGACTAACCTTTCAAAATGCACATTGCATAATTTATTATAGATAAGAAAATTCCTATGTACCACTTATGAATATGACTTGTCTGTGTATGAGTCACTGGAGTGCAGATAGAACAGCAAAGGCTGCAGGATAAAGCTGAAAAAAAATATCTGATAAATATATGGTTTTGTAGTTACCCAGTTTCTGTATTTACCTGTTAAAAGATTCCAGATTGTGACAATGTACTTAGCCAACCAGTTATTGCTCAAATGCAGTAGCAAGTAAACTAAGTGAAATTGTACTTTTGAATGGGTAAGTTTCCAGTGTAACCCCTAGCAAACTGCATTACTTGTATATGGAAAGTTTAGAACTGTTAGTATGGATGTATTTTTTGCTTTTCTCTTGCCTTTTGTCAGTACACAAATGCATTATGAATATAAAAATGAGTACATGCTCTTTCAAAAATTCACATTTATGTTTGTCATTATAATAACATATCTCATAAAATTTTCCTCTGGCTTTTAAAAATTCAGTGGAAATATTATTTAGTGCAATCAAAATTTAAAAGCATAGTAAAAAATCATTTAAGTAAAAACTTTTGTCAGAAAAAGACAGTCCAAAGCAGAACTTTTTATATGGTATCTGTTTCTGCTTGTCTGGTTATTGCAGAAAGGTGTATTTTTAATATTGAAAGCACAGTATTTTGATGATTATTTCTCGTTCCATGTGCAAATGCTTTGAGAAGCAGTGTATAATATAAATGGTGATTAATATATTTACTTTCAACTTTCCATGTTGTATTTCCACGTGGTAACTTTCAACGTTCTGTACTCTGGACTCTGAAAGAGGAAGGCAAGTCCTTTGCAATCCAAATTTGCAAGCAGAAGTTCCAAAATAGACAAAGAGCTAACTTAGTCCCTGTAACTATCATTTTTGGGTTTTCAAGCTTTTTAACCTGAGCTTTACTCAGAATATTTGGAGCATTCTCTGAGTCAACTAACTGGTTTTATCTGCCACAGCAGCATCTTCAGTGTTGAGCAGTGGAATATGGAAGACATTCAGATCACTGGGCACAGAAACATTGAGTCATGGCTTCTGATATATACCTAAATCTTTCTTCGGTTCTCAGTTAAACCCTTTCTGTGTTTAAGCTGTTAAACACACTCACACTCACACCCACCCACCCCCCCCCACACACCCCTCAAACAAACAAAATCACTGAGGGAAGGGTATACCAACAGGATTGCAGTAGGTAAGCCAAGGGCTGGCATGGCATTCCCTGAGGGTGGCAATACTGGTGGGAACATTTACACTGCTCTTGGGAGCATGGAGGGCTCAGGAGAGTATCTGAAATGCTTGTACACCAATGCACACAGTATGAGAAACAAACAGGATGAACTGGAAGCATTGGTTGGTTCCCAAAGCTATAATATCATTAGTATTAGACTTGGCGGAATGAGTCCCACAGCTGGAGTGCTGGGAAGGAGAGCTACAGACTGATCAGAAGGGATAGGCAGGGCAGGTGAGGTGAAGATATTGCACTATACATAAGGGAGAAGTTTGATTGCACAGCCCTTACAGTTATTGGTGATGTGGTTGAGAGCCCAAGTGAGGATTAGGAGGATGGAAAACAAAGGAGATGTTGTAGTGGGTGTCTATTACCAAATGTCCAGCCATGATGTGAGCACTGGTGAGTTATTCTATAGGTAATTAGAAATTTCTGAATCTGTAGTCCTTGTGGGCAATTCCAACTTTCCAGACATCAGCTGGGAATATCACACTGTTGTGACAAACAGGTCTTGGAAATTCTTGACGTCTGTAGGAGACAACTTCCTGTTACAGGTACTCAGTGAGCCATCTAGGAAGGATGCCCTCCTAGACTTGCTAGTTGTGGACAGAGAAGGACTCATGGGAGATGTGATGGTGGGTGGCTGTCTTGGCCACAGTGATTGTGAAATGGTTGAGTTTAAAATTTTCAGTGTAATGAGAAAAAAGGACAGAAGTGTTGCTGCCCTGTTGCAGCACTACAAAACTATCACGCTGCAACAAGGCTTTCCCACACAAGGTTCCAAAAGCTCATCTACTGTCCGTGCTGTTTCTTCATCCTCTTCAGGCCAGTCCACCCTGCTTCTTGCCTCTGCTGCATCTGGGTTCCTGGCTTCTCCTCCAGCCAGCCTCTCCTCATTCAAGCCCCCTTCTTATCTCAGTTTCTCCCAGGGCCTCTCCTACATCCCTGGGCTCTTCTTCAACCAGTCTCCCCTCTCTCTTCACCCAGTGCTCCCTTCCACCAGTGCTCCTCCTCTTCTGGGCTCCTCAGTGCTATTTAGCTACTTAACCCGAACAAGCCACAACTGTACATTATCCACATCAACCAACCCACCGCCCCTGAAGCAAGCCCACAACTGTATATTATCAGTGTTGATTAACCCTCTACACTGTGCTGGAATTCAGAAGAGCAAACCTGAATCTATTCAGGGAACTATTTAATAAAGTATCCTGGGAATCTGCTTTTGAGGGCTTAGGAGTCCATGGGTGCTGGTCAGTCTTTAAGAAACACCTTTTAGGTGCACAGGAGCAGGCAATTCCACTGTGTTTTAAGCCAAGCAAGCAGGGCAGAAGACCAGCTTGGCTGAACCAGGAACACCTCATGGAGCGCAAAAGGAAAAAGAAATTGGTCGATTACAGACTTGCTGTTCATATATGAAGGGAAAAGACATGAAAGGCCAAAGCTCAAGCAGAGTTGAAACTGGCCAGTATCATGTCTGAAAACAAGAAGGGCTTTTTGAAATACGTTAAAAGCAAAATGAAGTCTAAAGAAAACATTGGACTGATACTGGTTGGAGATGGTCCTCTGACTAACAGGGATGAAGAGAAAGTGGAAGCATTCAGTGGTTATTTTTGCCTCAGTCTTTAATAATTCTGACAGACATTGGGCTTCCTGGTGTCCTGAGTCAGAGGACCATGAGTGCAGGAACAGTGACTTTCCATTTGTGGACACAGAAATTGTAAAGTAGCAGTCATATCAGCTAAATGTTCACAACTCCATGTGGCCTGATGGTATTCATCTCAGAGTACTGAAGGAGCTAGCAGGTGTTATGGCAGGACCCCTCTCGGTATCTATGAAAGGTCTTGGGAGGCTGGGGAGGTTACTGATGACTGGAAGCTAGCCAGTGTTATTTCAATTTACAAAAAGGGCATGAGAGAAGACCCAGAGAACTACAGACCTGTTAGTCTAACCTCAGTTTCTGGAAAAATTATGACAAAGATTATACCTGGTGCTACTGAAAGACATTTAAAGAATAATACAATCATCAGGCACAGTCAACATGGGTTCATAAAAGGAAAGTCCCGTTTAACCACTTTGATATCCTTCTGTGATAAGGTCACCCACCTAGTGGATGAAAGGAAGGCCATGGATGTATTTTAGTAAGGCTTTTGATACTGTTCCTCATAGCATCCTTCTGGACAAGTTGTCCAGCTGTGGAATGAGGAGTGCACTGGGTAAGGAACTGGCTGAAGGGCCGAACTCAAAGAGTTGTAGTGAATGTGGCTGCATGTAGCTGGTGACTGGTCATCAGTAGTGTTCTTCAAGGTTCAATTCTAGGGCCAGTTCTGTTCAATATTAATATTTTTATCAGTGATCTGGATGCAGGAGTTGAATGCACCATTAGCAAGTTTGCTGATGATACCAAACTACTACTAGTGCTGTTGATGCTCTTGAGGGACAAGAGGCCACGCAGCGGGATCTGCATCGATTGCAGCATTGGGCTGTGATTAGCGGAATGAAATTTATCAAATCCAAATGCCAGTTTCAGCACCTAGGACAGAGTAATGCTGGGCCAAGTAGAAACTGGGAGGGGAGTGGCTGGAGAGCAGCCCCGCAGAAAGAGATCTGGGGGTGCTGGCTGACAGCAGGGTCAGTGTGGGTCAGCATCGTACCTTGGCAGCCGAGAGGGCAAATGGCATCCTGGGATGCATCAAACACGGTACAACCAGCCGGTCAAAAGAGGTGATTATCCTCCTCTATTCAGCGTTGATGAGTCCTCACCTTGAGCACTGTGTGCAGTTCTGGGCTCCACAATTTAAGAAGGATGTGAGGGTACTCAAATGCGTCCAAAGGGGGGCAACAAAGCTGGTGAAAGGGCTGGAAGGAATGTCCTATTAGGAGGGCCTAAGGACTTTGAGCTTGTGTAGTTTGTAGAAAAGGAGGCTGAGGGACAACCACATTACTCTCTACGGCTTCCTGAGGAGGCAAAGTGGGGAGGGAACTGCTGAGCTCTTCTCCCTGGGATCCAGTGACAGGACGTGTGTGGGAACAGTTTAAAGTTGTGCCACCAGAAGTTTAGGCTGGACATTAGGAAGCATTTCTTTATTGAGAGGGTGGTCAAACTCTGGAACAGGCTTACTAGAGAGTTGGTCAATGCCCCAAGCCTGTCAGTGTTTAAGAGGCATTTGGACAATGCTCTTAACAAAATGCTTTAGCTTTTAATCAGCCCTGAATTGGTCAGGTAGTGGGACTGGATGATTGTTTTAGGTCCCTTCCAACTGAAATATTCTATTCTATTCTATTCTATTCTATTCTATGCTATTCTATTCTATTCTGTTCTGTTCTGTTCTAAAAAAAACCCACAAAACCAAACCAAAAACAAAACACCAAAAATCCCAAATGAAAAAAAACCCTACAAAAAACAAAACCAAACCAAAACCGCCATCTCTTCTGCTAAACTACATCACCTATGAGTGATGTTTGATTTTTTTTAATTATTATTCCTTTTATTCTTAAAATATTGTTCTCTCTCTCTGAGGTTGCTGTCTGCTAAAGAATTTCTCCATTGCTTCCAGGAGAATTTGGCAAGTATAGACATTCCAGCAACTGTTAACCCAACAATCATAAGTAAAATATTTCTATAAACTTTATACATTTGCCTCAATGTCCTATTTTCCAATATTTTTGAGGGTTTAATTGTTTTCTGATGAAAAGAATTTATAAATGAGAAGAATACTGAAAAAATAATAGAATAAAAATTAAAAATAAATTGAAAATGTTTCACCTATCATGGTCACCCACACATTTCAAATATATTCATTTATTTGGAAATGAAAACCTGGATGCGGAATCAAACATCAAAGCAAAAGAAAATAAGCACATAACAATCTAATCTGTTAAGGTTTTACAGTATGTTCTCATAATCTGTCATTCAGATTTGAAAAGAGATATAATATGATATAAAATGGCCACAGTTCCTTTCTACTCATTAATAGGTCACAAATTCATAGATTTTTAAATTAAAATAGATAATTGGAAACATCTAATGTTTAAATTAAAATAGATAATTGCAAACATCTAATGTATTCATTTTGTAATGTGGAACATATCTTGATTCTTAGGCACTTCAATCCCTCTTGAAGTAAGGATCAGTATTCTGATTTTAAGCACTTGCAGTCTTGCATGAGGAATGAAATTCTACTTAATAGCTTACTTGGTTTGCAACTTGATTAACTGTTTTAAAAGAAATAACTAGAAAGGCATGTGTGATATTTAGGAGTAGAAAGATATATGATGTTGACAAACAAAAATTAATTTCCTTTTGGGTTTTGTTAGTTGTGGATAAGGCCTGAGGACAAGTTAATCTGCTGAATCAGTGTAGTGTTCAGAAAATACCAATCTAATTTGATTTTCAATACTGTAAAAAGCATGTATTACCTGCAGTGGTTAAAGTGATTATTTCACAATGAAATTCGTTGAGAAATAAAACTGCCCCATGACATCTCAAATCAGCTTCCAAGATTATGATGAAAGTATGTTATGTTGAAATTCAATAATGTAAACTACTTCACTGTTGAATGAAAGTTTAAAAAAAGCTCAGGAAAGATCATCTTTTAAAGAGCTACGTGACATAAATAAACTTTGTTTTGTAAGTGAGCGGATCCTTGGGAAGAGGTGAAGCCAGGGCTTTGTTTTTCTTTGTATTGAAATTCAGATCAAATATTTCAGTGAACTGATAGTTTTGGTTCGGTTTTTTCTCTGTAATAGGCTAAAGGGACATTATAAATATACTTTGTTAGTGTAAATCTTTTGCAGGGGACCAGACTCTTTTCAGTGGTGCCCGGTGACAGGACAAGGGACAATGGGCACAATCTGAAACACAGGAAGTTCCATCTGAATATGAGGAAAAACTTCTCTTTGATGGTGACGGAGCCCTGGGACAAGCTGCCCAGAGAGGTTGTGGAGTTTCCTTCTCTGGAGACATTCAAGACTTGCCTGGATGAAATTCTGTGCAACCTGCACTAGGTGAACCTGCTTTAGCAGAGGGCTGGACTACCTGATCTCCAGAGATCCCTTCCAACCCTGACCATTCTGTGATTCTGTGATTCTCCCTGTAATTTCAGCATACAGCACATTTTAACCTAAGTTACACTATGAAGTCTTCAGCAGAAATAAATGTCTTGTAACTATTTCCACATAGTAATTAATAATAAAATCTACAGTCACTGTTTTATCTGTGATTCTTCTCTCCTTCCAGAACCGGTGTGCATAACATTTGAGTATGAATCAAATGACATAATTACTGAAAGTATTAAGATGAAAGGGAATTGCCTTATCAAAATAATTGTATCTTCAGTGTCTTGCATTGTGATAGAAGTTAGGGCTTAGAGAACACTCTGAGGAAGCTTTTCCTATTAGAAGTTAAAATGCCAAAAAGTACTTCAAGAATGTCTGTTAAAAGAGCAAATTTTTTTTATTTCATTTTATTTTATTTTGTTTGAAACTGATGGATATGGAATAGGTGTCCCTTAATTTTCCCAACACACTGGTTACCAATTCTAAGTAAGCTGGTGAAAAATTTCAGTTAACATGTCACCTCTGATAACCCAGCATGCAGGCTAAGTATCTGTGTTATTCAATCCAGATGTCTAACATGCATGTTACAAAGACTTCATACTGGTTCAGTAGTTCAGACTTCCAAAGTAGTTCAGACTTCCAAAGAAACTATGGAATGTCGATATTGCCACAGTGCCTTTCTAAACAGAGTGCAAGGTGAAATTTCAGAGCAAGGTCTTGACTTTTGTCTTCAAATGTCCAGTATGAAGTGCCTAGGAGTAACCATGCAAGTGAGACTTACATTTTTGTGTTTAATTTGGTTTTTGGGGTTTGGGTTTTTTTGTGGTTTTGTTTGGGGTTGGGGTTTTTTGTTGTAGTTGTTGTTGTTGTTTTTTAAATTATATATTGTATCATCAATGTTACACACAGCCATAGAAACACATAGTCATCTAGGCTGGAAAGTGCTTCCTGAGAGTCTAGTCCAATCCCACAGCTCAAGCAGGAACAGTTAGAACAGATTACCCAGGACCATATCAGAAGCCCATTCTGGTGTTTGATTACCCAAACACTAAAAAAATATCTTCTTGTGTATCATGTGTTTTAATTTGTGCCTGTTGCCTCTTTTCTTGTCAGCAAGCACTACTGAGAAGAATCTGGCTCCTTCGTTCCATACCATCAGGTGCTTACGTACATAGACAAGATCCCCCTGAGCTTTCTTTTCCTCACACCAAACATTCCTTCCTCTCTGTGTCTCCTCATCTGAAAGAAGCTCCAGTCCTTTAATCATCTTTGTGTCCCTTTGCTGTCTCACTCCAGTAAGTCAATACCTTACTCAGCACTACAGATGTAGTCTCACCAGTGCTGAGTAGAGAGGAAGGATTACCTCCCTCAACCTGCTGCCAATGCTCTTAGTGCAGCCTTTTTGCCACCAGGGTGGGTACAATAAAATGTGTATTTCTGTGTAGAACTGTTTACTGATTCTCAGGCATCTGTCGGGCATGTGTGTAACATCTAGTGCCAAAATAAATTTTGCACTCAACTGGAGGGGTATGCAATGGTAGATCATTTGAGACACCTTGCTGCAGGCTCAAGAGGCTAAATTCAAATGTTGCTCTTTCCCAGAAAAAATAAAGCGTGCTGGATCCAACAGCCGGTGAGAACTTGCCACTCCATGCCCACAGGTCCAACCAACAGTGAGGCTGGAGATGTATTCTTAGTAGGTGCATGCACATAGAGAAAAATATACACCACATACATACAGGATCAGCCACACAGGTCACAGACAGACACTCAGAGCACCCTCAGAAAACCTCATTCTGCTCCTCTCACTGGCTGATCAGAGTAGAGATCCAGTAGTAAGAATACATAATACATATACATATGTACAAGGTGGATCCTTCCAGTAGCTGGGCTCAGACAATCAGTCCACACCATAGCCGGATCGCAGCCCCCATCCCCCTCCACCCTCCCAAGTGGGCCAGGACTGCTCTGCCCTGGTCCCATAGCTACCCCCTGTACTCTCATCCTTAGGGACACACAGGTACTCTCAGAGCCAGAGCTGGCCCTCAGACATTCAGTCATCCCCTGGCTCCCAGGTCATTTTACCTATTCACCATCATATTCAGCTTCATCTTTGTTAGTAACCACACTCTCCCTTGCATGCCACCACTCACCCTGGTGGTTGGCACCATGGACACATGGGCCTTCCAGCCCATAGTTTGACTCCAGTTGCTGCACTCCCTACTTATGCACAGATGCACACAGAAGAGAAAGTCCCTCACTCAGGTAAAAGTTAGAAGGAAAGTTAGGAGGAAGATAGGACAGACTGTGCTGGTCACACATAGGGCATGGCCAGACAAGTGTACTAACCAAGCAACTGTCTACATGTGATCAACTTTTTTGTCCCCCTACCATCCATTTTCCCACACAAATTCCTCCCCAAATCACATAACACCACACTCTCTTCCCATTTTTAGTTCCTCCCTTAAACTTCCCATAATAAATCCTGTGTAATCCTGAACTGCTCTTCCCCCATGCAGCAACTCCCTTAATCTGAAAGGTGGGCCAGAGAGATACTTCCGATGACTCATCTTGATGGTTTTCACACCTGGACAATGGGGCTGATGTCTCTACTGGGCTAGCCTTGGAAGGGGACTAGACAAGATGTTTGTTCCTCTGGAGTCCTTAATATGGGATCCTGCCTGCCTTTGTGCACCCCTCTGGTTATTGTGGAGCCAGATCTTTGACAGCGCAACCGCTCTTCTGAGATGATGGGCCCGCAAGGAGTCTGGCAAGGGCATTACTTAGAATGGAATGGAATGGAATATTTCAGTTGGAAGGGACCTAAAACGATCATCCAGTCCCACTGCCTGACCAATTCAGGGCTGATTAAAAGCTAAAGCATCTTGTTAAGGGCATTGTCCAAATGCCTCTTAAACACTGACAGGCTTGGGGCATTGACCAACTCTCTAGTAAGCCTGTTCCAGAGTTTGACCACCCTCTCAATAAAGAAATGCTTCCTAATGTCCAGCCTAAACTTCTGGTGGCACAACTTTAAACTGTTCCCACACACGTCCTGTCACTGGATCCCAGGGAGAAGAGCTCAGCAGTTCCCTCCCCACTTTGCCTCCTCAGGAAGCCGTAGAGAGCAATGAGGTTGCCCCTTGGCCTCCATGTCAGTTGGGCCCCCCTCCTGCTGTTGTCTCTCTGAACTCCTCTGTGGGTGTGCTTCCTCGCTTAAAGTGCACAGACTTGTAAATTCACAAAGATAAAAGTTCAAACCAACAAAATTAATCTATTAAATCTTCTGGTTTCTGCAATATTCCACTTTCAATCAGAGCATAATGACTAATTGCAGACTTATTCTAAACCGTAACACCATTTTACACTATTATTATTGACTTCATTAAGCTCTAATCACACGAACAACTGCACTTACGAACTCTTTTCTGTATAGCTACTTTATCATAGCTGGATAATTTTTCCCCCTAGTTTCTTATCTTTTTGCTCTCAATTATGAATACAAAATCTGTTCTACGATATCTGTTTTACAAAATCTATTAATATTTTAGAGCTCTGCCTTTTGGGGGTGGGAGGAAACTACTGAACCGCATTCATGGTGGCACTGATGCAAACATTTATATTGTTACACATACACTTCTAACACAGTCCCTCAAATACTTCCTTTCATGAACTGTATAAAATACCAGGACAGTGGTTTATGAAACAAGAATGTTTTCAATTCAGAGATTTTGCACTGATTTTACCATGTACCTGAAAACTTAACAATACATTACACAGTTTCAAGGCTAAGCATATGCTCAAGGTACGATGATTAAATGTCTGCCTGCTCTTGCACAGTACACTTGCCTGAGTAAAGCTATTTAGTATTATTTAGGTCCTGAACATAGGGCCAAGTTCAGTAGACTTAAGTCCTTAAAAATTGGATGTATACACTAAAAGCTGCTTTGTGGATATTTTTATTTTAGAACTCCTTCTCTAGTCAACATAAATAAGTCTCTCTAGAGACTTATTTACCTTAGTCACTTATTTTAAAATAGGATAAATATATTAGCTTAGGCTGAAATTCTATATTGTAGAGGTTTCAGTGTAATAATAAAGTGGAAAAGCAGATGATACTAACTCATTGCTCTTGAATAGACTGTCTTTTCGTAATCATACAAGACTTATTACTAACTTACATATTAGGATCCTGTGTAACAATCTGCTTTCCCATCTTTATAAAAAATGCTCAGTTTTAAAGGGTTATAAGTATTTTTTAGATAATAGTTTGACTAATCCCACACTACCAATGGGATTAATCTACATCACATGAATGAAAACTAGGTTACAGTATAGGGCTGCATGCTTTGTCTGCGCTAGCAAGTGGTGCTTTGCAGTAGGACAGGGACAGGTTCTGTAGAATGCAATAGGTGTTGTTGAGGATCTCCTTTCCAAATCACAGGCATTTTAATGACTATAATTTGGTCTAGCTTTAGACTGGTCTGGCATCATTAAATGAGGTACTTAACAAAAGTCCTTCTTTCAGCCTTTTTCTTTTGAAAAAATAAATCATCCAGGATTCTGTTTCCCGGATTTCTGTTATTAGATAGTAAGAAAAACCAAATTAATTTCAAAAGTGATTAAAAAAGAAAAAGAGAAGGATTATTCAGTATCATGTAAATCATAAAACAGGAAATCATAATTAGCAATTGATTACCAGTTACCAGTTCAGCCATATCTGGTGGTATCCATTGTCATGTGCTTAATGTGCTCCTTGAGTCCTGTATTTTCGAATATGAACAAACAAAACTTAAAAATATAATTTGAAAATACTTGCAATCATTGACTAGAAGAGTTTTCATTATAAATTTACTGAAAAAGAGCCTGACTTACTAACAGCATTATGTATATCTTGTTTACTGATAAGACAAAGAAATTGTTGATCTTTACCCATTGATTTTTAGACACAATTTATTAAAATCAGTAAAGATTTAAAAAAGGGTTTCACTTATGTTCTTTTTCCTTTTTACTTATAAAATTATTATATTTGCCTAAAATGTGTTTCCTATTGTTTGTTATTCTGCATCAAATAAGGTACAATTGGCATAATCATTTGGGCTATCTTTTTATCTGGAAAATAGGAATGTTAGATTTACTTTCCAGTATATAGTTGCTAAAAAATACTTTCATGTCTTTTTTCTTGTTTTCATAAAGTTATTCAAAATTTAACAAGTCACCCAAGCATTACTACAACTTCTTCATGTATTACATGATACAAAAATTCTGTAGCAGTGCACAGGAAAACCTTCACAATCAAAATGCATGGGCAAACAAAAAATTGTATCAGTCAAACTTCATTCTTGTTGCAGCAAACTAAGAACTAATATGTTAGTATGTACTGTCAGGTGTTTCTATGAGCTCTTACTTATTTTTGGTTTGTTTTTCTACAACTATAACCAAGGACCAATTTATTAAAAAATATTATTAAAGATACTGCCTATGAAAATGGGCTATTTAGATACGGAACCACTGATTTTCAGAGACAAATAAATAAAATAAATACATTTTTTTTTCCTATTACAAAAGATGGTGGACAAGGAAATAGTTACAATTATTACAGCTCATGGAAAAAAACAAACTATTATTCCAAAAAAATATTTTGAAAAATATATCATTTTTGTTTTGTGCAACTGTTTGACTAAAAAAAATGCTGAAATTGGTTGGATGGTATGAACAATTTATAGCATATTTTTCACAAAGTTGTTTCATTACATTCTTGATGTATGTTGGATTTACAGTAACAGATATTATTAGTTTTCTTCCTTTCTTCCTTCCTTGCTTTCTTTCTTTTCTTATTCTTTCTTTTCTTATTCTTCCTCCCTCCCTTCCTTCCTTTCTTTCTTTTTTTTTTTTTTTTTTGCTTGCTTCCTTCATCTCTCCCTCCGTCCCTCTAATATTCTGTATTTAGAGTGAGTTTTCGCTAAAACCTTTTACTGAAGAAAAGTGTAGCAACAGAGATTAGATTGGAGTTCTGTGTATGCGTTAGCAGTATCCATAATCACACACAAAGCAGTAACTTTACAAATGTTCTTAAGGTGAAATGTGGGCTACTGTATGCTCTTGGATCTTTTAGCATCCACTTACCAAAGTGAAATCTGATGTTATCAGATGTTCTTGCAATTATGTGGCTGAAGCCACATTAGGACCTAATTTGTGCACAGAACTGTTTTTCTTTTCCAACATGTTGTTTCTGATATAATAATTCTTCGTTCTTCAAATACAGATAATTTAATTCCTGTTTTACAATTTTAGATTAGTTAAAAAAAACCCAAAACCCAAAAACCCAAGCCCACTAATTAACCAGATTTCTTTAAGGCTGAAAGTCCTGAGCAGGATCCAGAATTGTGAATCAATGAATGATTCAAACTAAGTTGCCTAGAAAATTACTGAAGACTTACCGCTGTTCAAAGCTGACACAAAAAGCGCAGAATATACCTGTCTCTGAATCAAGAGCTCCTCACTGACTTTAATATCAGCAGGACAGACCTGGACTGCACATATACATGAACAGCATAATAAAAGGAAGAAGTGAAAAGGACACAATGAAAAGACAAAAGACAAGGGGCTCAAATTGCGGCAAGGAAATATCTGGTTAGACATAAAGAAACAGCTCTTCACAGTACTGTCAGCAAACACTGGAATGGTCTGCCCAGAAAAGCAGTGGAATCTCCATCTTTCACAACATAAAGATGTGACTAGACAAAAGCCTGAATGACCAGGTCAGTCCCCGCCGCTAACTGTGTTTTGAGCAGGACATTAAACTATATGGTATTCAGGGACTTCTTCCAACCTTAATTTTTTAATTCCTGTGACAGCAAATCTCAGAGTTCATGCTAGGGACAAGGAACTAAGGGTATGCCCAATACCATTAGATCAGAGAGAGCTAGAAACCAGACAGTGGCCACAAAAACTATCAGAGGGACAGAACACCTCTCGTATGCAGAAAAGCTGAGAGAGTTGTGGTTTTCCAGCATGGAGAAGAGAAGGCTCCAGGATCTTATTGTGCATGTCAATACTTAAAGGGGGCATGTAAGAAAGACAAAGACTTTTTGCCAGGGCCTGCAGGAAGAGGAAAAGGGGCAACCATTTAAAACTGAAAGCGGGTAGATTTGCATAAGGAAGACATTTTTTGCTATGAGGGTGGTGAGACACTAGAGCAGGTTGTCCAGACAAGTTATGGGTGCCTCGTTCCTTCAAACATTCAAGGTCAAGATGCACGGGGCTGTGAGCAACCTGACCTAATGAAATATGTCCCAGCCCATGACAGAGGGAGGGGATTAGATGATCTTTAAAGGTCCCTTCGAAGCCAAACCAATCTTTGGAATAGTCCATGTTGCTTAGGACTAACTGTTTTGCACAGCAGAATTGCTTTGGAGAGTCTTAACTAGAGCAATCAACTGAGCTGATTGCAGGAGAGTGCTCAGGGCTGAAATAAAAGACAGCTACATAACTTCACTGAGTAGACACTGTTAAAGAAAGGAGACTGCTGATGAATGACCAGTGTAGCTGCCACCTACATGTTGCAGAGTAGCCTACTGTTTAGAATGCAATAATATGCAAAAGGCAGTACGTATGTTATCGGTCTGCTGATGCAGAGAGTAAAACTCAGACTTCCCACTTGCAACACAGTGTTCCACCCAGCAGGCTGTAGGACAGGTAAAGGTGAGGGTGTGTTGCAACTGGAGGAAAAAATTGTCTCCTCTCCCATGGAAAACGAAGGTGGAAAACTAGTTACAGATGTAGGGGGAGGAGATGCAAAAAGGTCTTGACTGAGACTCTGTGGTAAGAACACTGATGCATTTTACACTAAGATTTTATTGGTTATAATGCATACATGAATTTTACACATCTGTCGCTAGATATCAAAGAACGTAGATTAGATTTTGCTCTTATCTTATAAAATCCATTTTTTACTGTGAATACAGAACTACTCATCTATCTTCTGGTGACTCAGTGAAAAAGAATTGCCTGCCCCATCTTTTTGCAGTTTTTAAAATGTCTCTTGTACCTCATTTTAGGCTTTATGTTCATACACTTGAGAAAACATATGGAGATACTAATGCATAAACAAAACTCATTAAGTGTCCTTTCCAGATGTTTTACAGAACTCAAAGCAGCTTATACCATTGCCTAAAATAATTAACACCAAAAATATATTGAAATTTTTGTTGCTGTAAAGATCCTTTTATTGCACTGATGGATCATGCATGGTTTTAATATTTTTGAAATGTTGCTTGAATTCATTCTTTCCTTTCTTTCCCATCCCCTTTGTCATGGTTTAACTCCAATCAGCATCCAAGCACCACAGAGCCACTTGCTCCCTCCCTCCCAGTGGGATGGGGGAGAGAATCAGAAGAGTGAGAAAACTCATGGACTGAGATAAAAATGTTTTAACAATTTTAAAAAATAAAATAAAAATAATAATAAATTATAATGAAAAGAAAAAAAACAACCCAACACTCAAACCCAAAAAATGGAAAAAGAAATAAAACCCAAGAGAGACGAGTGATGCAAATGAAAGCAGTTGCTCAGCACCAACTGACTGATGCCCAGTCAGTCACTGAGAAGTGGCTTCACTGCCAACCTTCTCCCTAGTTTTACTGCTGAGCATGACACCATATGGTATAGAATGCTCCTTGGGTCAGTTGGGGTCAGCTGTCCCAGCTGTGAGCCCCCTGACTCCTTGTGCCCCCCCAGCCTCCTCGCTGGTGGGGTGGGGTGAGAAGCAGAAAAGGCCTTGGCTCTGGGTGAGCCCTGCTCAGCACTAATGAAAACATCCCTGTGTTATCAACACTATTTTCAGTACAAATCCAAACCATAGCCCCACATTAGCTACTATGAAGACAATTAATGCTATCCCAGACAAAACCAGCACACTCTTCCCTTTACTTTTCTCTTATGACCTCTAAGCCTGCACGGATTATTTTCACTCACATAGGATCAGCTAGGAAATGAGATAAACAACGTGACTGGCTTCTGAAACATTTATTCAAAACCCTGCAGTTCAACTTTATGAAACGTTGCTCACTTTTCAAATATGCTGATTTGATGGGCATACATCATGATGTGGAAGCCTGCCTATATATGCAAGTAGGAGTTATCATTCTGCCCTTGCCAACACTACCTTGGTGCTTGTTCACTGCAGAGTTACTTGCTTTTATGTAGAAGCAAATAGAAATAAAATAAGCACAAAGAAATAAGAAAGACTCACTATTTTTTTGCAAAATGCCGATCCTGATTTCACTGTGCAGAGTTTAATCTTTGTTTTGACTGGAAAAAAAATATTTGTACAGACATTTTTAATTCACACAAATCTCCGAAGAGGAGCTATGTTCCTGAGAATATAGATATCCTTGTGTGAACACCTGTATTTGTTCTGGAAATGTCCACCCTGTTGTCCTAGTTAAACAGATGTGTGGTGTTTAGGAGGCAGGCAGAAAACAGGAGCATGTTTTAAATTCGTTTACTTTCTTGTATATGAAGAACTGCATAATCATTTTAACAGAATTGGAAGAGCAGAAAGGAGAACTAATAAGCTCACTCAAAGAACAAAGAACAAAGGACAAAAAAAGTATTCTGCCAAGATCTAATTTTTGGCATTTAAAGTGTGTTCAATTACATGGCATGTGGAAAGGCAATGTCTGGATAAATACACTTTACATTTCAGGTGGCACTAAACGATACAAAGCCATTTTCCAAATGACTATGTCCAAAGTACAGCAAGACATAACTTTAAATTTAAAGGAGCTCATTGCAACCTTCACAATTAGGTCAATACAAATTAGTTGGTGTCCCATCCCCGTCCCCATCCCCATCCCTGTCCCCCCATGGTGCTTTTTTCATTTTGTGCTGTTTTGTATCTTGTCTTGTCTTTTTAACATCACAAAGAAGAAAATGTATTTGCCTTGCTTATTTCTCCCTTTCTCAAGGTGCCCATATATTAGCATGAAATACTTTTCAGACCTCATTCCACAGACAGCAGAACATGGAGTCAGCTGCTGTCTGGGATTTACACTACAGGTATGCTCACTGTAGCTTCCAGAGGAAGGAACTGAGGGGACAGCCAGGCAGCTAGGACCAACGATGAACTAAAACATTCTAGTTCCAAAAAGTTGTAAAACTTAGAGCTTCTTTTTACTTTGGACTTCAGTTTGAGGACTATTCACTTTTCATCTGACATTTTTTGTGCTTTATAAGGGGCATAGGTCATATAACTATGGAAAACTACTGCATAACTTAGGTTTGCACAGCTTGAAGGACTGTGTATTGGAATCAATGACATGTCTGGTGTTACGATCTCCCACTGAAAAAAGAATTTTATACATTTTCTTAAACATCCATAAGTTGTCCATTCAATTTCCTTTTTTACCTGAAAGAATTAACACGTGCATCTCCTACTCCTGTTAAGATGCAAGTTATAGGTCAAGCTCTCAATCCTTTTCAGAAAAAGCTGTTCCACTTTAATATTAATTAGGTATTCATTGGGACATAAAAAGAAGAGTTTTGATCTCTACAGCCTTGATTTAAAAAGGGCAAAATCTATTTTTCATTTTACATTTTAATAAAAATGTAAATATTATGAATTGAATACTCACTAGAACAGCACTTGGAAGGCAGGTTTCCCCCAAGACAGGTAACAGCGCTGACCATTTGGTTAGAATTTCATGATGTCTCTTGCTCTGTCTTTCTCTGGAACAATGTATATTTAATTATTTCATGCAAAATACTAACAATTTGAAGGAGGGATCTGAAGAATCCCACTGCTATACCTGATAGCCACATGGTTAGCTTATTTATCTGGAAGAGCAGACTGACAGAATTGAAACGCCATAGCAAAAAGGAAAGTGAGCCTAGGTCTCTGAATTTCTGAGTAAAACTCCGGGACACCATCATCATTTCTTGCTTTGACTTTGGAATGCTGAGACCTCCTACCAGTTTAGGTGCCACAAGAAATCCAAAGTTGTGTTGCCTGGAGAGTATGTGCAGCATCTTTGTGTGTCAATTTGCCAGTTTAATCCTAGGTATTGCTAGAAGCAGGCGTTTAGTCCTTATTGGTCTTGGAGTCACAGAAGCAAAGTAAGTGACGATCCACTTAGCTTTGTGGTGCCATTACTGGATTATTAACAATACCAGAACTAAACAGTCTAAAGCTCATTTAACTGTAATGTACAATGCAATCGCTGTTGCAAGGGTTATAGAATTATTAATTAAGGCCTGCATAACTTCACACAAGAAAAGTCATATGCTGATGTCCTCAGAATAACCTTACAGTTAGTGAATAGTTGAAGACTGAATCCACATTTTTTAATGCATTGGGTATTAGGTCACTGTATCCTTAGGAAACACTCCTAACAAATATTTTCCTGCACTTTGGTGGATACTGGTCTGGTATAAATCCGATCAACTCAGTTATATGCCTGCAGAACTGCACTGACAGTAATCTCACCATGTGTCTTACTTTGTATTGCTAAACTATCAATTTCTTATTTTCCTCATTGGCTCAGCAGATGGGAAAGCAGAGGTCTGGCCATATAGGCAAAGGCTACTTCTTTTGCCTGACTCCTCAGGTGAAGCAGAATTCTGAAGCTACCTTCACAATTGCAAATTAAATGATCTCGGGATCATTTCCAGTGATTAAGAACAGCTAATCCATGTCTGTATTATTAAATTCCCCAGTCCTCCCATGTAATTCAAAAGTATGCCCACAGACTGTTTGAGAGAATACTAGCTGGCACAGACCCTAAAACTGAAATGGATCTTTCTGGCAGTGTAGGCGAATTAAGACCCAGGCCCCAGAGGAGTTCTTTGGAAATAATTTACCTGTAGCCATGTAGTCATGTATTCCACAGTCCTGGCAAGGCAGTTGTCACACATAACACCTTCAAGGTTTGTGATAATATAGAATAATTTATTAATATTTTGTAATCTTTCAAAATTTCCTTATAATACCTAGATACTTAGATATCTGTGACTATCAGTTTATCCACAAATTATATTTGGACTAGAAACATTCATAGTAATATATTAAAACTAACAAAAAATTATCTGACTTTGATGAGACCTTAGCATTAATATATAAATTTGTCTAGAGATCACTCTAGATCCATATCGCTATAATTATTGTGTAACTTCAGTTAAGTCCCAACATACATTAAAAAGTCAGCTTTGTCTGCTTTGTCTTGATTAATTGTAAAAAGTAAAGATAAAATAGTTGAACAAATCGAACGTGCTGTAGAATATCTTGTGAAATGGTAGGAAAAAAATAATTACAAAAAAAATTATTAATATACACATGATGATAAGGCATCCTTACAAGTGTCTGGGAAGGATGCTAAAATCACTATGTTATATATAATATCAGCTTTTATGGACTGCACTCTTTGAATTTCCTATTTCAGTAATAATACTGAGTTCATTTCACCTTTTCTTGTATCTCCAGGGGAACGTATCCTATTCTGTTAATTATAAAACTGTTCAGGGTTCTACTTATTCAGGTATTTATAGCTTCTATCATGGTGCTTCCCAACTTGTAAGAATTTACTCTTACAGCACCCTTTTGACTGGGTATTAGTTACACTTCATTCTGATGAGGCGCTGAAGACCTTACATAGAATAAAATTAACTACTGGAAGTCTAAAGAGAAACAAGGTGATGGCTTCTGCCTGAGGTAAATACGTACAATATGTTCGGTTGTTATCTTAAAAAAAGAAAAAAAAAAGTAAACTACAAACCAAAAAGCTCCTGACTTTCTTTTTGTTCCTGATTAATTGTGTTTTACTTTCTGAGACTTCCTCCATGTCTTCTATCATGAATAACTCGTCCAGTCCTCACAGTTACACTGTATGTGATGGAGTGCTATTGGAAACCACTTCATAAAAAAATTCCATCAGATTTAAGAAAATACTTTGAAAAATTATCATCTCACTTTGAAAAATTATCATCTCACTCACAGGTGTTGGGTTGCTTGGTTGTTTTGGGGTTTTTTTTGGTGTGCTTTGTTTTGTTTTTTTGGGTTTTGGGGTTTTTTTTGTTATGTTATTGCTGTAGTTGTTTTTGACAAGTGTAGCCAGAATATGAATCAATTACTGTTATATGTTGTCACTGTTCATAGAAACAGAGGTCATGTCAACAATTATACTTGCTAAGGTCATGATACATTTCAGCTGAAGATGCAAAGACTTCTGTGCTTGTTCTCACTCGTACACTGGATCCATTGACCAGTTAATAACCACACAAGGAACCTATTACAAAATCAATGAAATTATTATTTCATAATCTCCACTCCTCCCTTGGCTCTAATCTCCCTGCAGTGCCGACATCTACCCAGACCTAGACACCTTCACCTCTCCACTGCTGCCCAGTCTCTGGATCCCATCAGAAGTCGCCAGGACCCTTCACCCCCCAAAACAGGGGGTTACCATACTCCCATATGCCCAAGTCTTCCTTGCCATGTCCCTTTCACAGTCAGCTGTACTTGATGTGCCTCTATATGGCCTGAGAAGGTCCACTGACAGTCCACAGCAATTATATGCCTTCACATCAGATCCCTCTAAGTTGTGAGTACACACTGCACTGGGAAAGAATGCCTGACAGGCAGTAAGAGGCTTTAGTTCACCTGTGATGAGCCCCATCTGTGACTCCCTGAACCTTGCCCATGGCCAAGGACCCCACTGTACCCCCATGGGGCCATCATTCCCTGTGCCAGTGATGCTGCAGCAGTGCCATTCTCCAGTTCTCCACAGCCCTGCCCAGCCCGTTCATGGGCAGTTATCTTTCTAGTCTAGTTCTTTTTCTAAAAAATATGTTAGCATTTTATAGTGCAGAGCAAAAGGAGAATACACACAGGTAGTCTTTAGTGAAGGTAAAAGAACCTTTGCTCTAGTTGAAAACCTGTCAGATTTAAAAGGAGGCAGGAACACCCACTGCCCTAATTATTTAAGAGAAATAACTTATTTCATTATATTTCTGTCAAAACACTAGTTGGATAGATGTACTGTGAGAATGACCCATCATTTGCGGTGAGAAAAGCAAATTAATATGTGATTTCTGTTCCCCACCTAAGAAAGTTGAATAAGATCACCAGCTACTCACCTCCACCAAACAAAAGATGATTCCATCCATGTACAGAACCATTTTTCAATATTTAAGTAATTTAAAACAAAGCTGTTCTTAAGATGGCTACAGAATGTATGTATTTTCACTATTAATAGAGGATACAAGTCTTTAAATCTTGTGTTTTGTGCTTAAATTCCTAATTTTTTGTTTAAATTCACTTTAGGTGGCTTAGTCATGTTTTGGACTTTACTCAGGCTTTAAACTTAGGGCTTAGTACAAACCTTTCTCCCACCAGCTAGTATATCCCAGCTTATTGTAGCTGGAATACTGAAGAAGACCTACATACTAATAAACAGGGGTAGGTATACAAACCTGACACTAGTCACTTAAAAAATGTAAATCTTGATCACTCTTCATACAAGGTTATTTTTATTTGTTGAAAACACAAGTATTCTAAATGATTTTACAGCAACTTTTACTTATTCAGATAATCTCAGTAGTTTATCTTATGATAGTAAGTTTTAGTATATTTCTGGTAATACCTTCTTTTTTCTATTGATGAGTTTTCCTCCCTTTCTTTGAAGTTGCATGGTTGTGCCTTATTTGCAAGTTACTGGAATCTTCATATACAGCTTTATTTTTCCTTGTTATTATCACATTGTTATTTTATTTCACTGCTTCTCTCATGTTAGCATTGCATCAGCAGTTTCTGTGACTACAAGAACACTGTTTGCTTTATATGTTTTCAAATGGTTTTGTGACACTACTGCAGATGGTCTTTACAAAAGTTTATCAGCTTAATATTCATCCTATTTTCCTGTTCACTGTGGTTTTGTGAATTTACTATGAACTACTGGGTTTTTACAGGCTGTTCAAAGGAACGTAACCATAGTAGTTACATCTTTCTCCTCTTCATAGTTTATCAAATAACCTCACTGTTGATTTAATAACTTCTTCAGTTTAGCCAATAATGACTTCACAATATGAATATATCCCTGTTGCTCAGTGCTTACTTCCCGTTTCCATTTTCTTTGTGTACATCTGTGAAAAACACTGTCCAAAACAGAAACTAGGTTTAAACCTTCGCCGTCAAGGAACTGAGAGCATTAACAGGCCTCAATGGCCCCAACGCAGGGGACCTGTGAGAAGCCCCATTTCATCGCCCCCTGGGGCCATCAGTCGCTGCCCCAGTGAAGCCACAGCAGGGCTCATCTCCATCCCTGCCCTGCCCAGACATGGCCCTGCTGCTCAGCATCTAGCTGTGGGCCTATGCTCCAGCCCAGCCTCAGCCCACCCCTGTCCCCATGGAGGTGCCTGATGCCTGGGGCTGGGGCTGCCCTGATGGCTCCTGGCTGCCCTGCTCCTGCCCCTGGCAGTGGCAGAGGTCCTGGCTGGCTGTTCTCTGTTCTTTAAAGATGTGCCAGTTTGCATAGTACCCTAACACTAAGTTGCCTCCTGTTCAAATACTGAAATCTCAAATTTGGGATCCCGGTCTTAGGCCTGGAAACCCACCTGCCCTTCACCATTCAGTATGAAGAAGGATCTGTGTGTTGGATCTGCAGTGTAAATGCATTTGCTTGGACTAGCTTGAGGATTGTCTGTTTCAAATACTGGTACGTGTCTCCTGAATTTTCTTTGAATTCTTGATGCCACCCCATCTACCCAGAGGAAAAAAAAATAATTCTACATACCTCCAGAAAAAGTTTTCATTTTATAAGTTATCAAGGGTGTGCTTCTTTGGAGAAGAAAAAAGAAAAAAAGAAGGAAAAAACCCCCACAAAACACTGCAAAGTTAAAATCATTTATTGTTAGCAAGTAGCTGAAACTGAGCCTCGCTGCGATTATACAAAACACAGTGAGAATTAACACCTTATTAATTAGTTGAAAAAAAGAACGTTGGCAAAACTAAACACAAAGTTGCCTGCAATCATTTAAAAAGTTATTCAGATTAATCCTCAAATTTCCATTCCTTTGCTTTGGGGACTTTAACAGAGTTTTCTAGTTACCCATCCCTTGATGTTAACTACACTTTTTCTGCCCTACTTAGTCAGCAATCTAAGTTCCTAAAGCACCAGGCATGCAAATGTGTCATCTTTTCTCCCCTAACTTTATGCTTCTATATACTGAACTAGTCATCCTAGTCTTCCCTTATGATCAATAGAAAGAAAAAATACTCTGGGGAGCAATTAACATACCCTGTTTCAGGCAGCTACTTTAGGATGAAATGTATCACTCCCCGAATGTATCCATATCTATCCCTCAACAGTAATGGTTAGCTGGTTATAATGATAGCCTGCAGTGCTTAACTCAGATGTACGTGTGCATTCTAAGTATCTAGCATTAAGAAGTAGATCCCATTTAAATTCCTAGAAAGTTTGCTCAGCCTGAGCCAGATCTATGAAATGAAAAAACAAGACCTAACGTGGTTCGTTGTTCAATTTGCAAGTGAGGTTGCCTCACACTTGGTTAGTAGCCATGCAGCAGTTTGGCTTCTTTTGAGCCAGTGACTTATCTTGGAGCTTGATGTGCGTTTCTTCAGCAATAATGCTAGTTTAAACAGTCCTTCTGCCTCTGTGGAGTAGCTGTTTGTAGTTGCTAGGGCAGTGGAATTAATTATCTCTGTGAAACAAAAAAAACTCTGAGCAGAAATAATAGCCTAAGTAGATGCTCAAAGCAACTCAGAGACCTAATGGTGCTCAGATACAGCTAGAAATGTGAAGTACTAAGAAATCAGTCTTCGTAATTTGTCTCTCATTTGTGCTTAGATATGAATTTCAGGAATATAGTCATGCATCTCTATCAACTCAAAACTGGAGTTTAAAACCACTCCTAGTTCTTCAGTTGTCCCAGGGTTACTTATTTAACTTTTCCTATTCCTAAATAAAAGATTCTTTATTTAACCTTATGGTCTACAAGAAATCAAATTAAATTCACCTTAGAAGTGCTGAGTTCTCTCCAATGATCTTCCACCTATAAGTCTGAGTATTTTCATCATACTTACTAAAGTTCAAGCATACTTCCATTTTTATCCCCCCAAATGGGGATAAAACATTGTAATTTGGCCACTTATCTCAAAGGAGACCCTGAGCATAATAGCCTCTACTTCCACAACTTCCCTCATTTTCAGAATAGACTATTATAACTCACCATAGAAGCACAGGAAGTAAAGATTGAATGATATTGCCTCCACATAAAGTACTTTGATGACCCTGCTCACTTCAGGAAAGAATTGAAAGCAAGAGGTGCAATTTTAGGTAAACTCATTAAAATACGGTCATGTTCTGCTTAGTCTTTATGAAGCAGACCTTTGAGGACGCATTCTACGGTAACTGAAGTCAGTGAATTATCCCACGCTAAATGACCTAGGTCTGATTCCTCTGTCAAACTTCACCTTGCAGTTTCACAAAAATTACTATTTTTCACTAATGCATGAAATTTTGGAACTTTGTCCTTGAAAACATTACCTGTGGGCCTTTTCAGATGATATGCAGATCAAGATGTAAAAGATTGCCAAACAAACTCTATCCCCAAATCCATACCCTTTATATAACTAAAGTCTATATATCCAAAGTGCGACAGGACACCTGACTGGAAGAAGTTAGGAGAATGCATGTTTCTTGTTCCCTCCTTTTTTTCCCCCTCAAAAAAATTATAGAAAACCATATGGCATATATGGAAAATCTATGCTGAGGATATCCACAGTAGTGATACTACAATCTATAATCTATATACTTACATTTTATTTAGAACAATATGTGTTATCAAATTTCTGCAAGGAGCTCCCAGATTATCTGAAAGAAGTTTATGACTGAACAGCAGTGTAGATTGAATTTATTTATGGCAACCAAGTGCAGTTTTTACCAAGCCCTTCTCTTTAGTATTTTCTTTGTATCTATTTTGCTGTAGGATGATTCCTTTCTTTCTTAGTAGCTCTGTTAATTCTGGTTCTCTTATTTTCTTTTCTTTTGGAAAGGGTTATTAAGGGTATAGTCCATCTGAAAAAAGATGTGTGGGTCATTGGAAGTGTAGATAAGTGCTAGGCTATATACCTGAAAGTACAGCAATTTCTTTTCCTTTTTTTTTTTTTTTTTTAAATATGTTTTATCTGAAGCTTATAGCACTCTGGCACAAACTAAATGAACAGAAACAAACTTTAAACAGAACATATTCAAGTCACATAACATTCATCACAGTTTCATTTCACTGTAAGCAATTATTAAAATTAAGCTATACATCAGAAGCTTATGTGTTCAAGTGTCTTTTTTCAACTATATTAAAAGGATAATGTTCTGGATGTATTTGAATGGGTCTAGATGTTTTTCCTTATTAAAACACATTTTAAAATAAATTCATTGTTATCTCAAGACATCTAAGATTGAGTATAAATTGTACAAAAAAGTTTATTTTTATTTCATAGACTTTAGTCAATATTGCTGTTTAAGTATAAAAAGAGACAATTAATATTATGGTTTATTTTTCTCCTCTTTCTCTTTATGCATCTTATAATTGTCTTGCAATTGTTTCTCATAAAACCAAAACAAAACTGCACACAAATTGAATTCGCTAACATTGGAAATGAACTTCAATTATGTCAGAATCCCTAAGGACTGTGTTTTTATAGCATGTTAAAACATCAAATTAAGTTCTGTACTAGCTCACAGATCTCTTATGAGTGCAGTCTTTATTGTCTGACAATTAAAGAAATATGGACATGCATTAACTTTAAATACCTCTGTTATCAAAAACAGTACTATACATGATGTTAAATGCTTTCAGTTAGGGATATACTATTAATGTTGCAATATAGTTGCTTTAGTTGAACAGTAAAAGTCACACTCCAAAAAGGCCAAGGATTCTAGCATTTGAGGGAGTCAGATAATTCCAACAGCATTGCAAGTCTGTATAAAATACTAAAAGTGGAGGTACGATTTTTCCTATCTGATATAATGTACTTTGTTTTGTAATTGCAATAGCTATGCCATATGAGGCAAACCATTCTTCATTTCTCCAGTTTTTTCCATAATCGTGTATGTACAATGTAACCCTAGAAATTCTATACATGGATGAAAATCACAGTAGTCTGCAGGTATCAAGGTCAGAAATGAAACAGGTTTTTGTGACCTTAATTCAGCCTTTGTCAATGGTCTTATGTGGCACAAGAACATAAAGATCAGTAATATTTTGCTAGTATGAGCAGTTTAGCTGTTGATCCAAATTAATGGGCTTTTAAAAAGAAGTCATTTCTTGGTTGTCTTGGTTTAACCCCGGCTGGCACCCAAGCACCACGCAGCCAGTTTCTCACTCCCCCTCACCCAGAGGGATGGGGAGGAGAATCAGAAAGGAATGTAAAACTCAAGGGTTGAGATAAGGAAAATTTAATAGGTAAAGCAAAAGCCACACACACAAGCAAAGCAAAGCAAGGAATTAATTTACTACTTCCCATGGGCAGGCAGGTGTTCGGCCATCCCCAGGAAAGCAGGGCTCCATCACGCGTAACGGTTACTCGGG
>JAVJGI010000014.1:38354115-38371903 GCA_035590275.1 Ibycter americanus
CCCGCACCTCCCCCAAATCCTCACTGTAATACTTACCTGATTTATCCTTTAAACAGAACAGTAGAATGATGTTCAGGTATAGTCTGGTTGTACATGAATGGACTTTATATTCTATCTTTTGCTGAAAAAAAACCCTGAACACAACTGGGAAGGTTGCTCACGATGAGAGCCAGAGACCTTAACAGCTACGATCTCCACCCAAGCACTACCCAAGGATTTTTCTGCTTTTTTTCTGACAGCACTTCTCTCTTTCCTCCTTTCAGCCTTTTCCACTGCTGTAGGCCTGAAAAATCCCTCTCCATGTGATGTCAGAAGCTGATAGATTTTGACCAAGGTCATCCACCTTTGGCACATGTCTTTTTGCTTTTTCATGGATATTAGAAGGAAGAAGAGTGTAAGAGTATGTGAAAGGAGAGTGTCTGCTCCTTTAAGAGTATCTGGTCAAGGACATTTTCAATGAGGAAAAAAAAGGAAAGAAAAAAAATGAAAAAAAGGAAAAAAGGAAGCCATAATCAAAGAAGATCATACAGGGACACAAACATGGCTGACAAGTGATTGGGAAGACAGTGATGAAAGCCAAGCCCAGAGACTTGCAGTAATTGATGAGGGCATGTGGGAGTGTGAAAATGTTTATTCCAGTGAAGTTATACAGTCAGGAATCTTGTCAACCGGGAAGCTAAAGGAAAAGGAGGAAACCAGAAACAAAGCGTACAGAGACACAGGCTTGACAAAATGCACATGGAGATAATGGCAGGAAACAAACCTCAGCACTCACACTAATTGATGGGCTATCAAGAAACTACTGGTGGCACTTCCAGGAAGATCAACCTGGTCTTTGCAATTAATAAGACTTTAAACCAGGGGGATCCTGAACAACAAGGGGTGCAGGAATTGATAAAGCTGTACAGACCTGTGGAGGACATGCAGGGGAAGGAGGAGCAGAGAGGAAGAAAGGAGATTAGACAGAATATGGTATAAAAGGGGCTTGTGGCATGTAAAACGGGGATGGGCAATATGCTTGCCTGGCTGAGCCCTGAACCTGATCACCAAAGCTATTCTATCTTCTGATATCTCCTTCTTAAATCTTCCCTTAACCGTCTCACTCTCAGTGCCTTGTGCATGTGTACTGCAAGGACTCAGCGCCAGCTCCTGGTGAGACCTCTGCATCTGTCCCTGAAATACAATGTCAGGTGCCGTCCTGCGGCGTCAGCTACTGGAGCCAGTGGGGTCTCAGCATCAGCTATTGGAGCAAGTGGGGGTCCTTAACCTCCAGCCACTGGAGCGGAGATCATGTGTTAAGATTAATTTCACCCATTAAACATTACTTGCAAGATGTGAAAGTCTTAACAGGCACCTCACTTCTATTGAGTTGTAACTTTCCAAGCATTCTAAATGTTGTTTTACCTCTAGAATAAAACCTTACATGATATGATTAAAAGATGATAATTCATTGTGAAAAGGATGTGTACAGAAAGATATCAACCGCTGGAATTCAGACCTCTTGCAAACTCTTACATGAAGACTGACCCATGCTGAAGGATTGTAAGATTGCATGCAACCTAGCAATCCCGAAGGAGATGTGGATTGATGATTACTCAACAGTCAAGAATGGAAGGAAAAGAACAGTTTTTAACTGCTTTTTTTTTTTTTTTCTGTAGTTTTCAGGTTTCTTTGATTTTGTTTTACAATAGTACTTTTTTTTAAAAAAAATTATTTTTAGCTTATGGAGTATACCTATGATACAACAAAAATACTGCTTACTCTATTTTCTCTTGTAAATTACTCTATCAGGAAGACTCTCTATAGATTCATATTGCTGTAAACCCAATAAATTTTTCCTTTATTTAAATGCTATGATACCAAATAAATAGGAATGATAATTTTTTTCAGACTACTTAGACTATATTACGTTAGCAAACAAATATACGCTACACTGTACTAGTACTTTAAAAGGAAAAAGACATAGATTTAGGCACTTAAGCACTGATGCGATTGTCTACACTATTAAACTCCTGCACACACTTGGACATGTTTTGGTGCCGTCAACAAATTCTGTCCCAGGCAACACACAGGTGAGACTGTTAGTTTGGATATACTTGAACTTATGCTCAGACATTACTGTCTTTGGGATCATACTGTGATAGGTTTCGGCAAACTTAACCAGTCATTTGAGTATAGGTAACTATTTAAGTGTCCAGTCCTCACTGTATTTTATAGAAATAAATTTGAAACTGCCATTTTGTTTTTACAAAAACACATACGAAGGTGTATGAAATAGTCTAAAGGAATTGGCTCAATCTGGTAGGTAAAAAATTTCAACATATATAGGATCAGTCTTGAGGTGGACATAGCATAGATAAAGCAAAAGTGATAACGATAGCAGTGTAGCATATATTGCCTTTCAGAAACTAGGCAAGTTTCCCTCTGGACTACTGACACATCAGACCTATTAGTAATGATTAAGTTTCTTGATTTACAAATTATTTTTCTTAATACTGAAAAATAATCAGTTAAAAAGCAAGTACTTAGATTCACAATCTAAATGGCAAAAGCAACCTTTCTTAAAGGAAGTTGAATTGCTGGGTTGAGATCTGTATAAATGCTGAACATTTAATTCCATGAATAAACCACATTTGTCTGCTTGTTGCCAGTGAATGCAAATCAAGCATTTCTATACCTTTGTTTTAGTTTGGATTGGAGGAAACACATTAACTACAAGATAATGAAAATGTCACCTCAAATTCTTCACATGTGTTCAAGTTCATTTCTCTCCAACGCCAGTAAATTGCAGTGAGATGTATTTCATCACATTCATTATCAGTTTATTTCTGGAATCAAAATCAGGTTTATTCAAGTGTAGTGTCTGAAAATGTTTGATTTGAAATTCTAATTGTTGTCTAATCTTAAGAATCCTACGGAATCTATAGTGAGGCCATAATAGTAATATGGTAGTAATTATAGTATATAATTCAATTGGAAAAATAAGTTATTCCTCAGGCAATGCAATGATCCACAAACTTCTGTTAACTGACAACATATTTGCCAAAGGAAGTTCCAGAGGTATGAAAAATAATATTTCTGAGTTGGCGCAGTCAAGGGAATGCATCTTTATCATAATCTTTCTTACAGAGCTGTCATTGTGTATATTGTGAAAGACAAGAAAAGGTTACGCAAAATAACTAATATCTAAGTAATGTCTTAAAATGGTTATTCTTCCACAATCTAAATGATTCTATGATTCTATTCTATTCTTCCACAATAACCTGTTGCAGGTTCTGAAAGAGCAATACTAGATTTAGAGCTTTTTTTTTTTTAAAAAAAAAAAAACATACTACTTTGATTACATTTTTAGACTATGCATTTTAAAAACTGCTGTTTCTGATTTTCAAATTTATTTCTATTTTTGTCTTTACTATTCACTTACTAACTGACAGTACTGCTGCAAAAGAAAATTAATAACATGATAGCTGAACAAAACATTAAACAATAACTAAGAAATAAAGGAAAACGTAAATTGCATATAAACTCTAATAGAAATCCAGGTCTGTTAATGCTCCACATCTAGTCCAGAATTAGACAGTAGATGTTTCTGAAGAATGGGGATCTTTGATACGAGGGAATGCTTGTATCAGAAAGAGTGTGGCCAACAGGACTGGGGAAGTGACCATCCCCCTGTACTCAGCACTGGTGAGGCTGCACCTCGAATACTGTGTTCAGTTTTGGGCCCCTCACTACAAGAAAGACATTGAGGTGCTGGAGCGTGTCCAGAGAAGCGCAATGAAGCTGGTGGAAGCTGGTGAAGGGTCTAGAGCACAAGTCTGGCGAGGAGCAGCTGAGGGAACTAGGATTGTTTAGCCTGGAGAAAAGGAGGCTCAGGTGAGACCTTATTACTTTCTACTACTCGAAAAGAGGTTGTAGCGAGGTGGGTGTCAGTCTCCTCCCAAGTGACAAGCGCTAGGACAATAGGAAATGGCCTCAAATTGCATTGGGGGAGGCTTAGATTGGATAATAGGGAAAATTTATTTATGAAAAAGGTTATAAAGTGCGGGAACAGTCTGCCCAGGGAGGTGGTGGAGTCACCAGTCCTGGAGGTATTTAAAAGACATGCAGATGTGGTGCTTAGGGACATGGTTTAGTGGTGGACTTGACAGTGTTAACAATTGGACTTGATCTTGAAGGTCTTTTCCAATCTAAATGATTCTATGATTCTATCCTATGA
Source organism: Ibycter americanus (assembly GCA_035590275.1). Lineage (NCBI taxonomy): Eukaryota > Metazoa > Chordata > Aves > Falconiformes > Falconidae > Ibycter > Ibycter americanus. The sequence continues at coordinate 38,358,335 of JAVJGI010000014.1, forward strand.
CTTAGGTAGGGTGGATGCCAGAACAGAACCATGCCAATCAGTGACATACAGTCTAAAATTAATTTAATAAGCAGGATGTGTATAGTGAGTGGGTAGTGATTGTAACTCCCAGATGCAACACGTGAACATTTCACACATACTAGTCAGGGTCACAGTCCCTCCAAATCCAGTTTGGACTAGCAGCATGGATCCAGGCAAGCAGAATGCTCGTTGACTGGACAAAGTGTCAGTACCTGGTAATAGACTCATCCATCAGAGTGGTTCTGCCTTGGGCTTACCCCTGTGTATGGCATTGGCCAACTGTGGATGTGGTCCCCTCCACTCCCAAGGTGCTGTTGTTTTAACTACTTACTTTCATATGTCAAATTGTCAACAAAAGTTATCAATGGCCTCCCTAATCACATAGCCCTGCGCCAACATCTTTGATTTTTTCCATATGTAATGGCAATTAGTGACTGTCACAAGGTTTCTGTTATCTGCTAGTCTCAGGTTCTAATCATGTTATTAAAAGTGTGCATTTAGCAACACCTGCATAACAAAAGTAATTTCTTGCTTCTTAGTTTGTCCATAAATTACGAGATCAATGTAGAAAATTTGAGCTAGGCAGATACGGTCAAGGTCTCAGATATCTGAACACAACCATCTAGGCTTCACACTGTGACAAAGTCCCGGAATTTTTCTCTGAAAAATTTTGAAGTAATTCTTGGTGGGAAAAGTTTCTGCAGACATGCTACAAATTTGTGGTTCTTGTACACACTGAGGCATTTATTTTTATTACTTATTTATTTATGAAATAATAATAGTAACTTTAATATTTAACATATATTTATCAGTTAAAAAAAAGTGTAGCTAAATGACATTTATTTAAGATTTTATTTTGGTCCTCTGAGACCTTTGGGTTTTAAAATACTTAAAAAGAAGGAACTTCAGTTTTATTCGGTAGTCAGTGAACAATGACTAAAATCAGGTAATAAAGAGATTCAGTTTTGTCCTCTGTTTCCAGACATATCTAACCTTCTGTCATAACTAGAGTGCTGACCCAATCATTTACCTTTAGATACATCCGTGTGTATTCATGCATGTTTGGGTAGAGGGGAAAACAGGAAAAGGAAACTCAAGTGCAATGGGTTCTAATTAACACCAGAGAGATTCACACCATTTACACATCAGGACTACATTATGTCCTTAAACATTCTAGGATTTGAAATATCTTAGCGACTAACAAACCCCGTATTTTTTCTCCAAATATTAAACTTTGGGAAATATTAAAAAAAAGGCACGACAGTAAGAATGTAAGATTATTTTCTTAGTCCTAGACAGTTAAAACATACAGTATTTAGGCTATATGCACCAATGTTCCATAGAATAAATTTCCTAGATCTGAAATACCTAGCTTTTCAAATCACTAGCACACACCATCCAGTTTGACTTTCCCCATTTTTTATGAATTCTTCTGGAAGAAGCATACAGACAAGAAACATCAAACCACCAGCATGATTTAGTTTTATTCTGATTAACGCAGAAGCAAAATGTCAACATCGTTTTGAAAGCAAATGTCATAAGCTTCACCACTCAGAAACATTCCACATCAATAACAAAACAAAACAAACTAAAAAAAAGCCCAAATAAATAAATAAATAACACCCAACAAAACTTATGTTGAATCTTAAGACTGACTTTTATGAGAATATCCTGACAATAAATGGTAAAAAACCAAACAATAACGCCATACTGCAAGGTGAAGCTACTGATCATATTTAATCTTGCTTGTTCAGAAACTTTTAGTAGGCTGAGATAATTTACTTTAAATATTACACTTATTGTACAGAAAATAGGAGGAAAAAAAAAATTAATCCCATTTGGTGCAATACCTTAGAGATTTAGCCAGGTGTGAACTGTTGTTTCTGTTTTCCCGTTATGTGGCTATAATTTTTAATGTACAATAGTATCAATAAAGATACCATCATGCATGTATAGTATGTATACGTCTGTGCACACATTCACTTTTCTGAAGAAACCTTGCCAACATTATAAATTGTGGTTTAACATTTGATGCAGTGAAGATAATTGCTCTGTGTGATATTTTATCCTCAGACATGGCCTTGCTTGCAAGAACGGTTATATTAGTTTTTAGAGGTAGGGTATCTATCTTATTCACTTGCTGGAAGAAGAAATGACATTAAAAGAATCCGAAGACAAAATATGTGGGGAAGGAACAAATAATGACTAAAATACAGGTGTCGAGACATGTCATTTGGATGTGCTGCCCTTTTTTAATTATTATATAAGGCATTTCTAAGAGTTCTTCCTGATAGTTGGGTACCTCAGAATGGAAGACAACATAAGGATCCAACCTAATTATCATCAGAGCTGGGCATTTAAATCTTGTTTAGATTGTTGTTATGCATACACACAGGAATCACTAATACTTGTCATTTTGTATGTGGCCCCCAACATAATTATGTCACAAAGGTGTTTTCTTTAAAATAAATTTTAGTGGTAAGATTGAAAGAAAATAAGGTTTGTTATATCATTTTCTTTCTACAGTCACAGTATCAAAGTTTTATGTATAGCAACATTTGTTTCCTAGTTTGAAAGTCAACCCTTAGCAGTACCTTTTTTTATACATTTTAAGGACTTTTTTTTAATTACAATCTGAAATTATTATTTTTTTGGGGGGGTGTGAGTTAACTCTTATTTTGCATTAAAACAGAAACTAACAAATTATGGCTAGATATTGACTACATTAGCTCTAAGTTTCTTGCACTTCAACTTTTTCTTTTTTTAAGCAATAAATATGCAGTGATATGTTTTGCTATGCCTTTTTATTTCAATGCAGAGTGTGAGAGATTAAAAAAAAAAAAAAAAAAAAAGGAAATCACTGCTATTTCCAGCAAAGGTACTGAGGGGTATGTCTTTTCCTTAGAACGGTAAGGATTTGTCCACTGAATCACTGAATAAAATACAATTATAAATTTTAAATATTGATCTCTTTAAAGATCTTTGTGAAACAGACTAACTGATTAAAAAGGATCACTCAAATGAAAGGCATGAACCATAAAACTGAAGCATCACCTCCCATTACCAATGTGACTAACAGACATTGAATAAAATAAAATTGGCTTGTATTTCAACAAATTTCTGGGTTTTTTTCCTTTCAATATGTTTTACTTCTTCTCTTTTGTCTCCTTCCAATTAATCAATAGACTACAAGGTACTTTTATGTTAAGTGGGAAAATAAGTTAAAAACTCTGTGGTAAAAAATGATACTGAGAAAAAGTAGATTAGGATCCTAGTTCCTTTATTTGAGTACATAATATGGTTTGATAAGATTCTATTGGATACATCTTCAAATTCATTGCACAGCTTAGGCTCACTGGTTTCTGGTTATGTGACTTGCAATGATCTTTAAATTATGAAGAAAAAAAATGAATTAAGGTAGAAAAGGAGGAGTCCACTCAGAAGAAAAAAAGAAGTGTGATTATATATAGAAGAAAAAGAGTAAAAACATTAATTAGAGATGAAGTGATTTAATTTTCACATGTAAAAATGCCCTCAGAGATCTTCTGTGCCTATTTGATTCATGTACTGTATTGATCGCTTGGTCACTTGATAGCTATTGTATTATTGATGCAGTGATAGTTTTAGAAGATTGATCATATCCTTGCTACTCACTACACACAAAGGTAACCCAAATAATCTTTCCTGCAAAGTAATAAACCTAAAATGTGAAATTCTGAGAACAAATTATAACTATTTTAACTATTTATACATCTTATTAGTAATGAGGCAGAATCTGTCCAGGAAACTCCCAGTAAGCTCAACAGAGTAAGCTGAATTATTATGTCTGTAGTATCATAATATCAAAGTACCTGGATTTTTAATATATACATAATTTGTTCCTAATAAGCAAGCTAAAGCATGATTTCTATTAGCAAACCATTTTACGATTTTATGTTGTATATATGCTACACTACACTACACTACACTACACTACACTATACTATACATAATGAAGTTCTGAAGAATTCTGAAAACATGTAAGATGTTTTTTCCTGGGAAATAGTGGAAGGATGTAGTGAAATTATCCTGAATTCTCCAGACAGTAGAAACTTCAAAGGATTGAAAACAAAACTTCTTATAACCATGCCCCTGATTTTACCAGTGTATATATTTCAGTCAGAACTTAGAGCACTGTGGGTCAGATAGTCAAGACCCTACAGGTTTTCTTCTGTAGCTGAAATTGTAAACATCATTATCTTTTCAAAGGAGTTCAAATATGACAATCATTAACTTTGTGCATCCAGCACTGCATACTAATTTGACAGGATCAATATATGTTGCAGCAGATTTGCAGTGATTTTACTGCTTATTTTAAGGAAAAGATCTAACAAATATCTTAAAGTTTCTAGAGTATGCACTGAACAAATGTAACTGAATTTAACAGCACATATTTCCAACATCTCAACAATTTAATACAGAAACATAATGAACCTTACAGTCATAGAGAAACATAATGAACTTTATAGTCATAATGCAATAATCAGAGCTAGAGTTGGTGGAAATGAAAATAAAAGGATCAGTTAAAGAGGTTTGATAGAGACAGGGTAATATAGGTATTATATGTAATGACATGATAACATTCTCCAGAATTTATATTCTCAAGTCCTTGCACGGTATACAGTTGTCTTACAGCGGAATCGCCCCACAGGCTCCCTGCTAGTACAGGTGAGTTTACAAGTTTTGCAAAGACTTCAGAAATTCCTTCAAGGACTTCAATATGCTTTATAATCTTCTATTCATGCATATAAAGGAAGTAGGCAAAAATATGTCCAAGGTGTACAAGTAAGCAGTTTGAATATCTTTTTTATTGTTGAAAATTAATTCCTTAAAAAAAATTAGATTTTGATAGATTATTATTCAATTTCCATACATTTTACTAAAACTGTATATGTGTATCACATTTATTCTGACATCTTTATCAAAATTTCAGTAATAAAAATGTCATTTTTTAAACTGAAAACATGGACTTTGTATGAAAATTAAAAGCAATGTTGCAGTAAATTAGTACAGAAAATGTGAGAAATAAATCTAATCCAAACTGTGGAAAGGAAAACAATGCTGAATATTACAAGATCATTTCTCTATTCCTGACAGCTCTGCTGATCATTTATCTTTGTATTTCTATTCTTGAATAGCTTGATGTTCAGTCTCATTAGAGCTGAATTAGTCCTCTCCTGCTTTGTTTTTCACTTGTCACTATTTATCCCAAGATCAATAAATTCCATTTACTGAGAATCTGAGTATTAGAACACCAAGGATATAAAAAGACGTACTTTGAAATTCCAACTCATATTTCTTTTTATCCAACATTACTCACATCTATAGAGCTAATAACAGATCCATTATTGACCTTGAGACAAAAAAATATGATTTATGCTTGTAAAAATAGTTCTCTCTACACAGACAGTGCAAATTAGACAAAGATGTATACTTTTGACCACATTTTTTTCAGTTAAAAGCATAGGCAAAATTGCATAAGGAGGAAACTGAGTCTTACTATTTTCTAGACATCTTACTGCCAGAGTAACATCAGCAGATGTTAACATAAGCAATAACTGAGGCACAAATAGAGGCTATGGTTATGAGATTGCAACAATGATTAATTACATGAAGCAATATACACTCTTTCAAAAAGATTCAGAACTACTTTGACATATCATCCTGAGCTCTTAGACTCAGTTGAAGGACAAATTCTAGCTAAAGTGGGAGGTTGTTGATATTTATCTTCCTCACATCCAAATACTTTAGAGAAGACGAAACAAACATGGCACAAACACTAGAAAACTGAAAAATTTATTTGCTTTCTTTGACACTGTAGAATCTTGTATCATATAGTCAAAGAATCATAGAATGGCTGGGGGTTCAAGAGGAAATCTGGAAATCTGTATCATAGAATCACAGAATCGTAGAATGGTTTGGATTGGAAGGGACCTTTAAAGACCATCTACTCCAACCCAACTGCAATGAGCAGGGACATCTTCAACTAGATTAGGTTGCTCAAATGCCTGTCCAGCCTGACCTTGAATGTTGTCTGGGCAACCTGTTCTGGTATTTCACCACTCTCATTGTAAAAAAAATTCTTCCTTTTATCTAATTTGAATCTATCTTTTTTTCATTACCTCTTGTCCTGTTGCAACAGGCACTTACTAAAAAGTCTGTCCCCATCTTTCTTGAAAGTCCTCTTTAAGTATTAAAAGGCCACAATAAGGTGTCACTGGAGCCTTCTCTTCTCCCGGTTAAACAACGTCAACTCCCTCAGCCTTTCCTCATAGGAGAGGTGTTCCATCTCTCTGATCGTTTTTGTGGCCCTTTGGACCCACTCCAACAGGACCATGTCTTTCTTGTACTGATGACTCCAGAAACAGAGACAGTACTCCAGATGGGGTCTCACAGGAGCAGAGTAGAAGGGCAGAATCACCTCCTCTTGACCTGCTGGCCATGCTTCTTTTGATGCAGCCCAGGATACGGTTGGCTTTCTGGGCTGCAAGTGCACATTGCCAGCTCATGTCCAACTTTTCATCCACCAATACCCCAAGTCCTTCTTGGCAGGACAGCTCTCAAACCCTTCATCCCACAGACTGGATTGATACCAGGGGTTGTCCCAACTCATGTGCAGGACCTTGCACTTGGCCTTGTTGAACCTCATGAGGTTCACATGGGCCTAATTCTTGAACTTGTCCAGGGCCCTCTGAATGCCATCCAGTTCCTCAGGTGTGTCAGCTGCACTACTCATCTTGGTGTCATCTACATATTTGTTGAAGGTGCACTCAACCTCACTGTGTTGTTGGTGAAGATATTAAACAGTACTGGTCCAAACACAGACCGCTGAGGGATACCACTTGTCACTGATCTCCATCCAGACTTTGAGCTGTTGACAGCTACTCTGAATGCAACCCTCCAACCAATTCCTCATCCACCTGTACTGGGTCTGGGAGATGGACTTAATTTTCCCCGTAGCAGCCCTCATAGTGCTGGGCTTTGTATTGATAGATAGAAAGGTGGGTACTGCTGAGCAGTGCTCGCACAGCATCAAGGCTGTCTCTCCAGCATTCCACCCCCACCAGTAGGCTGGGGTTTGGAAAGCTCTTTGGAGGGGACATAGCCAGGGCAGCTGACCCAAACTGAGCAAAGGGATATTCCATACTATATGACACCTGCTCAGCAATAAAAGGTAAGAGAAAGGAGGAGGAAAGGGAGGAGTTTGTTAATTATGATGTTTGTCTTCCAGAGCAACCACTACACATACTGAAGCCCTTCTTCCTGGGAAGTGGCTAGACATCACCTGCTGATGGGAAGTAGAGAATAACATCTTCTGTTTTCCTTCGCTTGCACACATGACCTTTGCTTTTGCTTTATTAAACTGCCTTTATCTTGACCCATGAGTTTTTATTCATCTTAGTTTCTCCAGCTCCTGTCCTGCTAAGGAGGGGAATGATAGAACGGTTTGGTGGGCACCTGGCATCCAGCCAAGTCAACAACCCACCACGCCACCAAACAGTGTATCCATCAAATCCTTATCTTTCCAATTTAGAGAGGAGCATGTTGTGGAGGGGACCGTGTCAAAGGCCTTACGGAAGTCCAGGTAGATGACATCTGTCATTCCTTTGTCCACTGGTGTAGTCACTCTGTCACAGAAGGCCACTAGGTTGATCAGGCAAGACTTGCCCTGTATCCTAACCCCAAAACAGGAATCTCTCTAGTACATCTGTTGAGACATGATTTTTGTAGCTATGTCTTGAAAACCTGTAGTGTTTATTGGCTCTTGTTATATTGTTTACTGGGAAGAATTTAACTTTATCGTTTTTATAACTGCCCTTCAAATACTGCAGGCAGCTATTATATCTCCCCTTAACCTCCTGTTTTTCAGACTGAGCAAGCTCAGCTACTCCAATGACTGCTTGTAAGTTCTCTAGGCTCTATATCAGCGTAATACAAATTTATCTGTCTCAGAAACTGGGAATTATTAGAATTACAGTTATACCACACTGACGTATCCTTTAATTTGTGACCTGCTTTTGTGTGTAAGCTCACAATCTTCCAAATAGCGGAAGCTCTGCATTTATTAGAATTGCATGTACCAGGTAGCTGATATCATACAATATTTGTGAGGCCAGGATTCATCACACAACTTACACACCTAGATAGAGCCTAGTCACCTCTCTATATAGTTAACAGATCTCCATGAGCATTTTAGGCATTTGGGTGACATGAATACAAAATGTCTGTTTCTCTTAGTGACTATTCAAAGAGACTAGGATTAATAAACTTCACATGTAGATTGCACTTTAAGTGCCTAAAATTAAATAGAAAGTAGACTTAAGTCCACATTGAGTGTCTTAATGCAAAGTAACACACAGTATTTTAATGTGCAGTAATACACAAAAAGGTATTGATGAGGAAAAGGATGGATAATTTCAGACATTTATTTCTAACTACAATAAAAAATGAACAATTTATTTCACTGCTTGGGGTATTAACCGCTTTTTAATTTCTTCTCAAATTAAATATAGTAGAAAAGAAGAGAAAAAGAGTATTCACGCTGCTGTGGGCTTAGATAGTTATGTGCAGAACTAGGTTTTAGATATAATAAAAAGTCATTAAACAGTAAAAAAAAAGAAGTAATAGCATTGAGATCAAAAGCCACACCTTCTAAAAAAGTGGCAGTGTATAGTTTTCTTTTTTAGTCCATTTTTATACATCTACTCTTGTACTTGCCTTTTCCAAGGAGGGAAAGCTAACCTCCCTAAAATCAGAAGGGATTTTTGTTTGTTAATTTGATTTGTTGGTGGGGGTTTTTTTCTGGTGTTGGTTCTGGTTTTAATCACATGCGGTAAAAAGATGATGATCTTTCACACTTCACAACCTGGAATCATGGAGAATGTTTATTAAAGATGGACAGCAACACTTATGTCTTAAGGATAGGGGGGTGGGGGTGGGGAACAAAGAAAGAAAGGAAGAAAGAAAAAAAAAAGTGGCATCTTTGTAGGGAACACAAATACTTTAATGGGGTGTAGCATAATTAAGTACAAACTCTAAACATGTGATGGAATGCCTCAAAGTATGTAAGAAGATTATCAGTGCAGTGGAGTTCATTTTGATCCAAGTCTTGTCATTTATCTTTAGTACACAGTCTAAGTTCATTTTCTCTCTGTAGTTTGTGAAGAAAAGTCAGGACCTACAAAGAAGGTTCATCCTGATTATGTCTGACGTCTTACTTAGGAAGGGACAAATCACTATTGACAACAAGCTTATATGAGATACTATCTTTTGGATGACCAACGTTAAATGAGATTCATCTCTCCTTCAGTCTGTGATGGTTCAGCAAGGAATAGTTAAGAAAAAAAACCCCAGTTTGCTGCTTCTAATTAAACAACACACTTCTACATATGAATCAGATTAAATCTTCCACTTGCCTAAGAGCAATAAGATTTTTTTAAAAAAAACCAAACCAACAAAACCCCTGTGTCAAACCCTGTGCCATCTATTGAAACAACAGCTGAATAGGGTTTTCAGGATCAACATTCAAATGTCTAAATTCTTTTTTCTTTCTGGTTCTCTTAATGAGTTGATTAATCCTTTACTAATTTCCACACACTCCCTTAAAATTTTTTTCAGATGAAAATATTGTTCATTAGTTTCAAACTAACTTAAATCCCATTATTATCCTCGAACGTCCGTTTCTGCTGAGAGTTCAGAAGGGTTATAACATAGCAATGACTAAGTGCTTCCAATTTACTTTTATATCTTAATGTATTTTAAGAATTTCCAATGTTTACATAACAAGGACAAAGTTGAACACAGAAGGACAGAAAGGGAAAAAAATGAAATTTGTCAAACAAAAGGCAGAATCTTTTACGCTGAAAGTTCAAGTATATTTACAAAAGTGATTTTTCCTCTGTGTCCATTTCCTCCTTACTGTCAGGCTTGCAATTTGGCTTCAGACGTGCCATTGTCACTTTTAAGCACAGAACATCTAACATATGCAGGACAATAAAAAAGAAGAAAGAAAAAGAGAGATCACGAAAATTCAAGGAAACTAGTTTCTTTTTATATCTTGGACAAGTATGAAACATGCCTTTTATACTAGGTGATAGGCAGAGGCCCATTTTCTGCAAGTGGCCATGTCCTTTTAATAGCAGAAGATCAATGAGCAAAATGCACATCACACTTTTAGTCTACTGTGAAATTTTCAGCTAAGTAGCAAATAATTTCTTTCATAAGGGGAACATATAGCGATGAAAATCTTGAAAGATACTTTTAGAGGCATTGCACACACATTTTACCTGTCTTGTTTTATTGAGTTTCATATAAAATTGGCAACTTTTCGTTGGTATAATATAGGTCCTTGAGTATGGAATAAATTGTAGACAACTTTCATGTAACTCTTACTTTCATGTAAATACAGGGAAACATAGTGAAGATGTGTTGGGGTTTTTAGACTTTGCACTAGCATAACAGGAATTCTATATTTTTTTGTTGTTTCTTACTCTAGATACTTCCTGTCTCAATTCAATTTGCTATCCAAAAGTATCTGTTAGCAGCTAAGGTACTTATGATACCCAAGACATCTGTAATTTACAGATATGACATGTGACCTGAATAAGATCTGCGCTTTTCAGGAGCACAGGTTGTAAAGCACGTGAGAAATCCTAAGGTATCTTATGTAGCATTAGGCAACTAAGTTTACACGAACAAATCAAATCCTCATTTTCAGCATCACATATTTGCGTGCTGGGAGGTGGGAATCTCAGTGGCCTTAATTAAAGCCATTACCTTCTTTCAGGAGTGAATAAAAGACTGCAGATCTTTCAAGGACTGTTAAACTCACATGTTTGGCTTCCAGTGTACACAAGAAACAAATACAAAAATAAATCTTAATTCTTTAATTCATGCAGAACACTGACAACCAAGGTGAAGGACATGACAGTGGGAACTGCCAATCATTAAGAAAGACTCGAGTCTTGGGAACATGATTATCTTTTTAATTAAACTTACTCAAATTTATAATAAATCTTATAATAAAAAAAGACAAGCAAGATAGAAAACTAATCCTAAATTGCTTATGTCATTGTGTTTATATTTGTTAACCCCACTATACCACTTGTTAAACGTCTAGGACAACAGATCCACCTCAGCTTGGCTGGTCATCAAGAAGTCTCTTTAAAAGATGTTAATATTGTAGCTCCTCAGAGGTACATTTTTGAACATACCTTACATTAGATCCTGTTAAAAAATGTAATTAAATTCCATCTTTTTCTCAGAATACTACTCATTAGATAAAAGAGCATTAAGGATAGAAAATAAACAATCTCATAGACAGGAAAACCTGTTTCTGATATCTACCAGTTTCATATCATTAGAAAGCCTTTTAACATCTTCCAGTTATGTAAAGTGTATCAAATTGCAGCCAAAAATAAAAAAAATAAATTGTTAATACCTAAAACTTGCTTTAAAAGGAACCAAACATTAAAGGAAAATGTACACTGATAAAGTAACATGGCTTGATTTTTAATGAAGGCAATCCAATAATCATATCTCAGTGATGTGAACCTAGTTTTTGAGGTGTTTTGCATGAGTTTTAGTAAGGATATTTTTCAGAAAAGTTATTTCATTTTGTTAATGCAAAGGAATCATGGATCATATCCATTAAGAATGTAAAGAACAGCAGAAAAAAATTAGATAAAACTGATATATAATATCATGGACATTGATATGAGAGGTCACAAGTTGTATATCAGTTTTACAGCAGATACTTCTTCCCATAGTAATTAAAGTTTCTGTTGGGAATGTGTATCAAAATGTATTTTTTACCACTGTAATGTCAAAGTAAACACACGCTAGCTGTCTTAGTTGTTATAAATATTCAGAATATGTAAACCATTTTCATTTCAAATTCTAGATGTCATATTTAAATCTTCCTTCTTCTGAAAGAAAATATAGCAAGCCATATTTATAGCTTTGCTTCCAGAAACATTTTTAAACAGCACATTTCTCAATATATCTCTGAACTTATGATTCAGTGTATTTCTTATCATGCTTTCCATTATAGACATCCTATTTTAAAGGATTTTAAAGATCAGGATAAAAATCTTTACTGAGTTCAAAAGTAACATGTATTTTTATCTTGGAAATAAATGTTTTGTTAATAAAAAAGGTGTGGGTTTTAAGGACAAACCCTCACTGAATGCATACAGCTAAATATTTTAGAATAAAATCTTTGGAAAAATAAACTTTATTAATTTCATTTGTATGTGGTACAATAGTACCTCAATCATATTTTATACTGTTGGTAGAAGAACTGTTTAGAAAGTAAAACCTATGTAATTACACATAACAGTAATAATATGACAGATTCAAATATCTAAGAAATTCAGTTAAGCAAAACAAGCAAAGTCTTCTAGACACAAACTTAAATTAATAAGACTGAGAAAAGTAAGAAAGAACGCTGAAAGAGGAAACAAGACAGTGATATTGGAGCTCATCGATTATTGTTTGGGATGGGATTCTTCTCATTTAACTGTTACCTTGTTCTACATAGGTATCCACATCGAGGCTCCCTTTCTTATGAATGCAGAAAAATAAACAATCTTACAATGTGATTTACCCTGCCTGTTTTAAATACCCATTTAAGAATAGGATGAATCACACTGTAAATGTGCCTATTTTACCCCAGTGACTATGTATGTAATGTAGACTGACTAGCTCTGATACTGATGTTATACTGTAAAATCTGAATTTGGGCAGATGCTTCCAAATTCATCTGAATTTGGACACATTCAAAGCATATGAGTGAGTTCAAATCCAATTCAAGCCAAATGTCTTGTTACACTTATACATATTGGAACCCTGACCTCGCAAAATGTACATTAGGTTTCTTCATATTCTTATTGTCATTAGTACATATTTTTGTACACTGAAGTGCCATCACTGTGAAAGTGCTCTGCAATTTACTTATAAATAAAACTAATACTGAATTGAATAAACTAAGCATTTAATCACCATTCTCTCTGAAAACTTCAGTAAGAATCATTCTTGTATTTGGCAAGTGGGGTCTACTTACAATACCAGTCAAAGAACAACTCCAGATTTCTTTTTATTCAGCAGCTTCATAGATGGGATGGTCCTAGAGTAGGTCCTTGTGTTCTGAACACTGAGTATGTAGAGGAGACTGATGTGTACTACTGAATGGTGCTCAAGACCCGAGTCTGAAATCTCCATTTTCTTAAGTATTTTCTCCTAACTGTCCTGGTTTCAGCTGGGATAGAGTTAATTTTCTTCTTAGGAGTTAGTACAGTGCTGTGTTTTGGCTGTGATGTGAGAACAGTGTTGGAAGTGCTGATTGTTTTGGTTGTTGCTGGGTGATATTCATACTAAATCAAGGACTTTTCGGTTTCTTGGGCCTTGCCAGCCAGAGGGCTGGGGGGGCATGGGAAATTGGGAGGGGACACAGCCAGGACAGGTGACCCAAGCTAGCCAAAGAGGTATTCCATACCATATGGCGTCATG
>JAVJGI010000014.1:38372003-38401878 GCA_035590275.1 Ibycter americanus
GGAGCCCTGCTGTCCTGGGGATGGCCGAACACCTGCCTGCCCATGGGAAGTGGTGAATGGATTCCTTGCTTTGCTTTGCTTGCGTGCGCGGCTTTTGCTTTACCTATTGAATTGTTCTTATCTCAACCCCTGAGTTTTACATTCCGTTCTGATTCTCCTCCCCATCCCTCTGGGTAAGGGGGAGTGAGCAAGCGGCTGCGTGGTGCTTGGTTGCCGGTTGAGGTTAAACCACAACACTAACATAAGGTGGCTCCTCTGTAAGTGTACTACAGTGATTTCTAGCTTCTCTTAAAAAATTAATGGAAAAGAAAATAACTAAAAACTTTCAAGAATTCTACCACAATTAAGCAGGTATTTGTTGGAATTATTAGACAAAGGTAGGTGCTTAAAGTAAGCAACCATATATATCTTTCCTGTTACCTTTAGTGAGGAAGTCTATTGTAACTGGGAACAATAATTGTGTACTACAATTGTGAAAGTTTAAACAGGTGATTCCTTCTTCTAACAGATTACAATTTAATTATAAATTAAGAGACACGAGACGGGTATAAGTGAATATGAGAAAGCAGTGAAATAGCACCTATCAACATGATAAATTTCGTATATACTAACAGTTCAACATTGAATTTTTTTTTATTCAGAGTTAAGATTTAAAGATCTTATTAATTTGTTAGTGAGAGTCAGGTGTTTTGCTTCTATATGTGGTAAATATTGGCCTTTGCATTAAAATATGACGTACATGAGAGACTACGTATTTATGATGGCTGATGGATTATGTGAGCAAACCTTCTCTTATAGCCAAGTATGTTTTATCTGAAATAATAAGTCATGAATATAACAACAGGAATACAAGAAGACAAAGATGAAATAAAGATTTTAAATAGTTAAAGAAACACTTAATCTACTGATTATACTGTAAAACCAGCCTGTATGTTCAGCCACTTGTCTTGTGCTAAACATCACTGGAGTACTCAGTCCCTGTGAAGCTCCAATCACAGCCAATCAAAAGACTCACTTTGAATTTGACAGATTTAACACCGATTATCTAAAGTTAAAATAAGGAAAAATATAAAAATGCAATTTTATATTTATGCATTAGCATATTTATTTATCTTAAAGCAAGTATTTCCATCCTTAAGATTATGGGGTTTGAGGCTAATAAGTCTTTTTGGACTTCTGGCCAATAACAAAATTTTAAATAAAATAAAGGGACCTAAATCCCTTGTGCAGCTTTGCAAACCTCTATCATTTCATTTGAAATGAATTTTCAATCAAAGTATGACCTTGACATCATTTCTAGGCATGACCTGAAAGAGAAAGGGTAGCTCAACATGCTGATAAGTGAGAAGAGATTCAGAAATAAATAAAAAAAAAGAAGAAAAAAAAGAAAAAAGAAAAAAGAAAAGAAGAATGTAAATGGGTGAATGTCACCTCTTTAACTCATGTCAGTAAGAATGTAGTGAGACATGGGTTTAATGAATATCATATTAGATTTGACTCAAGTCAAGAAGATAAACAAGAAAAACTTTGGCCATCAGGAAGGGAAATTGACAATTAAGAAAAACAACATAGCTATGAAAAGAAATGAAAGGCATCTCTGAAGAAAACAGTACAATAACAAGTAACTAATTTAAATGTAATTTGAGCTATACAAGATCAAATTGTATAGATCAAATATATACAGCTGTGGCTGAAATGTATATGGTAAAAGCACGGACTGAGAAAAATGTCGAGAATTATAAATCCTTAAGTGTTAGGATAGCTTATTTTAGTATTTTCATGTTGATAATAGAATTTCAGTGGTGTGAAAAGAATAGAAAGCTATGAATGGTAATTAGCAATAAAGCTGAAACCTTGCTGTAAGCCTACCTTCACAATAAAAATAAAGTCTTTCAGACAGATGAGTACTAATCTAATTGAATCACACTACCATCTATTTATTGCTTGCAAAGATCAAGGCTTGTTTTAGAAATCTACACAGTATTTGAACTGGAAGGCTATAGGTGACCAATGACACTTTAATTAGTTCAGGCTCTGGATCAATGAATCCTTTGCTAGTGCCTGACAGCTCAGATGCATTTGACATTATTGATCTTTGTCCATTCACTCATCTTCTCTCACTCTAAGTTGTTTGGATTCCTTAATTCTTTGTATTTTCACTGTCATCTTTCTAATCACCTGCGTGTGAGTCGCTGCAATAGATCTTCATCTGCTTCATTTGTTCTTTATCGTGACATTCAGCAGAAGTCTCTTATTAATATGTTATTTTAAAGATTATTCACATGTGACTTTGAGTTATTTTTGTTGATCAGAGGTAAAATCTGTTTGCCAGCATTCTCTGTGACTGCTACATTTCTGAAGGGATGCAAAGAATATTTTCCTAACATTTGGTGCTGGAGAACAGTACTGAATGATACTCTAAGTTTAGGAAAGGTTCACTTTCTAGGTGATCACTAGATCCTTATTTTGAAACACAGCTCAAAATGAAAATTTCTTCAGCAAATCCAGATTGTTCTTTGTTATTTTCTGAATGTCAACAGGATGATCAGGAACTAGTTACCTGTCTTATGTCAGTGTTTGACCATCTCCACTCTCTGATTAGAGAACATTCAGTGCACATGAGTACTGTTCAGAGGGAAGTTGTATGTGGAAATAAAAATATACGGGAACAATTAGTTGAATATTACTTGGAAGAAGACCAGCCAATACTTGCCAAAGTCAGAATATCTATTGTCTATGCTCTAAAAGAAGTGCAAAATCTAATACAGATTTTAAAACCTTGCCTTCATAAAATTATGTTTATCAAAACTACACGGCAATTCTAGAAAAACATAGGTTTACACTGTATATAATGCTCTGACAAGATAATGATGTTATCTATTTCCTTTTAAGAAGCAGGAAAATGCTTCTTAATCAATGTATTGATGACAGACAAGGAATATCATCTATGACAGCAGTTCCTATCTTCTTCTGATACAGCACAGTATTGCCTTAACGCTGCCCTAGTGTTCTGATATCACTTTTTTTTTTCTGCTTATACTTTTTCCATTTTTTCTCTTCTAAATGATTACATGCCTAACATACAAGAATAACAATCCAAAGATGGTAAAAACTTTCGTTTGCATCAAAACCAGACGTTTCTACTAATAATGAGTCTCATTAGGATACACTCAAGCTCTCCCCAGATAGAAAGCATTAGAATATATGTCACTGAAAAAGCAAAGAAAATAATTATGACCTTATCAGTTTCTTCCAGTGTGACTCTCATCTCTCAAGTTATATTTAGAAGAGATGGGAAAGAAGTCATGACATTTAAAATAAAAAGCAAAGTAAATTTAAAAGAAATTAATAGGCCATAGCATAGTTGGAAGGGTGGGGGAAAGGTGGACAAAACTGTAGTACAGATATCTACTTGCAGTTTTAATGTCAAGGAACTTTCAGGCAAAATCACCAGTGATTACACTTGTTTATCATCCTCACCTTGTCTGTGTGTGTATTCATATACTACACATATATTTATAATGTTATTGTAACCACTGATGCCTTACCTTGATAACCTTTAAAGCTGTGAGGGAAAACAAATTAGAATTTTTTTATTTTTTTTTTTTTTTTTACTTTTTTTAACATTGTTATGTCAATCCCAATAATGTCATTAGGTTTCTAATATTCAAGTAAAAAATTTGAATCATCATTATTAGTTCTTTGTGTAAGCCACATGTTTGCTACTTACCTTGATTAAAAACATAAAGAAAAAACCCCCATACACGTCTGTCACATGGGAAATATTTTATAATCTTTTCTGTATCAGACAAATTTAGTGGGCTAGAACTAGGGATCAGTTTCTGTGCTCAACTGCCTACAGCCCATGTATTTACAGAACAAACGACACCATGTTGTAATAAAGTTTGAATTTTGTTTATGTATGTACTGAATTCTTTTTATGACAAGGGTAACAAAATTAGTTTGCTTGGTTATCCATTAGACTGAAGAGAATCAAATTTAACATATGTTGGATGGCAGCAGAAATCTCAAAATAAATTTGATATAACTACAGAGGTTGTACACTGTCCTGGTGGGCCAAGGCAATAGATACTATCTTTTCTTGGAAGCAAAAAGGATTGAACGTATGCTTACCACCTTTCATTTTAAAGAAAAGAATGATCTCTAAAGATGAACAAATTCTTTTAGCCAAAGGGAATGTTTTCTCAAGACAGAACAAACCTGGATGCTTTTTTTACCTTTAATAATATTAGTATGCAGTCAAAATGTTTTTCTGGAAATGCATATTAGTGCATCAGGAAGAGCAATGTAGTCCTCCATTTTTATGAAGGTATGACTAACTATAATAGTACCTGACCACTGTGAATAAAACCAGTTAGACATTAAATTAATGATATTTGCAGATCTGCTTCCTACTCACCATTTTGAAATTTACCTTGTAGTTTCCTAGAAGACTGTGCAGGATGGCAGGCAATCAGTTAAAGCAGTAAAAAATACACCCCATATATTCAGATAGGAAGAAGGGTTCTAGTGTTGTAAGGTGATATAAATAATCAAATTGGTTTAAGTGGTTTTGCTGCAAATACACAAACCCATATAAACATATTTAATTTTCTTCTTTTATTAACATTCACCTTCCTGTGAGGACTTCTTGGATCTACAATGATGTCTGCTCATAAGTATTAACAAGCGGAACACTGACTTACTGTAAGCCTACTTGCAACACTGCAGCTAAAGCAATCCTAAAATGTGGAAAATAATTAATTAAATGAAATTTCCTTTTCCCGAGGTGCCATATTACCCATTTCTATCGTGCAGAAGAGAGCTCTACTCTGACAGACTGATACAGAAATAATTTGGTTTTGGCTATGAGGTGGAGTTGAGCTGTACAAAAAAGAACACCATCAATGCTCATTGCAGAACTGCAGCTGTCTGCTGAGATTGTATTCTCATCTTTGTAATTATGAGTGTTTGTTTTCATTTCCCTCCTTTGGTAATCAATTCCCAAATTATCATATGAATAAATAAAAATAAAATAAAACAAAACATTTTTTTCCTGCATCATTGCTCTAACAAAATCCTGTAAAAAATTAACATTTTGAGATATAGAATGGTCAATGAACAGGGGAAATCTGATCTATTTGAAATCTAACAATCTGTATGGAAGGCCTAGAAGAACAAATGCATCGTGAATGTATAGTACTGTAACCAGCCAAAGTTAACAACATTAGTAACACTTAGTAATGGTTTTGGACAATGAAGTGCTATGGTTAAAGAAATTGATCTGTTTGAGTGTTGAGGCTTTTATTTGGTTTTCTCCAGAAATAGATCTAATAGATCTAAAAAATCTAATCCTATACATCTAAAATAGATCTAATCCATCTCTAACCAAAGTATTTTAAGAAAATGAATATAGGTATGGTTAGTCATTAAGAAAATCTCAGGACCAAGAGAACAGTAAGTCATGGATTTTGCAGTTTTCATGTTTTCACACACTGTTCATTCCTAGAAGGTCCATTAACCAAACAGCTCCTTAAATGACCAGTTGTGAGAGGAGTTTCTCACTAGTAATACATGACTTATTGTTACAATAAGACAATACCATTATTATCACATGGCGCACATGATATTTTAAAATTTAATGCTCATTAAGTCTTAATGCTCGCATATGGTCAATAATCAAAACCTTCATCAACAGAGCAAATTGTACACTTCGGGTGTCTTAGCTCTATACATTTTTAAAAGACATTTAATTCTACCATTTCACACAGTGGGATTACATAAACACACTAGAAAAAGACAGAGAACTATATTTTAATATTAATAAAAATGTGACAGCTATTCCTGGGATGCTTTAGTCCCCATCAATAAGAACTTCATACACAGTAAAGTGTGTATTAATACTGTTTATATACAAACAGAGAAATAAACGTTTATATATTCTGGGGAACAGATGAAAAGTATTGCTTAGATTATCTCAAAAAGCAAATCACAATCTTTTCTTTCAGTGTTGACAAAAAGTGTTATTGGTCTTAAAATGCGTCACGAACTTTGCTTCATACTCCTGAGTAGCAGCTCTTGACAACTCAAATATTAATTAACACTCCACATATATTTACATACTGAAAAGAAACCATTTCTTCTCTTCCAAGTACTATGTTTTATCAGTTTTATAAAGTGCAACAGGTGGTATTTTTATAATGTCCTGTTACATAGATTAACTAATTTGATAACTTTCCAAATAACAGCTGTGAAATTAATTTCCCACTGACAATAAAAACTGATACAGTGGGAAATGCGTTATTGTATAGCAGTGCATAGCATAACACACTGCCTCACATTCATGGACAACTGAGAGAAAAAAGCAATTCTGCATGTATTCCGCGCAGAACCTTATGCTGCTGTTTACTTTCCTTGTTCTGTGAGAAAAGAAGGTCTGGTAGTACTAGGAATATGAGCAAATCAACTCTACTGCACTATAAGTGTAGCAGGGCAAGCCTTTTCATGACAATCAGGAGAAAAATCCTCTGGATCTTGTTCCTAATAACAACAGGAAAGAGAAGATATTTTCTTGTGTCCCAGGATTTGGGATATAGAAGAATGTCAGAACTAACCATTACCTCCAGGTAGCCAGAACTATTTGAAATATGTGTATTCAGTTACTTTTAAATAAGTACTACCACCTATGAATTATAACAAACTTTTGTTCTATTTTTAAATGTGCTATAAATTATATCATAATCTGTAATTTTAAATTAATTTTTGAAAACATGGAATGACTCTCTGTATAGGAGAAACTAGGGACCTTTCCTCCATTTCCATGTTTTTCTTTACTTTGCAGAGCAGTCACAGACTCTCTGATTTTGAATGCTTAGTACAAGCTGGACTGAAAATTTGTTGAGTGAGACCTGAAGCACCTCATGTTGAGGACGAAACTTGCAATTCTCACTGTACGAGAGAAAGATGGGTTGTGGTGAACTCCATCTGGTCTCGTAGTCCAGTCTGCCTAGGAACCAGGGGTGCAAAGCCCACCTGAGAACACATCTCCTCCACAATGTGAACATACAGTCACTTCCTCAGAGCCTCACTGCTCTCAGGAAGTAGCCTAACTGCTGCTTCAAGTAGCATAGCTTCCAAATAATCAAAATGTATTACGTGCAAAGTTATTTCCCATTAATCACAAGAAATCAATTATTTTATTTGCTAAACACATTATTTCACTGCAAAGAGAAAGGAGGAATTGTTATTTTTTCACCTATTCACCAGTCATTTGCTGCATCACTTACTTTGGACTTGATGGCAAAGTGGTAGTATAATGAAAATAATAATAATAATTTAAAAAAATTATAAAGCCTATACACAAATGACCACACTGAGGCTGAGGCTTCTTCACTTAGAATAATTTGTCCATAGTAATGCCCCATTAGCTGCAAGGGAGTTCTTTTACTTGACCTCAGTATACTTGTTGTCAAGGAAATTATCACATAAAGAAAAACAGCCTTATGGTTTCAGTTTTTTATTTTCTCTCACAAGTAGATGTTTTATAATTCATTTAAATGGAATAAAAGAACATGTGTTAGCTGCTGACAGTGACACTGATCATGCCTAGCATAAACACATCTTAATTATGCTTATTTGTTTTTTCCATGTATGAATCATGAAGTACAGAAAAAACTTAACTGTTGTTTATGTACGTGCTTAAGCTCAAGCACGTGTTCTACAGTCTCAGAAACTAATTATAAATCAAGATGGATTTCGACAGAGGTAGAAGTACAAAGTCAAAGATTAATGTCAAACCTCATAATCTGTTAGGATTTAACACGTATTCAATGATTCTCATCACCTTCTGGCAGGTTCATAAATGAAGCTGTCAACAAAAGGGGCATTGTATGAGATACAAATAACAGGAAGAATCAGCCCATCTGAAGTTTGTGTATTTCACATTGAAAAAAATCCCACAACCCAATAAAAAATCAACAACAATACAAAACCAAACCCAGAACCACAATGAAGTTATTTCAAATGATAATGGAGGAAAGCAGTGGTTAACCTAAAAGATCAGACCCTTGATTAGGAGTAGCACTTCAATGTGTTTATTAGAAACAATGTTTCCACTGGGATTCAGCAAGATGAGTGTTCTCACTTGCTGATAAAAGAGATCTCACATAATGAAGAAAGAGCAGGAGGAGGTAGAGATGTTGTTCTGCAACACAACATCTCCTCCATTGAAGAGAGTGTATTTCCATGCAGCTACATAGTATGAAATGCACACTGTTTCCCAGTCTAAAACACACAGCTGAAATTGCAAGGACAACAGTTATTGTATATGTCTTAAAAGTTATTTGGTAAATTGGTTTTCATTTTATTCTTTCATTTTATTCTTCATTCTTGAAAAGAAAGAAAATTACCATTAACAGCTCAAATGTACTTTTGATACAAAACCAATGCAGCCATGATTTTTTAAGTGTTACAACATCACTAATCTGTCATAGGAAGATAGTTACTAACTCATTAATCTTCTCAAGGTTTGAAATAAGTCTGCAGGTAGGAAAAAATACTCCATTAAAAAAAAAGCGCTAATTTAATTCTGATTTTCCACTCAAAAAAATGATTCATTTTCCTGAATCATGTCAGATGTAATATTTTTACTTCCAAGGTCGTATTTCAGAGAGTAGACAGATGATTAAGCCTTCATTTATATAAGAACTATTTCTTCTACTTCTTTTTTTTTTTCAATTATAATTTCTAAGAAATAATCTATTTGGACTCAAACCACCTTATTCCTCTTGGTCTTCACAGTTTTATTAATGTTTTATATTAACAGAAATTCAGATATTCTTTCATAAATCCTTTGATTGTGATCATGACATTTCATACATTAGAAGTTTTAAGTTTACCAGAAACACTTTATTTTCCTTTTTTTTTCTTTCATCATCCCATAAAAACATTCATTTTTTTAAAGCATCTAGGAAATTGTAACATATTTTTCAGATCACCTACCTGTGTTAACAAAATATTTTACTGTGTTACCTATAGACAAATGATGTATTCTTTGCTACTGATTTTTAGTAGAAATTATGTAGTCCTGTTGCATTATTCTGATAAAGTGAATAATCCACTTAATTTCAGAACTGTTAATCTAATGCAATTTTTGACCAGCTGCAATTTCTTGCTTTGCATTTCAGAAATATATCCTTGTTTTTATTTTGCTGTTTTTCAAGAGTAGCATCTGGTCTTGTATAGCCATGTTTTCCTACAGAGTTTCTTTAAAACAGTTTCTGGCAAGATAGGAAAGTGTAGAAAGGTAACTAATAAAACTGCCAATATCTGATCACACAAAGGGTGATCTCCTGTTGTGAGAATCTTAAGCCTACCTAATTCACAGAATCTTAGAATAATTTTGGTTGGAAAGGACCTCTAGAAGTGATATAGTTCATACCTGCTTAAAACAGCCATAATCGAAGTTGGAACCAGCTTCAAAGTTTGATGAAGTTCTCAGGGTCATAGCCATGAGTCTTAAATATCTTGAAGGATAACAATTCCATTACCTTTCAAATCAATCGGTTCCAACAGCTGGCCTCTCTCACTATGAAAAAAGAAGTTTCTATCTAATTCAGATCAAGAGTAGGAAACAGATCACGCTTATAAAAGATAAATTAACACTGAGTCAGTAGACTATGTCATGCATCACAGAAGAGTAAAACCAGTCCTTGCCTGGTTCAACACATTTGTCTTTTGCCTTAATTCTTCTTAGAGACTCCAAGACTTAAATATACAAGTACCGAAGTACAACTACATTGTTCTGCTATGTATAATTTCATAGTCACTAACAATTAAAAGTTTAAGAATTTAAGAAACTTATTTACACAAATAATTCATGGTACACATGGCATTTTTATGAGTTTTAGATTTTTAATTTTTTTTTTAATATTAGAAATATCAGCAATGATTAGAGAAAAAGAATACATATTAACTAGTGGCTTTGAAGAATATGGGAGCTAACCTGCACACATTAAATGAGCTATAAAATTTTATGTTTTCTGAAAACATGAATCTACTGGTGGAAAAGTACAGTGTCAAAAGAAAAGTTAATAAAGGTATAAGAACCAAAACTTTAGACAAAGAGACAAAACATACTTTTAACCTTAAGAAACCAGTATCATGACTTTCGCAACAATTTGTTCTGACATCTGTGTCAAGGCAATCACTGGGACTATTCAAGTATTTAAACTTTGAATGTTTAATATTTTTCTACTAGTAATAGCGGGCTTTAACAGTCCATTTGCTAGTAGGATTGGACCACTGAGGTCAGTTTTTTGCAACTATGAAAATGCTTCAATTTTTTTAAGTGTTTAAGGACAATGTACTGAGAAATTCTTCATCAGAATGTCATCATGTCTAACGCACTTGTGTGTCTTTCTTGCTTCCAGTGTTGCATGGTGAATTGTTGGGCAAAGCAGAAATGAAACCCAGGAGACATGACCTCATAACTCTGTTTTATCAGCTGACCAGTCAGTGCAATTTCACAGAGTACAAGATGAGCTACTAAAGTTTACTAATCATAATTCCACCATTCTCATCTGATCAAGATCCAGAAAGCAATGGATTTTCTTCCCAACTTATTCATGGCTCCTATTAAAGCAAAATAAAAATGCATTATTTTTAAATATTTGTTTTCTTCTCATCACTGAAGCAGTTCTGTCTAAATGTCAAATTTCCAGAATGTTTTGCATTTCAGTGCGCATATATTCACAACAACATTCCTCATTTATACTTCCACTTCATTTTACCTTGCCTCCTGATGTTTTTTGTCAGAAGATACCTATTCCCTATCATGTATTTATTTAATAGATATATGTGTGTGTCTCTGTGTCTGTGTCTCTGTGTGTGTATACACACACAACCAACCTAAATAATATAAAGTTTTCTTGACTGGTTAATCCCATAGACAAAAGGAAATTCTTTGCACACGTGTCAGTAATGGCAAGAAACTACAAAAGAAATCTACTGTAGTTTTTCATCTGCCCGCATCTTGAGACTGCATCATTTCTGTGCAGCTGACAAGCTTTTGACAAGCGGAATAAAACCCTAATGACTAAGCACATTCTGAAGGATGAACATTACTTTGGGGCTCCTGATCAAATTTAGTCCATTTGCTCAGCTGTTGGTCTGATTTCAGATATAAAACTAGTGAAGAACATTGAATATTTTTATTTTGTTCACTGATATATTTCAGTATTAAATTACTATATGAAAAATTGCAGATGAAGCTTACTTACATATGAATATTTCTTACTTACATATGAACATCTCCCAAGCTGTTATAACTTACACTTGACCTGATAATTTTAGGTCATTTTTAGTGTTATATGCATTTAAAGCAGACATAATTCAAAGATAACCATAATGTTCATATTCATATACACATATACATTTAAATTGGGTTTACTGTGTTGACAGCAGCATGGCAACTGAGATGCTGAAAATGAATGGAAGAGAGATACCTTTTACAGGTATGTAGTTTTGGGCTATTTTGATTATACAGGCAATAAAATTTTAGCTCGCTGCTGGTGACTGCCTTCCAAAACTGAATAAAGAAAAGCTGAATGTCTAAGGAATTAATTATAGATGATAATGTGGTGTAATCACTGTAGTTCATGAGTGTTAAAGGTTCTTGATGTCTAAAGGATCAATCTCTAATGAATTCCATTAATTTGATGATACTCCCTGATGAAGTTTCTGTAACCATAATGTAGTGACTGTTGAAATAAATGAAAAAAACACATTAACATTCTGTCCAAAATGTAGAGTAAAAGATCCCTAATTTTAGGACTGCACATGGTTTGGCCCTTCCTTAAACAGTTGTAATTAGACTTCATGTGAATTGGTGTTCAAAGAACACAGCTGAAAAAAATGTAGACTCGTGTTAAGCATCTGTTAAAAATTATTTGTCTAATTGAAAATATGTTCTTTAAATGTACCAATTTTGATGTTTTAATGGTCATATTTCTGTTGTAAGACATTCTGCATTTTTAAGCACAAAGAAAATCATAGCATTTGAGTAGTAGATTGCCTAACTGGATGTTTTAAATAGCTGAGAGAAGATAAGTTTTCATGGGCAGTGCAAAAGTAATGTAATTACACTGAGGATTTGTCTTTGAACTCAAGATAACACAAAAATATATTAAGAAGAAAAAGACCAGATTTGAAGTCTGATCTAAACTCAAAGTTCAATACCTAATTGGTACCTCAGGGTTGTGTCCAGCTGAGTTTCAAATATCTCCAAGGATGGGAATTACAATATTTGGCCTCTCAGAGTGGGGGAAAAAAAAGCCCCCAAACTTAATATCTAATTGGAATTTCTCTAATTGCAGCTGGATTCTTCTCATCCATTCAGTTTGCACTTGTGAGAACAGTCTGGCTCTATTAGGTATACAACCTCCCATTTGGTGGATGAAGACTGTAATTAGGCTTGTCTTTAGCCTTTTCTTCAGGCTGAAGAAATCCTGCTCCCAGAGTTTCTTCTTGAACGTCATGTTCTCCAGCTCCCTAATCATTCTGGTGACTCTTACTGAATATCCAATATCTTGTTGCCTTTATTATGTTGGGGAGCCTAAAACTGATACAGTAGTCCAGATGCAGTCCTACAATTGACAGAGTTTAAGAATCAATTCCTGAACTTGATGGCTATACTGTCACTAATACAGCCTTCTATGTGGTTGGCCTTCATCACCTCAAGAGCCTAATTTTGAATTGTGTCCAATTTTTTGTCTGCCAGGATCATCAGGCCTTTTTTATGCAAAGTTCCTTCCAAGCCTGTTGGTCTTTGGCCTATACTGTCATGGGAGGTTTTTCTGGTACAGATACAAAACTTTGAACTTCCTATTTTATTTTAACTTCAGCTTTGTGGAAACTCAACATTCACTTAAGGAAGGACTAGCACACTCTTGCAGCCTGTCGAGGTTCCTCTACACAGCAGCCCAGTCTTCCAGAACACTGACTAGTTCCCTGTTTGCATAAAATCATAGCATCATACGGCCTTGTTGAACTTCATGAGGTCCACATGGGCCTATTCCTCAAGCCTGCCAAGGTCCCTCTGGATGGCATCCCTTCCTTCTAGACTATCAACTGCACCACTCACCGTGGTGTCAGCTGTAAACTTGCTGAAGGTGCACTCAACCCCACTATCTATATTGCTGAAGATATTAAATAATATTGGTCCTCATATGGACCCTTGAGGGGCACCACTGATTACTGGTTTCCAGTTGGACACTGAGCCATTGACTGGAATTCTTTGGATGCAGCCTTTCAGCCAATTCCTTGTCCATCTATACAGTGCATACATTAAATCCTTCTCTCTCCAATTTAGCACTGAGAATGCCTTGTGGGACCATGTCAATGGCCTTACATAGATCCAGGTAGTTCTTCCCTTGTCCACGGATGCTGTCACGTACTTTGGTGTCATCTGTGAAATTTCAAAGGATGGTTTATGTCCTTTCATCTAGGCCATTAGAAGAGATGTTAAACAACATCACTTCTGTCTCAGATACTGAAGAATACCACTTGTAACTGCTCACTATCTGAATTTTCACTGCTGATCAAAATCTTTTGAGCTAAGAAGTACGACCAATACAGCCTGCTAAAGCTTTATTTCACCTACACAACAACAATGATACTGTTGGAATGAGTGGCAAAGGCTTTGCTAAAGTTAAGATAAACAATATCCACTCCTCTATCATCTATGGATGTAGTTTTTTCATCATAGAAAGTAAAAGCTTGGTCCAGCATGATTGTTACTTGAGAAATCTGTGCTGGCTTTCCCAAACACATCTCATATTTCACATGCTTCAAAATGGATTCCAGGACCTTCCTGGGGAATTAGGTACACCTCACCAAATTCTAATGTTCCCCAGATCCTCTTTCACTTCTTCGTCAAAGATGTGTGTGGTATTTTTCTTTTTTCAGTGATGAGGAACATTCCCTAATTGCTGTGACCTTTCAAAGATGATCAGTAGCCACTTCCTCTCAGTCCTGATTTGTGGGTCAGAGATGCTTGATTCTGGTGAAATCCTTGAGGGAACTTGTTTGTCTTCACCTGTTTATGTGACACGATATTTAGTAAGTGGATATCATCATATGGACAAAGAGACTTATTTCTGTTGCTGGAAGTTACACTCTGTAGGTATTTTGCATTGCCAATCCACAAGCTTCGTACTGATCACCTGACAGTGGAGACTCTCAGGACCTGTCCGGTCTTATGTTGGTCTGAGATGGTTTTGATTTCCCTAACACTAAAATGGCCACTGCCTGACCTCTTGTACATGAAACCCTGTAAATACTGTATCAGCTGAAGGTGACACCACAAAGTGATTCCGCCATAGAAGACAGTGTTTCTTTATGTTCACTGAGATGAGGGAAGGCTGTTATGGGATTTCTAAACACTGTTTGGAAACTTGAGAATGAAGCAGACCGTAATAAGAAAACCCAAGCAGACCCAGACCCCGGCTGCAATAAGAAAACCTCAGCAGATCCCCCAGGCGGAGGGGATGGAGGAAGAAACTCATACTCTAGAGTGCTTACTTCTAGTGAATACCTCAGGATGCTGCTGACTAGCTGCAATACTCCCTTACCCCCTTCCTTGAGGAAGTTTGAAACTGTCAATCTTAGGACCCAGAGTGGTGGGTAAAATGTAACACTGGAGAAACAAGGTAGATGCTAGGAAGGTTGTTTTTTTCTTTGGGGTTTTGGTTCAGTTTATTATTATTATTATTATTATTTCTTTCACCCACTTAACAATGTTAATATTATCATTAATATAGTTTTCTGTATTACTCTGGATTGTTAGTGTTGATAATACTGCAACTTGACTAATAAAAACTGTTTGGTCTTTGTTACAATGATAAAACAACAATTGGACCAAAAGTATATTTTATCTTTTTATAATTAACGTTTTCCCTTTTTTCCAAAAGACAAAAATTTCCAGCCACCTCGCCTTCATAGTCTCCCCTTGTGCAAGCACAACCTACCTGCTCTTCTGGGTTTGGACACTTGTTTGTGCAGGGTCTTTGCAAGGAACTGGGCGATCTCCTGTTCATCTTCCCTGATCCTCTGTTGCCTGACCCTCCTCCCACTGGACTTTCATCTGGTGGCTCAGTGCCACCACCACAGGATACCTCCCACAGGTGAGGCCACCAGTATCTTCAGCCTAAGGAAGAGGCACCAAGAATTTCTTGCAGCCTGAGATCTGCATGGTTGTGTACTTCCTTAAGAGCTCCATCTGAGTCAAGGTCTTCACCATGCTGGAGTCATGCCGTGTGGCACACCACCGCCTTATGCAGAACTGTGTTGTATTAAGCACTACCTGTGGGCTACCTCTTCAATTGAGAGGCTGAGAATAAGGACTTGTCAGAAAAAGAAAATCAGAAAGTACAATTTTAAAAATCTTTAAGAGAAAGCAGCATGATCTAACGGATTTGAAATATTATTGTGTTGCTTATGGCACATAAAATACCTGTAGACATTCACTTTGTCCTTGTCTTTGCTTTTCTTCACGTAAACCTGAAAATTTATTTTCCCTGATGAAGAATATATGTTTTTTTAGCTAACTGAGCTACAGCAAGGGAATGAACGACCTTCAAAGTCTTCTCTCTGTATCCATGATACAGTTCTCATTACCACTAAAAGCAACAGAGGCCTGTGGAAGATGAAAGCCCAAATGAGTAAGTGTAAAACTGTTAAAGACTAGCAGAGCTGGCAGAGAGGGTGGAAAATGTGAGTTCTGTTACTTCTAGACAAAACCCAGAAACTTTTTCCTCATGTCTAACTACAACATACACCATTGTCAACAGAAAGTAGAAACAGTTGACAGCAGCACACAAAAGCATTTCCCAAAGCTACTACTAGCAATTTCAATACATTAACCGCAGACAATAATGGACAGCATTTTCAATTTGAATAGACATTTTCTGGGCATTGAAAGAACACTGAACAGAGATGTGAATATTACTGAAGAGCTGTGAGGTACAGAAATAAAAAAGAAATAGTGAGGGAGATTATTTCTGTCCTTAATTGTTCATGGATTGCATGAAGTCCACTTCTTTCCGTTAGAAAAGCTAAATACTATATTTGCTCTTACAGTTACAGGAGTGTTAATAAAAAAGGATTAATTTTTATAAAAGCCATGCTAGTTCTTATATTGTTCACAATTTAAAATGTATTTGTATAAAATAACTTCATACAACTAAGTTCATAATAAATTTAAGTCAAAGGAGAGTTTTGTTAAACATGCTTTTGAAGAAGTTTTCATTGAATAATTCATTCTCCTTCATCCCGTGCTTGAAGACCACAGGAGACAGTAAGAACTTTCTAACTGATAGGTTTTAGAGCAAGCTGATACCTGAATTGTGCCTATTCAAGTTGCTTGTGCTTAGCAATATACACAGATTTGTAATTAAGTTCTTCAATTAGTATGTTATGATTGAGCTACAAGATGAATAGTTGTTTAATCTGTTACAAAATACTCTGGATTTTTTTCATTTGTGGATATTCTTAATAGCCTCTTTGTCTTAGACTCTTTCTGTCACAGACCTGGAATTACGTATCTATTGCAGTGTCATGCCTTCCGTTGTTCCTTTAGCTCTGTTTCTTTATATAGCTATAATTTGTCTTTTTTTCTTCTTTTTATTTAAGAATCTGGGTTTCCTTTTGTTGTAATATATATAATATCCTTTTCCTGTAAAACTAGGTTGTTGGATAAAGGCAAATATACATTAAAATGGAAATACCAAACACTGTAAACCTACATAAAATTGATATATAATTAAAAACAAACACATACATCAGTGACATTAATTATAAATAGATGGTAATAGAACTAGGTCCAAAAAATATAAGACCTGAAGTTTTCCCACCTTATCTAGATTAAATATTCTTTATTTTCCAGGAGCAAAAAATGAACAGATGCAGTAGTCATGATCATGGAGATATATTTTACTGTACTATATGACTTTATGTTCAATGGTGGGAGAAGAAAAATGTATGTAAGTAGAGGAATGAGACAAAGCAGGTTTCTGTGAAAAACCTAAATCAAGCTCACATTTAAGAGTAGACAGCACAAGAGTAGAAAATATGTGTTTGCCTGGTCAAGCTGATGAAGCAGACCTAGTGATGGCCAAGCAGTGAGTATATTTACAATACTGTAACGCACTGCATCAGAAACAAACAGAAGGAATTGGAAATCAGTGTGCATTTGCAGAGCTATGTTGGGATAGCTTGCATGGCTGGAATGTTGGGATGGGTGGATTGAGGGTCTTTAGAAAAGACAAGCTAGGAAAGTAAAAGAGCGTGTGGCAGTGTGTGATGTAAAGGTGGGGCTGGAATGCAAGTTTTCCCTTGGGACAGGTCATGAGGCAGTCAAGAGTTTTTAAGTAAGGGTCAGAAGACAGACAAACAGAAGTGATACCAGGATGGGTACCTGTTATGCCTAATCAAGAAGAGGAAGTAGATGAAGCCTTCTTTATACAACAGTAAGAAACCTCACAATTCAGGACTTGGTATTCATGGGGGACTCCAGCCACCTGGACAGCTGCAGAATGAGTAATATGACTGGATACAATCAATCCAGGAAATTTCTGGGGGGTGTTAATGGCAATTTCTTGATGCAGCTGCTTCATGAGCTGACTAGAGGGGATTTTCTGCTGCGCCTGTTGAGGCTCAGACTAGCTAAATAAGTAAAGTCTTACAGCAGCCTTGGTGAACAAAGGCTGTGGACAGAGTGAGCAAGGCATGTTAGAGTCACAACCATGGAACCTGGAAAAGCAGATTCTGGTTTGTTGAAAGACCTGCTTGAAAGGATATAGTGGGAGACTGCCCTGGAGGGCCAAGAGGCCCAGGAGATCTGGCTCATCTTCATGGGTGACCTCCTCAGAGCACAAGAACAATGCACAGAAAGTAAGGCAGGCCCACTTGGATGAACAGGGAATTCTTAATTGAGTTCAAATTGTAAAAGGACTCATTGACAAGAATGGGCTGGGTACTGAACAGAGGCAGGAATGCCAAAGCTCATCTGGGTTGAAAACTGGAAAGGATGTGAAGGTCAACAGGATATGTTTCTGTAAGTGCCTCAGCTGCAAAAGGAAAGTTAAGAAAAGGTGAGCTTGGTCCCCAGGAGGACTTGGGACACAGTTACAAAAGGCATGGAAAAGGCCAAGGTGGTCAAACACTGGAACAGCCTGCCTAAAGAACTTGTGGGCCTTCCATCCTTGGAGATATTCAAAACCCAGCTAGACACAGCTCTAAGCAACCTGCTATAAGTGGACCTGGTATGAGAAGATGTTGCACTAGAGGGCCTCCATAGGTGTCTTCCTATATACATGATTCAATGAAAATACTTTTTAATATTCTAAGGAATTGATTTAAGAAGAAAATAAAATTAATTCAGTTTGCATTTTTTTTCCCCTAACAAAATTATCTTCCTAACAGGTATTCTTCAGTTTATAAACATATAAACCTATAACGATTAGTGTTTACTTCTTTTCATAGATATTCTTAATGTAATACATGTATTATTACCAAAATTGCTTGAGAGTAATGAAGAAGAGGTGATAAACCCTTTAATGAAGTTACACATAAAAAAAATGGTACTTTTGTTTTATTTTCCTTTACCAAGTGCTGCTGAGAATGTATGATATTTGAGAAGAATTGTAAGGGAATTTTAAGCACATCTATGTATAAATTCTGGTTTGTGTTCTTAATCATCACAACTCCTTCCTTCCATATTTTAATTAAAATATTTATAAATAAAGGAAAAGTTTATTTTTATTTCTTATTTAGATGTTTGGAACGCTACTTTAAATATTCACTATTGGTATTGACATTTACTAATAAAACACAGACTTTCTATTTATATATGTATGCAGAAACGTATATATAGCATGTTAATATACTGGAAAATTAACAGTTTCTCCTTTGATAATCTAAGTTAAGCAAAACTGGTTTTAATCTAAAAAAAACCCCAAAACCAACCAGGAGTGGAGGTTTGAAACATTTTCTGCAGAAAAAGGACAACTTTTCTGTAACCATGACTCTTTTGTCAGATGAGGAAATGGACAGTAGTCAAATACATGTACAGTTAAAGCAATTAATCTGTAAATAACAGAATTATAGATATCTAATATTAATACAAAATTATAATATTCTGCTTACCTTGTCATTTCTCCCTTCCACAAAGGAAAACAGAGCATTTCTATTTCTTTTCAAGATTTTGTGTGAAAACAAGGAGTAAGGGCAGCTGAATTTCAGTGGAAGTAATCTATTTTTATTCTTTTTTAGATTACATTTCTGGTTTACATATAGAATTACTTGAATAACGTTGCTTATATTAATAGCAATATTGTACAATAAAATAATTATACTGAACTTCCTGATACAGAAATTTCCAGGACTCTTAACCTTTAAATATTTTGTTGTAAACAATATTCATCATACTGGTTTTGGTTCTGATACTTATTTACAATAATAATTATAAATGTAATTAGTTGATAACATGATCATGTCAAAACACTGTTGAACTACTGAAAATATTTTAAAACTGTGGAGCAAATACAACAATAGAAGGTTCAAAAACTGATGATTGTGTGGGAATTTCTTCACTGAAACCTACTTACAGGTATTAAAATATGTAAAGATATCAAAATCACTTTGCAATATTAGCACACAGAGAAAAACAAGGTCTTAACCTGAAAGAATCTACAGCTATGACACAATGATGAGAAACGCAAAGTAATTGTGGACTTGTGCAAAAGACATCAACTATATCAGTAATAGAAGCATTATTTCATAAAAATTGTTCAAATTGCTTTGCAAACAGAGAGGGAGGGTTTGACATTTGCTTTACACACATCACTGTAGGCATGAGCTTCCTCTGTATCCTTCTCTATAAGCAAATCTACCAGGATTTGAACTTTCCTGTGAAGGCGGTGAAGTCACAAAACTATATTTAAAATGGAGTATATTTACTCATGATCCAATTCACTATTTTCTGTAATACCTTTTCAAGTATCTGATACTAAGAAGTCCCAGACTGTGCAGATATGCTAACAGAGATGCTCATGGGTGCTCTTTTAGATGCTTTCCTGAGTCACAGTCAGACTTCTGCTATATATTTTCTGGAGAATAAAATGGGATTTAGTCTGAATACTCCCTCACATCCTCCTCCCTCTACAAATATATCTGATATCATTTGACTTTAAAAAGTTAAGGAAAAAACATATTGAACTTTTGTCATAAGGAACATAGAACTACTGTATCTGAGTTAGGACATAAGAATTAAGAAGCATAACACCTTTCTGAATTAGGGCTGCATTGGAGAGCTGGTATGCTGGGATCTCATAAAAATGAAAAGCCCCTTGAATTCCAGTAAATAAAACTGTAAACAAAACAGCATGTATGACTGTTTGGTTAATATTATGGTCTAACACTAAAAACTTGCATTTTTACTCTTGATCATAGATAAAATGTGTCCTTGAGCAAAGGACACTTAGATTCTTAAAGTATTCAGACATAAATTTGCCAGATCCAGAGTCTGTAAAATTACTGTTAATTTTTTCTTCTGCTTTGGATCAAACTTTTAATCATATCATGTCTTTTTCTTCTTTTGCTTCATAGCTTGTCCTTGCTTTGTCCTTTTCTACTTACATATTGTGAAGGGGACTCCAATCTAAGTGATGCTATATTGCAAAAAAAAAATCATAAGGCTACTGTGAAGGTTTATGCAACATATTTACTTTCCTAGTCAGTCATCCAGTTTCCTATTAGTGGTAAAAGAAATAATATGATAAAAGACAGAAGCCTCTTAGCAGATGGTAAACATTTGTATGTCTAACACATTACTTGGTCAGATTTTAGAAAACAACACTCTGTGCAGGTTTGCTTGTCAGGTATCAAAATAAATCTTCCAACTGGATCTGCTTATGTTAAGCTGACTACGCAGTGGTGGTAGATAGATCTTAGGTAGGAAGGCTTTACACTCATTTCATCTCACCTGCCAGGAGAATGCCTCATCTACCAGGACACTTTGTTGTAACCGCAGGAACACTCAGACAGCAGAAAGAACTTTGGCTTGTGTCTCTCTTCTTACCCATTTGTGTATCCTAAGAAATATAAAATATGGGGAGAAGCTGTCTTGGAAACACAAGAAACAGTTCCAGCCTCTGAATCATGATTCAAAGAGATAACTGATCTGATTTTATGCAAGAAACAGCAGTATTATTATTTGAGCCATAGTTTAGCACTCTAGCTGTTGTCTATCCCAGTCTGAGAACTTAACTGTATCCAGTGAACTTGCATGCCTAACTTGGTTTTGGTGAATTGTATGCCTACAGTCAGGTGCCTCTTAATGCAATTCTGAACATTACAATGTCCAAGTATTCTTTTTGGATCTCTGCATTTGCCCTCACATCTCCAGAAAATTTGCTCTCCTGACTACAGAGAGTGAGCTCCAAGACATTTTAAAAGTTTGTTGGGCGATGGGTTGTGGTTTGGTTTTTGTGTGTGTGTGTGTTTTGTTGTTTTTTGTTTGTTTGTTTGTTTCTTGTGGGGAGGAATAAATGTTTTAGCCCATGTTCACCTCCGAGAGGAAAAGATATCAGGTGGTCCTGTCTTCACATTTCACTGAAGTTGAGGGATATGTCCGATGTATAAATTATCTCTATTTCTGAGGGGAAAAAAATGAGGTTTCTTTTTAAGAAAAGTAGGAGCAGAGGAGAAATATATTTCAAGTTTTAAAATCTCCTTATAAGTAAGCACAAAGTAATGCTCCAGAGAAGAGGATTGTTTTTCGCTTTTCCTATGTCTGTCCATCTTCCCATTGAATTTCAAATTGTAAGCATATTTTCATGAAAGCAATTTTAATTTTATTTTCATTAGTTTCATTTTTTTCTACCTACCTTTAAAAATTTATATTTTCAAAAAGCTTTCTAGTGGTATAGTATTACATGTCAGTAACCACCCAGGCAACAGCTAGAAACAATTCTTGAGTGACTACTATTTGTGTATTTGAAGTGCTGAATTTGCACGTAGTCAAAACCAATTTTTTTTTTTTTAATTACCTTAATCGCACTTGTCATTTCCTTTCTCTCCACTCCACTCCCCATTTTCATTTCTATTTTTATAACAGTGGAAATTCATAGCATTGTTATTTTTTAAATGTGAGATGTAAGCAAGAGGTTTGTTTTGATTTCTCTCACTATTGAAACAGATATATGAAAATGAGCACAGAAAATGGTTCAGATTTCAGTCAGAACAACAGAATTTATCAAGGCTTATACTCTGAATTTAAAGTTGAAGGAGTTTTTACTAAATCTGTATTTGAAAAACTAGATAATTTTAACAAACTCTAATGTTGGGTTATAAGATTAAGTTCCTCTTAATTCACAATAAAAGAACCCCTACAATTGTCAATTACATTTGTGAAATGTAGAGAAACTAATGGCTTCAAGGCCACTTAAACACATACAATATTGTTTAAAACGAACTGCCTCATTGCCTTGTCCAAAGAGTAGGGAAAAAACAACCCCACGAGTTTTAAATTGAGAAGAAATATTTTAATGTATCCTAATCCATTTGGAAGTACTGATGTGTGCAAAGATCTTTAGTGATCACAAAAATTACCTGCCTAACCAGCAAGGTACAGTTCTATTTCAAGACCTAATATTTTTATCTGGGTGTAAAGACAGAAGTATGCTATGTAATATAATGTATAATAAGAAGCAAGAACAGCTACCCTATGCTAGGTTCAATCTTGTCACGCACAGCTGGAGAGTGATTGGGTATTTTGTGATCAGGGTTGTAAAGAATAACTGTGCTTGGCAAGTGTTTTGAGACACTTCTCATGTATGTTGCTTGGTATCTCTTTTTTGGGTCTGAATCTCCTTTGTATCCCCAGTATCACATCAGCTGTCTCATTTTAAAAGGCAGTGAAAACATAACTCAGAAAGTAACTGGAATTTGGGTAATGCATCAAGTATTTACTGAACAAGTCTACAATTTGTTGTGTTCTAATACAAAACACTACTCTGATCATTTCATTTTTATCTACTTTTAGCAAGTAATATTCACTCAGACAATATTGCAAGCAATGGCTAAAGAACATTGCCATTAACATCTGTACATGCAGTTCCTGGAAGAAACATTCTGACATTAAGTATAAAGGTTCTTGGAGTAAGACACATATAGGTGAACAGGACTTCTATATTTAAAGCAGACGTTGAAAAACAGCAATTAAAAAAAAAGTTACTTACTTTTTTCATTGTTTTCATGTTTGTGCATGTTTTAACAGATACCTCAAATGAAAATTCAGATTTACAGTTGAATGAGAATCCACGTTTTCCAAAATTCAGTGCTCATATAAGACTCCAAGATACTACTGAATCATTTATTGGGAGAGCAGCTGAAAGTGAAAAGGTGTCTCTCTGCATTTTCATTTCCCCAAAGTCAGAAGAGAGGGAGTTCCTGAAACAATGTCGGGTTAAAAATAATTTCCTACTCTCATTAATGCGGTTAGTGTTGGCACTGAGTAGTGAGTTCTAAAAAAACCAATAGATCAGTCTCTTTCTGTGTCATTTAAACTTGCTGTACACCATAATAAGATAAGAAGGAAGTTTTGGGGTTTGTGTTTGGGTTTCTTCCCCCCTTTCTCTAACCACAGACTCTCAATGTTTTGAGGACACTGTTTTTCTTTAAGACCTTAAGAAATACAGTAATAGAGAATCAATTCACAGAGTAACTAAAGAGTCTGAATATTAATAAATGTGCTTTATATAAGATGAAAAAAACCTTGAAAAGGATTATGTAATATGGTCAAAAAGTCAGCACATTTCCCATGTGGTAAAATCAGACTGAATTAACCAAAAGATGGACTCTAATTCTGACAATGAAATTCCACGACTAGGAATAAAATATGCTGTCCCATGCTCTTCCTATTCTCATTTGCCTTAGATCACTTTCAAATATTAGCCTAAAGTAAAACAAGTTTTTCTTTGTAATGATTCTGATGGGATGTCAGCACTTCAAACTGACAATATCTAACACAAGTGTTATGTTTATGTTTTATTTCCATTATTAAAGTGAAATGACATAAGCATGAAAGAGATACAAGTACAGACTTATCTCAAATTGAACTAACAGTTGTTACATTCCCTGTTTTTATGGAATTTATGTTCACCTTCAGGAACAATAGAACAATTTAATGGAGTCATATTTTTTCTTAAGGGACACATCAACTGCAGCAGCTTTGATTTCATGTCAACACTTGGAGATATAATGAAGACTAATGTTAACTAAATGTCAAACAGAAAACATTTAGAAAAATGGAAAGTGATCAAAAAAAGGTCTTCTATTGCTCTGTGAGATACTTCTGAGTTTCACAGGTTCTCTTCTGGATCTTTAGTGTTATCAGCATGTTGAGGAGATTGCTCATATCATATATGCCAAATCCTGCCCTGAAATGCACATGTGGATGTCTCAAATACCCTAGAATATCTCAAATAGTAGCAAACCGCTATGGTTAGGCAGCTGAATTGAGTAGTTTTCAGATATACTTTCAGAGCTCAAGCACTTAGTTTGTATGAGAACACCTGCATTTGGACACCCATATTTTTCTGTCTGCACTTTGGTTTTAAATTCTCTGTAAGACTATCTCAGGTGTATTTCTGCTCTTGTTCGTATTCTCTTCTTAATTAATTTCTAGTTAATCTGTAAAAAATTACTTTGTCATTTTTCACTAATCAGTCTAAGCATTTTACCATTGTGAAAATTTATTTCTAAGAATAAACTCTCAATCTTTTTCCTTTCCCTCTCCTCTCCTCTCCTTCCCTTTCCCTTTCCCTTTCCCTTTCCCTTTCCCTTTCCTTCCTTATCTCAAGGCCTCTAGGCCTTCAGTCTCCCAGATATTCTGAAATACACAGAATAGAGGTATGTTAGTAAAATAATGTAATTGATTATAAAGAACTTTAATGAAGATACTGCTTTGCTTTTATTGCAACCACACTTTGCAACCTTATAGCACTATCTGAATTTAGCTATATTACACCGGTTATATCCATTGTATTTGCCTATTATACTTATGTTTATGCATCATTTTGTACCTTTAAAAATACAAAAATCCCTAATTTCCACATTAGTTTATATTGAATTGCTGAATTTCTAAGAATAACTAATGTACACTAAAAAAACTATTAATTCTATTATTGTTTTCTTGCTAAAGTAGCTTGCTATAGATAACTAGGTACTTGTTAGATTTGAATCCATTTTTGGAATTATAAAGATTTGAGAGTTATTTTCTTATTGACATTGTTGGAAATTCGTGGGTCAACAGTAAAATAGCTGAAAATATGCTATGAAAGAAATATGCAGTAGTGCTCAAAGATGTAAATTATCATTTTATTAAAATTAATCTTGTGGAATTGATTATTATAGTGCAGTTCACTCTTTAATTGAGGTCTCATTATTTTGATTTCTGAGAAGTCTGAACATAAGCTGTAACTTTTTTTTCTGTAATGTAAACATGTATGATAAAAAGGTACATTCTGAATAAACTATATTTTAGAATAATAGTTTTACTTAGTATGTATAATAATGCCTGAAAAAATTATGAACTTTTAGATTTTTTTCCTTGAAAATGGAAAATAAGGAGGTCAGAGAGGCAGCAGTGGAAGACACTCACAACCATAGCTAACATGAAATATAGGAACGGCCAAATCGTTACTGCAACACTGTTTCTTTATGTGGTATCAAAAAATAGGTGTCAGATGCAATGTTAAGCAGTAAAACTCTGTTGATTATTACAGTGCATTGTATTAATTTCCACTACTTGTAAATCTTAACAATTATTTATTTTTAAACTGTGAATAAAATAACTTGTGTGTGAAAAGCTCTGTGCATAGTTCACAGGATCTTCTAACCTCTGTCATCAGCAGTCATCTCTTTTCACACTGAAACAAGGTGAAAGATAATGCAATGTGAAAACAAAACACTGCAATGCTAATAGTTCTGATAAATAGTTCTGATAAATAGTTCTGATGCATCCAGAGCAGGGATTTTGCACTTAAATTGGCACCTTCTTAGATATTCCTCCAGTTGTCCCAGTCTTTAACCCCCAAAACAATGCAGTTGTGAGCGTTTTTAACTTTAAAATTTACTGATTGCCTAGACTTACATTTCTATATTTGTTTCAAAGGTCTTCACCACTTCTATGGTTGAAGTAGTTCAGTATTCTTTTTTTCTAACTGGACACTAATGGTATATACAAACCAGAGGTTGCTGTCATGAAACCTTTCCAGATTTTGTCTGCTAATAAATTTAGACACCTTTTCAGTAAGGACATTTCTGGTCTTTGGGCTAATGAGAATGAATAAAAGAACAGCTGTGGGCAGGGAAGGTGTTCAAGAAGAGTTACTACTGCTCAGTGAGCATTACTTCAAAGTGACATTGCCTCAAAGCATGAGAGCATGTCCTCACCATCATCACCTCTCCTGGTCAGTGAATTCTGAGCTATCTTTCAGACAAGGTAATCTTCTGAAGTAAGACACCAATGATTTTAAAATGGGTGACTTTCAAACACCACTATTTTAAGCACTTTCTGTGAGCTCTTAGAAGTTACATAAAGAACATATTGACTTTAGGTGTCTTTCTTCTGCATGCCTGCAGATTTTGCCATTATTATACATCCTCTCCTCTCTTTGCCCTATGAGGAACACCTTGATTAGGATCAGGTAGCTCTTAGGTGTCTGTTTTCTTTACTAAATCTAGCAATTTATTGAACTGAACAGCTATAACTTGAGCTTTAAATTGCTTACTTTTGTTGTATGTTTGGTCTATACTTCATTCGATGTTTCTATAGTTCCCTACTGCTGTGATTTTACTTAGAATGTAATCTTCTACCAGTACATACAATACTACTATTGTCCCCAGAGAAAGTCTGTCCTTTTCTCATTCTTACACTCTTCCTGGATCTCAGGACAAATCTTCTCCAATGGTCTGACTTCAGAAAGGATTTCTTCCTTTTCTTTTTCTATTCAGGGGAAATTATTTTTAGATCTACAAGGTCAATTCTACTTTTTTTGAACTGTCAGTTAATGTAATACATGAGAAATATGAGAGGAAAGATTGGCTCCATAGATCAAGATGTAGAATCTTTCCATCAGTTAAAACAGCTGAGAAAATGTGCCATTAGCACCCACCATCTGACAGGCCAGTGATAATAGATATGAGTCATATTGGTGTTGTTTTTCACAAAACTTTATGAGATATAAAGAAAGGAACTGAAAGATTATCAACTCTTGACTGTAAAAATCAGATTTAAAAAAAACAAAACAACACACAAATAACCAACACCCAACCACTGTTGCCTCAAAAAATTAAAACAGAGAAAAAAAACCTAAACAGCAAAACTATGAAACTATGGTGGTTAGAAAATTATTATTAGTGTAACAGAGGTATATATGGCATATCTACTCAGCTTAAAGGAAAAACAAGGGACACGTCCATGATTTGACTTTTCAGTACTCCAATGAGTCATCAAACATGCATGATTTTCAGCATGAAATAAACAAAACAATAAAACCCAGTCACAGCAACAAGCAAACACCCATAGCTTTAACAGCTGACCTAATCACAAGCGGCTATTTCTCTTTCAGTACGTTTAACATCTACCTGAGGCATTGCAGTAACAGTTCCCTGCTCCCTGTCATCCATTTCAGCTTTTGTGTTACTTCTATGCTGTAGGCAAGTTTAATAAAACAAGAATTTAGGGATTTGAATTAATTATATTTTAAATAGTTAAATATTTGGTTATAGATTAGGTCCATTCAGTATTCCCTACTATTTTATTAATAGTGTTCTAGTCTCTTTCTTTAAAAAAAAAAAAGGGGGGGGGGGGGGAGCAGGGAAAGAACGAAAACCCAACTTTCTTTTTGTCTTGTCATGGAGTCTCAAAACAATCCCACATGGATCAGAGTCTCAGTCTTAGCTAAGAAAAAATTGCATAGGCTTTTTGACAATGTCACTTCAATTATATAGTCATCAGTGTTTTCACAGTAGGACACAAAAGCTGGTGATGGGTTTGCTTTCCCCAGGGTTCAGTTGTCAGCTATAGGGTTGACATGGATACACCTAAAGTGATTGGACTAAGATGCCAGTTTCCCATTGGGAAGTGAATAAAAAATTTGCTACTACCAAGTATGACCTCAGTCATCCCCTCCCAGTAGTAAAAATGATTAGTCTTATGAAGTACAGAGAATATTTTTTTTAGGTTCATACTTTCATTATCATGTGCATTTAAAAAATACTCCAAACTGAAAGTTCCACTCCACCATGAAATCTGCAGTATAGATTGTTGGTACAATGTACTTCCCAATGATCCTGAAATTAACAGTACTCTTGGGGTGGGGGGGCATGCGGGGAGCAGTATAAGTCATATGTCATCTCTTCCAAGTCTCAAAAGAAACTTGAATTTTTCATTGTTGACTGAATTGAATGCAGAAACTGCAAGATATACCAGTTCTTCTGGGAAAGAAGGGGAAAGAATAATACCCTACCGTAGCCAACAGTCCAATCTATGTAAAGCACTAAAATGCTTTCTTGTATTTCTACCTGTACCATTAGTTTTGAACACTTCAAAGAAAATAGCTCAGATCCTTCAGGTCACAAACAATGTAACTTTTTAAAGATTTCAGCATAGATACTTAGTATGCAGACAAGACTAAATTCTGCTACATAACCAGAGACAACTTTGTATGCAGTCTTGTCCGTGATACTGTAAAATGTATAATCCTGTCCTGGCAAATATAATACTAAACCCATAGCTGATCTACAGATCCTTTGGACCAGACACTGGAGGCTAATCAGAAAGAATAAATACTGAGACATTTCACAGAATCATAGAATGCTTTGAGTTGCAAAAGATCTTTAAAGATCCACTAATCCAACCCCACTGCCATCAATACGAACATCTTCCACTAGATTAGGCTGATCAAAGCCCCATCCAATGTGACTTTGAAATATTCCAGTGATGGGGCATCCACAACTTCTCTGGGAAACCTGTTCCAGTGGTTCACTACCCCTTTCTAACTTGTCCTGGTTTTGGCTGGGATAGTTAATTTTCTTCTTAGTAGTTGGTGTAGTGCTGTGTTTTAGCTCTGGTGTGAGAGCAATGTTGACAGCACACTGATGTTTTCAGGTGTTGCCAGGTCATGTTTATACTAAGTCAAGGACTTTTCAGTTTCTCAGGCCTTGCCAGCGAGAGGGCTGGAGGGGCACAAGAAATTAGGAGGGGACACAGCCAGGACAGCGGACCTGAGCCAGCCAAAAAGGTATTCCATACCATGGGACGTCATGTTTGGTACATAAACTTGGGGGGGGACGCATTGGCCGGGGCTGCTGATCGTTGCTCAGGGACTGGCTGGGCATCAGTCAGCGAGAGGTGAGCAGTTGTATTATGCATCATTTAGATTTTTTTTCTTCCTTCCCTTTGGATTTCATTCCTCTGCCCTTCTTCCTCCTTTTCATTATAACTGTTATTATTATTATTGTTCTTTCATTTTAATTTTATTTCTATTAACAAATTGTTCTTATCTCAACCCTTGAGTTTTACATTCCTTTCTGATCCTCCTCCCCACGGTCCTCGGTGAGGAGGGAGTGAGCAAGATGCTGTGTGGCACTTCATTACCAGCCAGGGTTAAACCACGACAGCCTTATGTTCAATAAAATCCAATCTAAGAGCAGAGAAGAGGGGGAAAATCATCCTTTTTATGCAGCCTATGATACAGTAGGCTTTCTGGGCTGCAGGCACATGTTGCTGACCCATGGCCAATTTTTTGTT
>JAVJGI010000014.1:38407082-38432321 GCA_035590275.1 Ibycter americanus
CTTTGCTTCCTCCCCGCCCCCCTCCCTTGGGAGTATAATAGGTTACTGATGATCTAAAGCTACTCTAAAATGGAGACTGTGGTCACAATATATGATAGGATGTATTTATAAAGCTAACTTAATCATCTGGTCAAAGATTCAACTAAGCTGTATCTATAGTATTTGCTCAGATAGATCACTCCTGTTTTCAAATGACATGGGCTGTTGTGGATAAAAGCAGGTTGTGGAACAATGCAGGGATGTGGAACTTACAAATCGTATCTGCACAAGTACTTATACAGGCCTGTGTAATTAATGTAGTTTGGTCTTGACATTTTAGCTTGGGGATTTTCATAAAATTGGTTTGGATGATATCTGTAACATTATCTTATAACATTTACCGAAATATCTATGATACCAAATAGGAAATGAATCTGACTGTGCTAATGGTACTTATCCTTTGAGAAATACTCCACCTTGGCACATAATCGGACAGGAAAATATTTGGGAAGGCAGGTAGGTAGGTAGGGGTCATAACATCAAGGTAAAATGTTCAATAGGAATAGGACATACTGCTAAGTGAGCTGTAAGGCTTAACTTACTGTTAGTATCAGTACTGACCATATAGACCAAGAAAATAAGGAAGGGAAGAAATGTGGTTTTATAGTTGCTTTTACTTAGTAAAATGCATTTAACGTTTGGGCATCTTGGTAATTCTTAATGAGAAAGGTGTATTTTAACTACAAACTGTCCCATATTCTTTGGTTTGGTTCTGTTTCATTTTTTACAAAATCTAGATGTCTGGGAATTTTTCCTAGAAGTGCACTTAGACTGGCCTCATTGGCTAGGCCTGTATTTGGCTGTGGACATCCTGAGACCCTGACACCAAACTTTACAA
This sequence comes from Ibycter americanus, assembly GCA_035590275.1. Lineage (NCBI taxonomy): Eukaryota > Metazoa > Chordata > Aves > Falconiformes > Falconidae > Ibycter > Ibycter americanus. The sequence goes on from JAVJGI010000014.1 coordinate 38,407,960, forward strand.
TATAGCTCACATTTAGATACATGAACTCTGTTTACCTCTGAAGCAGGCAGGTCACACCAAACTCTTGGGAATGGTCCTCAGCATATACTATCCCTGCCCCCCACATTATCTAAGTGATAGTATCAATAGATATTGATATAGATAATGATAGATAGTGCTGGTTAGCCTGAACCAAAACCATATGTGGGATGAGGCTAACAATGAACTGCTATGGCAGTTTATGGGCCAGTGCTTGAGCTCATAACCTGACACTGTGAGGGTTGTTTTTTTGGGGGTGGGGTGGTGGTGTTTGTTTTCAAATGGGATAAGTGTGTGATATCTAGAACTTAGTGTACACCATTTGAACCATTCTGCTCAGATCAGGCCGCAGCTAAGCAACCTTTTGGTAGCCTCTCTACATTTTATGTATTTAGATTTCTTCATGAAAGCTTGGGCTGTGTAGAATCATAACATCTGAGAGATAGAAAGCTGCTAGAAGGATGTACTGTTTCCCACAACATCCTGTCAAGAAGATACTGTTGATAGCAAAGCTGTTGGAGGCTCAAAAAGGAACTAAGCAAATTCATGGAAGGAAAAAAAAAAAAAAGCTTAAAAGGTTATACTATCTATTGTGCCAAAAGTGCCTAAACCACAAACTGATGGGAACTATCACTATATGCTTGCCTATTCTAATACCCTATGCTACTCATCAATGCTGAAGAAAAGTCATCAGGCCAAACAAATGTTTGGCTGACCTCACATTGCCTTTCTAGCATTAATATTCATCTCTTGATTTTTAAAACTATGCATACTGAATTTTCACAAATGGTAGAAGTTAACTTACTTCCGATCCTACAATATTCTGCTGGTTGAAAGCTTAACACTGTGACTGCCTTGTTCTGTGTGATCATCCTTGCGTTTGTGTTAAGAGCTTAGAACAAAGCCATGCTTTTGATTAACGTAATTATAAATGATGAAATAAAATGTGACAAACTTTGCAAAGCTAAAATGCAAAAAATAATACTGTGGACAATAATTGCTGAGGTATTCCAAAACACCAATTAAATTCACAGGACAAAAGCATTTTCCAGACCGCCAAACAAAAAAATGCGTAGGAGGACATGCCATAATATAGGAACAGCTGGTTTGGTTATTTTTTTTATTATCTTTTTTTCTCTGTAGTGGGAGTTTAGTAGGTTACTGAGGATCTAAAGCTACTCTAAAACAGAGATTGTGGTCAACATATATGATAGGTTGTATTTGTAAAGCTAACTTAGTCATCTGGTCAACATTTTTTGAGGCAGCTCTTTTTTTATCAAGAATCATCTCACTAGCTCAAACGCATCATTATTTTATCAACGTGATTTTAGTAGTGGTGTTATAAGTAACCCAATTCAAAACTCAATGCATTTATCACCTAGACAGTCTGTGGTGCGATAGTCTTCTTGTTGTCTCTTCTGAACTAATTAGAGGTGACAATTCAAAACATTTTTAGTAATACTGACAGCATGGGGACTTTTTGCCTGCTTCTAGCCATATTAAAACCATCAACAAAAAGCCTACACTACATAAATGTGCATGTTTATGTTGTGTAGGAATATTGAAAGTTCCTGCCTTTTCATTTTGGTTTGGTTTGTCTGTTAAATTTAAAAGGAATGAAAGGAGTGAAACTGTATGAAAGGACATAGTTGTGGTGATGCATTTCCCTCCCTCCCCTGGGCCGCTCTACGATCTTGGGAATTCCCATTAGGCCTTGGTCTTTGTGATTAGTTGGGTGGTTAAATGTCCCTTGTCTGTACCAGGAACTCTTGTATGGCTAAGGTGGGGAATGACACTTACCATACCAGGAACTTTGGTTGCCTGCCCAAGATGGGGAATGACAACAGGAATAATCAGTCATACCCAGACAGCCTCAGAACATTCCTTAGCCGAATCATAGCCTGAGTGGAATGGTATCATTGTTACTGGAATTTTGAAAAATTGCTAACCTGGAATGTGGCTAGGGTGGAAATTTACAAGTAACTAAAGCCAGTCATCTTGAGACCCTGCAAACAGCAGTCCTAGTGAGGCTCTTTGAACTCCCCTGGATAGCAGCACGCTGTGACTAGCATATCCCTCTGAGTGGGACGATGCTCAGAGTTCATGAACTTTCAAGTTTGTGAAGTTCAGAGGACTGTTGCCAAAAGCTGATGATGAGGCCTGGGCCAAAATCCTTCAGTCCTCAAGGCTCAACCCTTACCCGTTGAGAAATGCTGAGACATTTGAAGTGAGTGATTTCACTGAACTCAAGGGGAACATTTAACAGCTATACCTATCCTTTTGCGCTTGTGCATATGTGTGTGAATTGATTTAGATACCCTATAATCTCCAATCTGTAATTAAGTCACTGTTGGGATTGTAATAAATCCTATTGACTCACTTAGTACATGTTAAATTAGTCAATGATTAAGTGCTGCTAAAATCTCGTGATCCACCTTAGACATACACTGTTGTCCAAGTCTGAGACTAAGATTAGATCTAACTGCACCTAAGCTCTATCAGGAGCTTGGAAAGCAAGGGGATCTACTCTGAATCTCGTGATTCAATGGGAGGATTTCCTTGCTCTTTATATTTCTTCCATTAGATATAAACCATTAACAAAGTCTGAGACTAAGACTTGGCCTAGACGCACCCAATCTCTATCAGGAGTTTAGAAAGCAAGGGGGTCTCCTCTGAACTTCTTGACTCAACGGGAGGGTGTCCCTTCCCTTTGTATCTCTGGGCTCTGTGTAAATCATTCTAGCTTGACTCTAATCCAATTTTTGTTTGTATGCTTCATCCATGTAACAAGTGATAGAGCCTTGACATCGAACTTTGTTAAGTTGTATTTCTACAAATTCATATTAAAACTATTTTTGCTAATACCTTTGATGGTGATTTTTTAAGCAACATAAACTACTCATTTGCAACAATAATAAAGGCAGAAGATGAAGAATGCCTATTTTGAAATTCATTTCTGACAATAGAAAAAATAGAATTATATTGTCATGTTGCAGAACTAGCTTATTACCAGGAGAAAAGATTTATCACTTTTCATTTTTTCTTTTTTCCCCCCCTTTTTTTTAAATTATGATCTGCCTCCAGGCTCTGTCTGTGTTTTCACTATTATAACATTTATAAAGTAGAGGTCCCTAGGGGCCAGGTAAACGGAACTTCTATTAGGTGAGATTCTTTTGCATTTATGTCATAATTTGTGATACATAGGTTGACTTTATACCTGTTAGAGTCTCCAGAAAAATCTGAGGCAGCATGTCTCTGAAATACTGGATGCGATTTATTCTCAGTAGAAGTGGAAGGCATATTCCATGGTGACATTGCATTATAAGCAGAAGAGAAAAACAACTTAGGCTCACTGTAGTGTATTCAGAAAACTCAGCCTAGACATTCTGTTGACAACATGTTTTCCCCAAATGTCTGTTATCAATCACGGTTAAAATTCTGGGCTAAGGACACCTTTGGTTTGATCCAGAGCAGCCATGTACAAGACAGGAGCATGTGGTGATAACTTGAGCATTTGAATAAAATGGGAACAATTTTAAACTCCCTTCTCCTTGTACTCTTAAGCAATATTACCCACAGTCCAGCTGCTAAACTGCAAACCTAACTTGTTCCATACTATGGCACCACCCATTGAAAAAGTAGAAATCTGTAGAGGGGCAATAGTGAGATTTAAGTTCTTTTAGTTCAACAAAGTTCAGACATAAAATGAAACACCACTGAAGTAGCTCCAGCTGCAACGGTGGTGCTTTCAAAGCTTTTTCCGTTCACCGCAAGGGCACATTGCCAATTCTTTTCTCATTTTCATAAGCTGTCGGAAAGTCATACAAGTGTACAGTGGTGTTTGGTTTTTTTTTTTTTAATATTTACTACAAGGTAACAGTTAGGCAGCTGATACTCTTTGAACAACAAGTTCCATAGTATTCATCACAATTAATTAAAGGAAAAGAACAGAAGGGAAACATATGTAACCTTCGTCAGGTTCAAATGGAGTAGGTTGATGTTTTAAAGATTTTCTTACTGTTCTGAAAACCAGATCATAGATAGTTCAGAGAGAACTAAGGCTCTTAACAACAAATGAGAGATTTTGAAGCCGTATTTCAGCTACCTATCAAACTCTAGTTCCCCTCCCCAACTTTTCCCTCATAATGCTTAGCACTTATATAGCACTTTTCATCTTCAAAGTGCTTCACAACACATTAACTAATTAATCCTTTGAGCACCCCTAAGAGATTAGTAGAAAACAATTTGATCTCTGGCAGCCGTGCGAGAGCCTTGAGCAAGGCAATGAATCCTGCATCCAATAGGGATTACAGTCAAGGTCTCCTGAAGTCTGAAGCACCCTGGACTTATATTCTGTTGAAAACTTAGAGAAAATATAAAACTATTTAAAGAGTAAAAAGCCATATTCCAAAAGGATAGATATAATTGAAGGACAAAGTTCAAATTTACAATCTGAAAAAAACTTAGTATTACTCCCTAAGCAGTATCTCTTTTTCATCCTATAAAAATCGATGTTCTCATATAATAGGATCTCTAAATTCCTGTAACTATCCTGCTTGAGAAGTAGAAGTTCTAGGTTCTGTCTAAGTCCTGCTGTATACATTTACAATAGTTAACTAAATAAGACAAGGGTACAGGATTCAGCCCTGGCATGTACTTCTCCCTAACGCTAAAAATGCTGTTCAGTGCTTGTTGGCACTTTTTTTGCTAAGGCCAGCTTACACTCTCACAAAAAAATGCAGCTTTGTTGACAGCAGCACAGTTTGAATGAAACCATTTCACTCAGAGGTAAGAGAGTTTATTATGTAGGAAAAGCATTTCCAAGCCCCAAGACTAGAGAATGAGCCCTGATCCAATTCAATCATTAAGACGGATGTAGTCATTGATGGTAAAAACATTACAATGGCAAAGATCCTAAACGCCTGATCTGATGCTGAGGATATTCTGTGTACAAGAGGGTTGCTTCATAATAGACCGTCATAGCTGCAGGAGTGGCAGTGCACTTTATAATAGTCTGACCACTTAGTTTTGTAGTCATGCTTATCCCTGCAAGATCCTTCCTTATTTGAAAGAAACATCAAAAAGATGGAAAGGAGATAAGTGATTTCCCAGAATGCTCAATAAACTGGTGGTCACAGAGCACTTGTAAAATACCTGAGTTTTAAATAAATCTAGTTTACAATTCTCAGTTCTGACATGAGTGTTCTGTATTAAAAATATCATCCTTTTCTTTCTTGGAATAATTTTGGAAATAGTGAGTCGAACAGGTCTTACAGACAATTCGGCAGAATTCTGTTCTGCAGGGGATTGTTCTCAACAGTGAATTCTGAACAAAATGGAATTTTTCTTGAAGTCTCGTTTTTGGGTTGTAGTTCTCAGAAAATGGAAGGAACTCTTATTTCCCTCTGTGCTCAGTATTCCCTGTTGGTTATCCCTAGAAAGCTGTCATAAAATCAGCTCACACCTCTGAAATGCCTAGCTCCTTCTGTACACCATCCAGGGAGATTTAGCTACATACTTTAGGTTTTGAGTTCAATGCTGAGGGACAAGCACCTAAAATGTAAATATGTGCTGCCTGATGAGTGCTTCTCAGTCACCACACAGCCTCCTGTGTGTGCATGCAACTCTGACTAATGCTTCATTGTGCTTCAGTTTGTTCAAGGGACTAGAAATTGCTAAGCGGGTTGTTATCTTGGACTGCCAAGACTGCAAATACCATTTGAAGTAACACAAATTCAGAATGAATTGTACTCAAATCTGTGAGTTTATGTTTAGACATGTGCTTTTCTCACATTCTTTTCTCCTTTCTTTCTCTCAGAGTACGGTATTTATTTATTGGATATAAAATATAATTCAATCCATCGTTTTACATGAACATAATTGCCTTAATTCCCACCAAAAGGTGTACCATCGTATCGGACCACATCATATCATAAGAAACATTTTATAGTGAGAATGGTCAGACGCTGGAACAGGTTGTCCAAAGAGATTGTAGAATCTCCATCCTCGGGGATACTCAAAACCAAACTGAACAATGTTCTGAGCAAGCTGCTCTAGCTGACCTACTTTCAGCAGGACTGCACTATTTCCAGAGATGCTGTCCAACCTCGGCTTTTCTGTGATTCTGCTTACAGTTTAGAATTTAAACTGGGCACTTTCTGAAGAAAAGGAGAGAAAAAGACTGCAGCACATTCTATCACAGAGCTTAGTTCTAGGGTTAGGGGTTGGGTTTTTTTACATACTTGGTTCTGATAAAGTATGTCTGCTTTCAGATGAGATGAACTCTATTGATCACAAATGTAGTTTTTCATTCAGTGCAATGAAACTGTAGACAAGTAGCACACACATAGTAAACTAAACTGCAGACAGAAAACTTTGATACTTAAATCTGGAGTTGAATTTCATATCAAGTGTTAAATTAACCTTTTCTGGAACTAGAATGACTACTGTCACTGCATAAGACTAAAAGCAGGGCCAACAGGTTTTAGTTTAATTTTTGCGGCGCATCCAGATTAATGAAGCATACTCTGTACCTTGTTAATCTGTAGAGGTTTTTTAAGCAGACATTTCACAGTAAAAAGTGTAGAACACTGGCCTACTTCAAGAATAAAACTGGTTTAAATAAATGTAAGCTATATTTTAAAAATCAGCTTTTATGAGTTTTCAGTGCTATTCTACTATTTTTAGAGAAATAAAACCCAAAAGCTTAAAGGTTCAACAGGTCAACAAAGGTTTTTTCTGAAGATTTATCAAAATGAAAAAAAAAAATCAAAAATTTCACCCAGATCTATGGTAGACTGCTTAAATGAGGTTACAAGAGAAATCTTCAGATGCCTAGAAACTGAGATGGAACATATATAAAAAAGTTTTCAGAAAAAGTCATCTGATAAATTCTATTTTTTTTCCCCTCCTGCCTAGCCAGGTTTGTTAAAATTTGTGGTCTTATATATTGTACAGTGCAGCAACAGGATTACCAGATGGTATTCTCATCTTGATTAAACACCATGTTTTTGTGTGTTTAAATAAGGCTTTTTAAATTTTTCCTCGTTTTTCTCCTAGGAAAGAATGCTAGTGAAATATCTGTCAGGTCAGTTTTGGTGGTTTTTGTTTTAAATATATTTCATTGTATTATGCTATTGATTACTGGAAGAATCCTGTGCCATTTTAAACTAAGATAAGATTTTTAGGGTTTTTTTAAATGGAGCATTTGTCCAGCTCAGTATCCAAAATGATAATACTGAAACTGAGAAAAAGTCGAGAATACGATTAAAATTAAACTGTAGTGCAAATTTTAGTGGAAACACTTTATCTTTTGTTAAAAAATAGATTCTGGACAACATTATATATGAAAGAGATCCATACATGAGTTTCAAAATCCAGTATAAATTTTTGTTAGGCAATTTTGTTCACATTTATTCACCTCTTGGACTTCCTTTTTTTCTCTCCAGCATACATATGTTTTGTTCAAATATAAAGAATGGATCTCACTGGAACATGAAAATAAAACAGACAAACCAAAAAACAGTAACAACAACACCCCCACTTCCCCTTTTTTTTTTTCCTATCTGAAGGCAGCATATTCTTTCTTTCTACGTGTAAAACATATGTCTATATAGTTGTCCAAATCTCCATAATGAAATACTATCTTTATCACAGAATCCTTGTCTCTTCCCTTTTTATTTTGCTTGCTTCATCTGGTGTTCTGAAACACTGTATCTGGGATATAAATTTATTAGACAGATGTCCATCAGTTTAAACACTGAGTTAGAATCCAAGGTATTCAGTCACTGAATAATAAGGTTACAAAAGCATAAAAGCTTCTAGATACCTCTGAAATTCCCTTTTGTCCTCTGAATAGAAATCTAATAGGTTTGGTTCAGACACGAAGGGTGATATTCCTAATATTTATGGCAAATTAATTCGCTAGAGGAAGGTGAATGACAGAGTACTGCCAGCGGTCATGACTTCCTACTCAGGGCTGCCATTTAACATCTTGTTGTATTTCTTAATCAAAAGAAAACTTTTCTCTGTGATTATGGTCCCTCTAGGGAAACATATTCAGCCTTTCTGACTCTTTAATAAAGAGCATAACAAAGTGATCATCAACTATGCACAAGTCCCTCCTATCAACTAAAGAATAATAATTTCCAGGCAATAGTTCATTTCTAGTCTGCATTTAGTTGACTGTAGTACTCTCCCTTTTCCATGTTCATTGTGTGGACATGTCTGCATGCACTTATATTGTGTATACACACCTTTATGTATACATATACCCTCTGTCCTCCGAAACAAACATATATGTTTAAGGACACAGATGTTTTTACTCTTAATGCCATATGAAATATATGCAGTACAATTTGAATGCACAGTATAGAAAATCATATTCTGGGAAACTAATCACGAATTAACATTGTTAATTTGTAAATGGAAAATTATTAACCTCATATCTTTGTATTCCTCCGTAAATGTGTATCTGTTCTCATTCTCCATTTGCATTTGAAGGGCTAAAATGACTTATAAAGACCAAATGCCACTTTTCCACACAAGTATGCAATCAAACAAAAGCACTGATGTAGTGAGGCACTGAAATATGAATTCAAATCTTTCTTTGTGTTAGAAATCAAATGACCCTATTTTTTACCATTGGGTACTTGCAGTAAAACAGATGCCTTCTCTGGAACCATGCCTGCCTCATTGCTTTCCCCTGCTGCTATCTCTGTAACATCAAAAAAGGAGGAATTTGGAAGAAAGCAAAAGAAGGAAAATATAAGAATACATGGGACACCTCTGTCTTCTGTAATCAACTAATTTTGAAACCCATAACCACCATGAAGTGAATGACTATTACTGCTATCAGTTACTTTATGAACTTAAAGGCTGGAGGGCTGCATTTGGGACACATAGGGATATAACATGATAAATACTTTGGGCACTTACTCTTATCCCCTAACATGGGTACATGAATTTCAAATTAAAATATAAGAATGTTATTGGTCATACCTCATTCTGTGTAAGGGCCTCGGGTTAATAACTCTTGTTCATCAGGAACAAAACTTGAGCTCCAGACTCACCACAGTCGCTAAGACTAAACCTACAGCTTCTGTTAGAAGAGGCTGCAATGGGTATCTCATGTCTTCAAAGAAAGCACTACAGAGAGGAAAAAATGACTGTCAGCCACTGGGCATTCTCTGCAGTGCTGGAAGTCTGCAAAACACCTATTATCCAGTGGGGTTTGCTACTTTTCTTTGATGGTTCTGTAATGTTACAGATAGGCTCGCTCCATTTTCCGAATACTATTCTTGTTGCTAATTTGTGTAGGCACAAGTTATGACAGGATCTGCTTGAAAAAAATCAAAGGTCACTATATGACTTTGTGGACAAAAAGGAGGGAGTCAGGGTCCCAAATAATCACTTCATGAGTCCTTTCAGTCAAGGGGAAAGGCACAGATAGGAGCAGACACAATCAGCAGACCAACATTTGTCTATACAGAGGTTGTCACCAGCAAAAAATCAGCTTCCTCAAACATGGTCTCTTTTGAGGAAGAAGTGCTGCTTGGAAAAGGTGAAATTCATCTCACCAAAAGAGGAAAGAACTTTTTCCAAAAAGGCTTGCTGAACCAGTATGAGATATAAACTTTGCTCATCAGGGGACACAAACTGAAGACCTAAAGCAAAAGAGAAAGAACTGTACCTATGGGAGGAGGTTCATGAAGAAGGCAGCGCCAGTGAAGACTTTTACATTTATACTTAGAACTGAGGATATTTTTACATTTCTTCTCCGAAAAGAGGATGTTCAGAGGCTTTTAGTGAGTGCCTCTATGCTAATTTTAAATCCTGGGCAGCAAACAAGAACTGCAATTTCGTGCACTCTTGCTAGACTGGCATGATCAGATGCACAGAGTCTTGGTAGGATAGCAAGACTGCAGAATGGTCATGGATAGGCATAAACTACTTAGCAAAGTCAGGCAAAGAAGGAAAAATTGTAGTCTTTGACTATGTTGAGCTTCTGAGCTCCATAGCCCTGAGACTACAAATGGGAGGTGTGCTTGTTGAAAGCCTCTGGTCAGGGTGAGAGACAGGAGTAACGCTGGTGATGCGGTGAGTTTTGTTCACTTCACCTGATCAAGAGGAAATAGTAAATGATACGATATTTTACAAATAGTAAAAGTCTCAGGATTATTTCCTCCAAGCAAAATTTTTATGACTATATAAATTCTCTTCTGCTCATAAACAGGTTCATTAACTAAAGCAGGCTAAGACAACTCATTCTAAAATACAGAACACGAAGTGATTACTGCATTGGGGTAGCAGTACTGAGTTCAACCTTTGTTACTTATAGCAATTATGCATTTATAAATACATTTATTTTACATTATCATTCTTAGAACTTCTACTAAAACTGGCAATCCTGCTCCTGCAAAAAAACCCCCACCATTATATATGTGTATCTTTTAGAGGTAAATTATTTAAAATAAACCATACACTTGCTTTACATTTGTTTGATTATTTTTTTTCCCCACAAATTCTTCTTGCATTTTATCCTGTAATATTTTTTGTTTTGTATTTGAAAACTCACTAAGATACCAAAAAACTTGTAGTGTATTATGGATCTTATTTTGTGCTGTATGTATGAGCATACACCATGGAGATAATATTCACATGTTTAGAAGAGCACAGCTTGAGCTGTGTCTTTAGAAAGGCAAGTATAGTAACACTCAGCTATTCAGTATGCATGATATGACATTTTAGATAGAATGCTTGACTTGTAGTTTTTTGAGTGTGGCAGATTTGACATTGCTTAACTAATACCTTTGCTGAGCCATAATGTCTTTTGTTATCTAGAAAGACTAGAAATTGTAGATGCATTTTCTTTTACTTCACTGTATTATCAGAAACAATAACGACAATCTTTTGAGATTTTAAAGACCACTGGTTCAAGATGATCCCAAATCAGATGTCTGCGGCTGTGAATGTTAATCCCACATTGCTATTCAGACGGTCTGTAGAATGTTCAGTTGTTCTTAGCAGTCATTAGTGTAGATATTGCCTATGTAGTGTGCTAGTTACTGTTAATTATGTGAAAGAGATCAGAAGTAAGATTTACTTCTTTCTTCAGGCACTTAAAATCTGTATTATTGCATAATGAAACACTTTTTTTTAAAAAAAAAATCTTAGTCATACCACTTCCTACCTAGAAAGGTGAGAAATGGTCTGAATAAAGAATTTAAATCTTTGGTGTTTAAAATTCTAAAATTGGTTTATCTTTGAAATATTCTAAAGCCAGTGCTTATGAAAGCATCCTATAGGATTTACATTCAGCAGCTATAAACCAGTCATCTGAGGTTATTATGAATTACACCAGCTAAGATTTTTACTCTGTATTTTCAAATCTGTGTGCGAACAAACTTAACACATGCCTGCTAGAAAAGTAAGCTATAATATCCCTGTACTCACACACTGAGCAGAGCTTCCAGACTGAAGCACTGAGTGCTGCACTCATACAGCGGGTTCCTGCCTTTCACTGCCCCATACATCCAGCTCATGCAGACTAGCAGAGGGATCTTTTCTGCTCTGTGAATTTTTGTACCAGACAGCCTGTCAGAGAAATACAAAATAAACAAAAACAGGAACTAAAGAAATAGAGGAGCTGTGGCACTCTACTCTGGCCAGGGTGCAGTGCTGAGAGAAGACAACAGAAGCCCCTGCTCTATGGTTTTGTTCTGTGCATCTCCCACCAAGTGACCCCATTCAATTCCAATCTCATGGCTGATTTATCATTAGATGTGTTTGACATCACTGCGTCAACATGTCACTCAGGAAGCAGACACCTGAGAACCCTTGTTAAGACATATTAAAAAAATAACATCTAGGTGTTAAAAAAGCCCATGATTTTGCCTCTATCTTAAATGCTTACTTCTGATGACCAAAATATGAGTTGCACATCTGCCATCAATCCCTTTTCATACAGGATGCCTAGAGTCTGGTGTACTGAAGATTTTTGAAATCCCAGTGTAGTTAAAGAAAAATCTTTTCAAATGTAAGCCTGAAAGTCCTGCTCAAGGATATGCAATAACTAGTACCCTAGAGATTATAAATTCTCATATCAGATGCTTGGACATAACTCACTCCAGTCATCTATAATGATCATTTGATATGCTAAACAACTGTGACAATCAGTGAGTTTCACAAATATGCAAACAAAGTTGTTTCAGTTTGGCAAAAGAGAATATTTAAGAGAGGTAGCCATAAGAAACATCTCTTCCTGCAAAGTGCATTGATGTCACAGACTGCACCTTTCCTTTTCTGTTGTATGTCCAAAATAGAAAAAGCCATTGCAGAATAAAAGGGCAGAAGGTGACTCTAGCAGAAGAAAAGCCATTGGGATAATGACAGTCATTATAGCTCTGGCCTAGGGATCAGTACCTTAGACTATCTGCTGCTACTGATTTTTGCTTTCGTTTGGTCTTTTGGTGTTTTGGGATTTATTTATTTTTATCACAGCAAGAAGAAAATACAAAGAAAATGTAGCTGCAGAAACCAAACTTGGTAGTGCCAATTCTACTCTCCATTCATGTTTATCTTCAGATAGAAGTTCTAAATAACCTTCAAAGGCTTTGTCAGTACTGGGAAAGGGCTAAGTAGACAGTGGAAACATTTTATTTCCTTGCTCTCTACCAGTCACATCTTCCTCAAAACCCACAGAATTTTAAACCAATTATTAAGTCATGTAAAAATAATTCCTGATGACCTATTCATACCTTGTGCAAACCAATCTTCCTTCAGGGGAAGCCTGACTGTTTTGTATGGTCCTTGGACGAGGAACAACACATGGCCCAGCTCTACAACCCTTATTTGAACATGACTTTCATCAGGTTAATGACAAAACCCATTCAACTTCAACGAAGCAGGAACACCAGCCCTAAAGATCTAGTCTCTTAAGCTAGATAGCTCATCTAAAATCCCATCACATTATTAAAGCTTTGACTGTATTCCTACTACACAATTCTTCACTTCAGTAATCTTGTAACTTTTTCTTGACGCTTTCTAAAGTTGCAAACCAGCAATTCTACATCTGCTCTTACAATGTATTTATTACTTATGTCCATTTTTTTATTTATGTAACCTTCACTTTTCTTAGTTGTTAAATCTAAAATTCATTTTAAAATCATACTGATTTTTGGTACTTCACTATACTATCAAGCTTCTACTCTCAGTAGCTATCAGTGTAATTAAAGTACACGAAACTACAAAAATGTTATCTTACCAATATTAGATAAAATATGTATAGAAACAATAAGGATTTTTTTTTTTTTTGGGGGGGGGGGGCGGGGCGGGAACCCCAAACAACCAAGACCAACAAAATAAACAAACAAACTAACTGAAACCCTAAAAAGGATTACTTATTTGAGTCCATTCTGAAACTTAGGACAGCATAAAAAATTATTCATAACCCAGCTGTTAGAAAGCTCCCTTGATATCTTTGGTGCTTGGAAGGAATTTGTTATTCTGGTTGATTATCTCAGGGACTTAAATCCATTCTTTCCCTACTGTAAATCGGTGCCTTGGGGTAGGTGTCCTTTGAAGCTGTTCCAGTTTGCTAAAGCAATTAAAATTTAGCAAAGTACAAAATATCAGCAGGTTTTAATAACACAGATTATTGGGAAACCTTGATAAAAGATACTACTAGACTCACCTTCAGTGAAGGCACAGTGTACTTTATTCACGTGATCGAGGTGTGGTCTGTTTACCCCCACAGGAGTTGAACCATTCAAGCTGGAAACCAGTTCAGCCCATAAAGGCTCCAGGTCAGGGTTTGACTCAGTTGCTTTAACTGCCTAGTGGCATTAAAGTCAGACACACAGGCCTAACTGACACAACACAGGAGCTACAAAAAGCCTTTATGGAGACACAGCTGATTGTCAGTAAAATCCTTTAATCATTTGAAGCAATACATCTGTTTCAGGTATGCAGCACAGTTTAAGGCAATTGAATTGAACCCTTACTTCATAAGGAAACACCTACATTAGACACTTCCAAATTTAAGCTTTTACAGTCTGGAGATGAATCTCATACTTTATGTTCATGCTGCATAGAAAATGTGATTTTTTTTGTATGGAATGCAGTATATTTAATATACAGGGAGATTCACATTTCATATATTATGAATCATAGCTATTTTAAAAATTACTCTTATGTTCTCAATTTTGAAACAAGAGGTATGTAACAGAAGAGAGGTTTTAACATGAAGATGTAACCCCCAAAAAAATTAATTGTGGAAGCACAGGAAAAATTAAGTATTCTAGTTCCTTTTGAACAGTCAGCAATCAGAGGTACAAAAATACAAAGTAGCTTATGCAGGATAAGAAATAATTACAGATAATTGGAAGTAAAGCTCAGAAGCTGACTCAGAGGCAACTTCCAAATTACTAAAAAAAAAATAATCTTTCATGTTTTTCAGCAATGATAAAAAGTGTTGCTATACATCAACTTCAGAAAATATAAAATTCAATACTCAGGAACATGGGGAAAGCACCTGGTGACTGAGTCAGGATTTCAAGCTTATATTAATTTGTATAAGCATTTCAAGAATTCATAATGCAAAATAAAGACATAATTCAAACAGAAGAAAATGCTAAATAAAGTAGATGCTATAAAAGACTCTTGAGATTTCAGTATTTTGCACTCATGCATGTCCTACACATTTCTTAAAAATGGAATTTTATAGAGTCAAAATAACATTTTTTATTATTTGAAAGTAAAGAATTAGAGGTGCAATGGATGGAAAAAACCCAACTAGTCAACATAGCCAATTCTTTCCAATTTTCTACTCTAGTTTGGGGCGATCAGCCTTCCTGGATTAATATCCCATAGATAAAGACATTTTAAGGTAAAGAAAAGTGTCATTCCTTTCTCCTAAACTAGTTCACAGACTTTATATTGGATATTTATATTAGACATACACATTAGCACTACAGAATATTCAAATCAGGAAATTCTTTTGTAACAAATGCTGGAGAATCACAGTCCAACTCTAACATGATGGTAGGTATTACATAAACAGTCAAGTGACAGATTAAGAAAATTATAGTTCTCTTTTACTCTTTAATAAATGTACTCTAGCTCTTCTGAAAGCAAAAAAAAAATTGTTTCCTGTTACAGTAGGTGTATGTTATATTTGGACAAAGGAGTAATCAACAAAATAACACTGCTATCATAACCATGCAGCTAAGTCCAGTTATGTTAAGCAAACAGCAATTTCTTCAAACATTTTATCTCTGTTTTTTTGCATGTAGAAGATCAATATCAACAATAATTTAAAACAATCCAGCGAGGTTCACGTGAACAGTGGTGGTCTAACATAGGCTTGTCTGAGAAAAATGTTTCCTGTATCTGACTCACCTTCAGCTTTAAAAAGATACTAAAAGTCTTTGTCCACCAAGTATATTGAGCTAATAGAAGCTTTGCATTGAGAATTGAGGCATACAAAATGTTTAGCAACGTATAATTTCCTTTGTAATTTTCTTGAAGGTATCTTGGTTGCTTTTTTTCCCTTTTTGTTTGGTAATTCAATATATTAATTTCCCAATGAATTTTAGAGTTCAATATTATTATAACCACATTATTGCTTGCTGTTTCTTGTACAGTGCCAACAAGGCTTTTTTTCTTCATTGCAGTAAACACATTTGCTGCATGTAATTGATATAACATGGCAGTGTGATGGCAATTTCAGTGAACAAAAGTATTCATTCATTACCTTTGGAACACAGTGAAGGAGAACTTTGTCTGGTTTTGCTGAGATTATGTTCCAGATCCCCAAGGTAGTAAACAAAAGGGCTTTTGTTCATCTATTTTACCATATTTCTAAAATAATTAGGTTGAGAAGCCCATTTTAACCTGAGTTACATAAGAAATCCAGAATGACCTGAATGGCTATAACTGACTGGCATAGTTTAAATGCTGGGTGGAGTAAAGCTATGTAGTAATTGCAAAGACTCCCCTCATACATTATGGAGAGGTGTATCAAGGACACTGTGATATCATCCCTACTTGCACATGTACCTGTCATCAATTGGTGTAACAGCCAGTTAAGATGGGATGACAGTGGGACTTTATTAGAGTAATCCATCAATTTCTCTGTTTTAGTAGAACTTTCTTTCTTCTAGCCTGGAACTAAGGAAATTGAAAGTAAAAAACCAACCAAACCTATTACATTTTGTTCTCATAAACAACCAAAAAAGATAACATCCCTTCATTTTGCTGTCCATAAAAATAATTAAATCTTCCTTATCATATGATATTTTAACACTGCTGTTCAATACTTTCAAATAGCAAACAGGGCTCAAGCTACATTGAAAATAATATTTGGTTTGTTTCTTTACAACTTCCAGCAATATGTTTTCCCGGATGACACTGGTGTCGGATCCTGAAAAACTGCAATTTCACCAGGATCTATTATCCTATTAGTACTAGCAATGCTTGATGAGGCTGTGTCAGAATCATTACATTCTCAAGGCTCCAGTGGTTTCATGGAACTATGAGTGGTAATGGGATTGATGGGAACCTTCTACTCATGATGGAATGTTTCTTTGCATTATTTAAATTTTGATATACTCCTACATAATCATGTATTTCACAGTCAAGATGAATCAATGTATTGAACAGATAATGTCAGACTGTAATTGGCAAATATGTTTCACAGTAAAATAGAGGCAGACTCCTAATTTTAAATTACACTGAATATTCCACAAGAACCATCTTAAAAATTAGAATCCTGCACAATACTACATTTATATTCCATTAATATGCACATACAGTAGACCAAAAAATATCCCTAAATACTTTCCATCCTGCTGTGGTTTAACCCTTATTCTTATACTAAATCCAAACCACAGCGCTGTATGAGCTACTAAGAAGAAAATTAACCCTATCCCAGCCAAAACCAGGACACATGCATGAGATACTCTCCATGAGGAATAGAATTTGGAATTTATAAACCTATAGGAATATGTAAGGATCACACATAATCAAACACAAATAATTTAGGGTAGGGAGAACGACAGGTACATCTGTGTTTTTGTTGTTCAGTATGGTAATAAGAACAGAAGCAAAAACATATAGGAAAAGAATGTGACAAAATTAAAATATAGCATCAAATAGTATTGAACAATTGGGGAATATTTTCTTTTTTGTCCAATGTTGGACAAATTTCAGGAAGATCTTTCTTTCAGGATGTGCAAATAGACAGTGAATCTTTATGAAAGGAGATACATTCATGAAGAAACTGGAGCACATGATAGTGACTTTATTGATAAAGATAGGATCTTTCCAAATCATCCTTTCTTTCAAACCATGTTCTTTGTCTAGAATCCCACATGTCACAGTTATAAGTTGTATTGACATAAGCATATGCTTAAAAGTTAATTTTCTGAATTCCAGTCTATTGTCTCCCCTTGCTATCTGGTAGTAAGAGTAATAGAATTTGACTTCTGCAGCTTTCCTCACTTCTTGGGATGCTGTCTCCACAGATTTTGCCTAACCTCTTAATTATTAAAAACCTATGTTTATCTTGAACTGACATACCGGCTTACAGCTCCAGAAGCTAGTGGAATAAGGGAGTTCTAGCTTCCCTTTACTGCTGATAATTTGCCTCTAAAACTGAAAAAGTAATGATCTGGATATTCTTTTTCTCTATTGCCCATGTTTTTCTAGAATGAAATAGAGAGAGAAAAAAGAAACAATAAAAGTTTAGGAGAACAGGAAAGTGACATTGTTCTCTTCATAGGGGTCTATCCTTGCACTTCAAAAAATTCTGAGTGAATTTTTTAGTTCAGTGTTTCTGATACTATATTGGGTTTGAAATACAGAATTTTAATTGTTAGATCTTGATCACGTTTTTCCTGCATGACTGGTAGCAGCTACTACAGGCACAACTAAGTTTTACTTTTTTGTGTTAAGAATCTTTAGATATCTATTAGAGGGTCTTCCATGAATGGAAACCTTGTCTTCATCATTTATGGTATGAGCTGGTCACTTAAATAGCATTATATGACAAAGTCATGATTGACTTTCCTTACCTGCCTCTCCCTGGAGTATTATGTTTTTCAAACTTCATTACACCTTAAGCAGGAAATATTCTACTTTCTTCTGTCTTTGATATTAGACAAGATGTGAGTTGACCTAAAAAGTCAGAACATGTTTATTGCAGAAAGAATGTGGTAGATCCAGATTATATAGCAAAATACAGTTCTGTTGCAATGATTGCCCATAAGAGAAAAAAAAAAAAAAAATGTTTAATTAAAGGTTTAATTAGAATTGTGGCCATTTCCAAGACAGACACAAGGCAGGGGTGGCAATACTGGTTAAGTTAGTCTTACTCGCATGCTCTGGTGACTTGTACGGAGAAAAAATCTAGGGAATTATTTTGTTGCCTGAACCAAATGTTTAGTAGCATTTCAAATGCCATGGGGTATCTAAGTCATCTGCCCAGGTGCGAGGTGTGTGTATTTACATAAGAAGTTTTTGGGTCAACCCTAGCTCCATAAGAAATCAGTATTTCAGGTAATATTCTAGCCTCTGATGGGAAACAATTCTCCCATATGATAGAAAACCATACTGGTTAAAGGTCCTTTCTTTGCTGGTCCATTTGTACACACTTTTTGTAATGGCTAGTAGAGTATGATTTAGGAGATTTTTTTGAACAGTTTTTTTTCTTTTTAGTTAGCAAAAAATCCCTCAATGGATGTTTACATTACAGTATCTGAAGAGACAGTGTCTGCTTCAAGTCCTACGCTTATTTGCAAGAGACAAAAAACCTTTTACATATACATAAAAAATTATTTTCGATAAAATATATATTACGTTAAATTTTACACAGAAAATACATAAACCTTGAAATCTATTTTTGGAATACATTTTGAAATTATAAAACTCATCTCTAGCTTCATTTCACACTTGAAATGTAATCACAATGACCCATACTTAATAAGATGTTTCTACTACAGCACACAGTCAGTTTAACGGGTGGTAATTGGAAGTAACTTTGATAAGGTTAGGTCATAGTTTGAGTGAGTTAATCTGAGTTCAATGATAAATGAACATGCTGCGTTAAGTGGTAGGAGCATGGGAAAATCAGAGCTAATAGACATTATTTTAACAAATTGCCATTTTAAATCACCTTCCTGAGGGTCTTTAAGCAGGATTTCATCAATTACATGCTTACAGCTCACATTAGTGACACACATTAAAAAATTTCCCACATGAATAATTTAGAAAAAAAATTTACTATCAACCCCCTGTGTGAGTTAGCTCTTGTCTATTTAAGCAAACTTTTACTTAAATGATGCATGACGTGCAATATTTCAAAAACATTCCTTATGAGATCATGAAGACAAGATACAGAGCAAAAAATGTCCTTGCAATAGTTCTTTATTCTTTCATGTGCCCTTTAGTTTTTCTGTTTAGCATCTTGGCATCTTTGCTAGTTTTGTTATTTACTTCTCAGGACTGACTCACTTTAAAAAATTTACTTTCCAGTACATTTCCTTTCTTTGACTTTTTCTGTTAAATAAATGGAGGCACAATGTCTCTATTAAATTAACAACATAAGAATGAAAAGTGTTAAGAATTTTTTGTCAAACAATCTTCAGTAGAAAAAATGTCACTTAAAAAGGCCCACAACACTCTTTTTTTCCTTTACTAAAAGCAAATTTCAGAAGCTACCTGGAAAAGAATATGGAATAAGCTTTGCACCATGTGAAGATAGCTTTCCATTTTTCTTGAGAAGAAAATTGCGTTGTTTCACTAATTTTTCTTGGGGTAGGGTGTGTGGGGGTGGATGGGAAGACCCAGAACAGGTAACAAAGAACAAACCTGAAGGATTTTGCCAATTTCTTAGTGTAGATCACATTTAAGAAAGTTAAGTATCCTAGCCTTAGTGATCCAGGAAGGAAGCCTGGGTCTGTCACAGCCAGCAGTTTCTCATTTCCTTAGGCTAGTCATTACATCCTGACGTGGATCCCTGTTTGCGACAGTAACATATTAATAGCTTGTTTCAGGAGTCTCTTTCAGAAAGAAAATGAGTTTATAACCCTCCATTTTAGGCTCCATTTACAGCACTGTGGAAAGATGTTGAACATGGTGAGTGTTTGTTTCATATACTGTAGGGCATGGTGATGGGGAGACTCCAGGCTAAGAAGAGTATTCAAATCGTATCTTTTCACAGTGAAGAATATAGCTATTCAGCTCAGCGCTCAGACGGTGACACCTAACCTTTCAGGCCCTCCATAGCTTCCAGGATGATATCCAAAATAGCAAAGGCACTTAGTCCCAGATTAATTTCTAATCAAGGCACAAGAGTTAAGAGCTCAGGGAAAGAAGCATTATAGCCACAAGGGAAGAATCATTGCCAAAATGCTATCATGCAGTGATTTATATTAGAGGTGGGATAAATAATCCTCTGGAAGGCTCTTTCTCCCTATTCGCTACAGATGAAGAGAGACTTTCATGGCTGTAATTCTGACATCTCTGCCTGACTAGATTCCTAAAGCTAGGGTCCAGATTAATTTCATGTAAAATGCAATGTAGAAGTACGCTTGAGCGGGAAATGAGGATCTTAGACTTAGGTGAACAATGGGTGAGAAGAAACCTAGATCCAGTTTATTGGTTATGCGATTTCATTTCGAACGAGGAATCCCAAGTTTCTGATATCTACTTTTCTAATAGTTCAAAACTTCTTGTATATTGAAGTGAGTTATATATATGAACCCCTCTACATTATTAAAATTCAAATTATTTTATGTATTCCCCACAGTACAAGCACTGGGCATTTACCTGGAAGTAAACTGGATGGCAAGGAATTTTAATTACATAAATGACAGACTGTTGGCCCTCTGTAAAGGTCAGTGATTCCTGGGCTTCAGCCTTTGACATAGAAACTGGTCACTTACACAGCATCCTGTATTGTCTTGATCAACACTCACTCAAATGTGGGGGTTTTGAGATTCGTTATAATTTAACTAGAAAAATCCACTGAATATTTTATTCGTATTTTCAGTATTAAACAATAATTGCTTTTGATGAATTTAGCAATAATAAAACAGTTTTAACTACCATGGCATAATTAATAATGTTTTATGCAGTGATATGTATTTGAAAAGTGAAAGAAAATAAGTTTTGGCAATGGTATCTACTTATGCATTTCTATTACTAGCGTAAAATAATAAGATAAAATAATTTTAATAAATATTTTTATGAAAGAAAATATTTAAATTAAATTTTTTTAATTAAACAAAAATTTAAAAATTTCATATAGAATTTTACAGAAACTGGTTTTCCATTGTCAAATGAACACACATTGTATAATGTCATTATATACCAGGAAATGGAAACCACCTAAATTTTGATCAGCATTTCTGTGGGTTGTATGTCAGGGGTTAGACAGGTTTCAATTGTAATGATTGCTGAGATTCAACTAGCAGATAAGAGGAAAAGTGTTAAAGGAGGAAGAACATATTGCTTCAGACAATAAATCCTTTGTCAGAATATGTAGAAATGAAAATTTATTACAGTGGTTACATCTGCATTTTCCTGTAGCATTCCTTGAAGAATCAATTTCCTGGAGTTGCTGCAGGAAAGATACTCTACCCTGTTGAGATTCAGAGAGAGAATCAGAAGTACTCTAAAAAGTGAGCGAATTCATGTGGCATTTGGTGATCAGAATCATTTATTTCTGTCTTTTCTGGAGCCTTAATACCATCCTGGATATGGACATATAACAATAACAGGTTAACAGCTACCATCCACACAAATATTTAATTAGCCACATTTCTTGCTGCATGAAGATGGTAAATCATTATCAAATATATATATGTTAAGAAAAATCTGTGAGAGGACCTCAGGTTGGCCACATCATTATAGTATACCTGCTGTCACTTTTCATTAAAGTAAAAATTATAACATCACAAAATACCCTGAGTTGGAAGGGATCCATGAGGTTCATTGAGTCTAACTCTTGACTTAACCTAAAAGTTCAACCATATATCTAAAAACATTGTCCAAACACTTCTTGGACACTGACAAGCTTAGCTTGGGACCATAACCACTTCCCTGCCAAGCTTGTTCCAGTGTTTGACCACCCTCTCGGTGAAGAACTTTTTCCTAATATCCAATCTGAACTTCTCCTGATGCAGCTTTAAGACAGTTCCTCTCATCCTATCACTGGACACCAGAGAGAAGACATCAGCACCTTCTCTCCATTCCCTGTCATGAGGAAGTTGCAGACAGTAATGAGGTAACTCCTCAGTCTCCTACTTCTCTAAACTGAACAAACCTAGCACTCGCTGTCTCCCAAAAATGTGTTTTCTTAAAAGTTCTAAGCTAGAAAAATAATATTTAGAAATAAAGTCAATTAAAAAAGAAACGTAACACAAATTATACAGATTTTCTGTAAGCAAAACTCCCCTGTCTCAATGAGGTGGATGTTGTCTTCTACAGTTACCACCAATCTTCCAGTTCAGCAGCCTGCAAGACTGCAGCAAAATATATACCTTTCTCTAAAGGTGTGTGTATATATATATGTATAGTATATATATATTAAAAAAAACCACCAAAACAAACCTCAAAACTCTTTCTGTGCATTAGAGTGTTAGCTACATATTTGCTCTTTGTTCCTGATTTCTTTATCTGACTATTCTTTGTGGAAGCCCTATTGTCTGCTTCTCTCTTCTGCTCGTCTCCTCTTATACTGAAATCCAGAATGTCGTTACACCAGTGCATGCTCAGCTGGTTTCAGAGAAAGCATAATCACTTTCCTTTCAGAGAGTTTCACCTGACCAAGAATACAGGAGCTAAGAAACTGCAAGTAACTGCTTTCTGCTTTGCTGGCCATCCATACCTTTTTGCAAAAAAATAGTAAATCCAGAACAAACAAGCCAAAATAAATACCATCAATCTCATGGGTTAATCGTGTAAATCCAAATACATACCTTTCAGGCTTAGCTCAGTAGTGTATCCGAGAACCGTACAACAGTGTTCTCATCTATATACATAGAATAACAAGTACCTCACGAAATACGTACTGAAGCAAGCATCCATCAATTTCTTAAAGTTACTGTACCAGAACAAGCATTAGAATAATGATGTTGGTCCTAAAGTTATTGGCATTTAAATTTTTGTCCCAGGGAAACCCTTAGTGGACTGACAAATGTTTGTATTAACTTTCCCTGCCCGCACCGCCCGCACCACCCCCCCACCCCCTTCCCCTGGAAGTCAACATAAAGAGCTGCTGTCATCAACAATGTGTCTGATGTCTTCACTTGTTAATGATATGCGGGCAGGTCAATATTTGCTAGACACTATTCACTGGAATTGTATCTTCAGGTGCTGAAGCTTATGGCTAATTAACAGTTTAAATAATATTAAGAATATGCAGTTTAAATCCCTCATAAAATGACAAAAGCCAGTTTTCATTTTCCTCTTAGGAGTCTTTAAGTGGAACATGGTGTTGGGAGGTGAAATGTAGCATTTTTTTTTAAAAGATACTTATTTTAATTTGGGTTCAATCTTTTTATATTATTGATAGTGCTATTGGCCAGTCTATAAGCAGTTGCTTATCTCAAATAATAATGTAGCTTGCTAACTGATGTATTTTAATTTCTTCTTCATTATTTCAAGTATAATCTTAGAATCAATAGAACCATAGAATGGTTTGGGTTGCAAGGGACCTTAAAGATCATCTATTTCCAGCCCCCCTGCCATGGGCAGGGACACCTTCCACTAGAGCATCTTGCTCAAAGCCTCATCCAGCCTCTCCTTGAACACTTCCTGGGATGGGTCATCCACAACTTCCCTGGGCAATCTGTTCCAGTGCCTCACCACCCTCATAGTAAAGAATTTTTTCCTAATATCTAATCTAAATCTACTTTTTCAGCTTAAAACCAACAGCCTGTCACTACATGTCCTGGTAAATGCATCTTATGCTAAAAATACTGAGCTTTCTTCACCCTTATCTGCCACTTCCTTTTAAGAAATTCAATATTTAAAATAATATTTAATTGTGTATATATATGTATGTTCTATTATTCCTAGTCTACAGAATTATTTTCTCATAATCTGTGTATGAGTACTGCTATGAGTAATTCCTTACTCTGTTATGCCATTTATATAGTACCTGTCATGGTTTCAGCTGGGATGGAGTTAATTTTCTTCTTAGTAGTTGGTGCTGTGCTGCGTTTTGGCTGTGATGTGAGAGCAATGTTGATAACGTGCTGATGTTTTCAGTTGTTGCTGGGTGATGTTTATACTAAGTCAAGGACTTTTCAGTTCCTTGGGCCCTGCCAGCCAGAGGG
>JAVJGI010000014.1:38447131-38477298 GCA_035590275.1 Ibycter americanus
GGTCTTAGGAAAATTTCTCAGACTACTCAAGCTCAGAAACTATTATTCTATATACCTCGTGTATTGTCATAGTACCCTACATAAATACCACTAAAGTCAGTGGTTTCTTCCAGTTCTCTCTTCAAATGATTTTCATAAAGTCTCATCCTTCTCATGATTACTAATTTCTTTCAATTGTACAAGGTTAAATGAAACACTCACAAGCATAAATGTAAGTTTTATTTGTTTCATTGTCAACTGAAACAACTGTTGATATTTTCTTAAAAATATGGTAAGACTAATGGTACAGGTGTTAGATCACTTCTCATCTACTGAGGTTATCCAGAGAGTAGAACATCAGTGCTTATACTTTTGATCATCTTATTCCAGTGTGGTCTAGAGATCGAGTATTATGCATAGATTCATACTTTCATTGTTTGTTGCATTAGAAAATCACTTTCTTAGAGGAATGTTGTTGCTTTGCATTCTCTATTTTTTCTGTTATCAGCAGCTTTCAATAATATTGACAATTCATGCTGTCACTGTTCAGTACTAGACACAATAAGGCCGCTCCCGCTGAGAAAGACCTTCTGGTATCAAAGAGGTACTTAGTTCACGCTGTAAGCACTGGCATTTTATATAAGCACAACTGATTGGACAAATAATTTCAGTGCCCAGAGACTCAAAGAAAGGTCAGAGAAAGCTATGACCATTTAATGATGACTATAAATTCATTACAGACAAGCAAGACAGTTGTGTGGTGACAGAAATAGTTGCTGTATCAGAGAGGATTGCTAACTCATTATGATATTTGGGAAAAAAAAAAGATAAAGGGACATAATAATAGTGGAGTTTCTTCAGGCTAAAACTGCAACATGTATTTGGAAAGGAAGAGCAAGATGGTAAAGTAGTCAGTTCATTGAACATAACAGCACACAAGCATTCATTGAGGCTCTGCAGTCCCAGTTTATATGCTCAAGAATAATAACAGTGTTAGGTCAGGTGATAAATTGTGTTAGGTAAGACACGTTCCAATACTTCAGATGAGGAAACAAAACATATTGATCATAGAAATTTAGGAGTTATTAGAGACAGACAAATTACAGACAGGATCTTTTTGAGTGGAAGTTACAATCCCACCTTCATTCCTTAGTGTCTTTTGTGTTTGGTAATAATATGGAAAAGTCCCATGTCTTGAAAAAAACCTATTATTTTCTTAAGATGAAAGAAAACTATCTCAAACCCAGCATTACAAAATTATGAGTTGTTGCCTTTACAAATTCTTTGCTACTGCATCAGACATTCCTTTCTGTAAGGTGCAAGGAGCTTGCACCTGTTACTGCTGTTTGATTGCCCAGATGTTGTGATTCAGGCTCTTGGCTTGTTAGTTTCTCCCACCCAGCATTTATCTCTTCAAAGCACTTTATTCTTTTCAGACTCTAATCCACCCATTCTTCATTCGTGCTCAAACATCACTCAAATACCCTATTACCTGTGGGACTACTATGTCCCTCTGCCTCTGAAAGAAAGCTGACTGAAGATTCAGGCTACTGGCATACTTTTGACATTGTGGTCCATAATACACACTCAACATTTCCTAAGAATTCTATAGCCTAAACATTTCCACTCCAAACTGCCATGAAATAGAGGTGAGAAAAACCAACCAAGCAGTTATTTTTTAGCAGCTCACACATGCGAGATTAAGCAATAGCTACTTTTTTATAATGAATGGCATCATTGCAGGAAAAAAGGAAAACTAGGTTGGATTATATTAAACCTGTAGCAAATGCAGTAAAATGACTGCATTTTCTTTTAAGTGATCCTTCTATATTAATGCAGCATTTCTTTTCAACATAGTTTCCCTTGAAACCAAAAAAATAAAGAGATAAAATGAAATCACAGTTACCCGTTAAAGCTATTGGTCCAGAAGTCTTCACATGGATCCACATACAGAGATGACCACTGACGAACAAATCTCCATCCCTCGTATGTGGGAACTGAGATACGATCATCTGAAGCACTGTGCTTCTCACCTTCAGACTTCCAGCGGACGCTCTCCAAGGTCATGAAGCTGCTGTTCGGTATGACAAGAGTCAGCTGTCAGTAAGTACAACTGACAAAAGAAGCAATCTGTTTGCATTTTCTTGCAATGATTCCTAGATCAGATAATTATGAAAACTGAGTCCAAGGATGGCAAGAGTTTGTATTTTGTTCCTTAACAAAGTGTTATAGTCATAGACACTATTTTATTTTGAATGACGAGTGCGTAACTGTAATGTGACCAAGACCACGTGTGCCACTTTAAAAAGGAAATCTACTTATGGGTCAGGAGGAGGGACAATTAATCTCTTAGGCCTTTCCTCCACTGTTAAATCTATGAAGGATCCTAGGAAGGATGTTTTCTTTAGTGAACTAAAGCTTATATTTTGCTAAAACAAATCATCTTGAAAAAGAACAAACCAATTCTTGCTTTATTCATCTGTATATCTTTAACATTTGCTGCCATCTGCATGAAAAAATCAGCATTCTTATGAAATAGAGAAAAGGTCACAGTAGTCCATTTCAATTAAATTGTAATTCTTGGCAAATTAGATTTTTCTTTGACTCGTATATTTTCAGGTAGATAGAAACCTCAAAACAAAGTAGTTTTAAAATATTATTTTGGAAATTATATGTATGCGATAGTATGCAAATGAGTGGTCTGGTTGATTTATCTTCACTTTCTGGGTCTTCTTTTGAGATCCATGCCTTCCCATCTGAAAACTCAACCTTCTATATATGAGATGATTTGATAGCAGCAATAAATTACCTACATAGGCAAAGACTATCCTGAATACTCTCTATTTAATTCCTGTAAAATTATCACTGCATAACCTGCATAGAAGAAAAAATTACTATTTTTTTATTTCCCTGGAATTTGGTTTGGACATAGCCTCAGGTTTGGCATAGTCACTGGAGATGTCGTATATCTCAATTTATAATAGGTAACAAATTCAGATCTGGTTCTTCTACTCTCAGTGGAATTTCATGTTGAGAATATAATTTAATTTTTCCTTTACAACCTTAGAAAAGGAAAAAATACCGATCTACTAAAAAAGTCTGAGCTCTGTAGCTTTATTTCATTTTAGTGAAGGCAGAAATATTGTTGCTATCCCACACTGGAAATGAAAAAATTCTAAAAAATTAAAATGCATTACAGCATGCTGAAAATCAGTTTTCCCATAAGAATATGATTTTATTCCCAGTAGTTAAAACATAATTATCAAATAAGGCTGGGATTTTTGTTGCATTTGGGAATTATATTTGCTGTATTTTTATTATCTCTGTAATTTTCAAAATGTTAATGTATGCCTACATTTGCAGATCAAGTTTATTATGTTTAAGTTAATTATGTTTCCAGTTCAGGTATTTCACTTTTTGTTGGATTTTACTGTGATAGTTAATTATTCTGTCAGTAGGTGTGACCTTGTTCCCTAGCACAGAGGGGGATAGATATTTATTCACAGAAACAGGCTTTTACATCCTGAATTAGATAATAAAAATCTTTTTGCATTCTGACAGTATACACAACTACATTTTGTCTTAGAAATATCGCATTATCTCAGTAATATCATGCAAATATTAAAGAAAAGAAATGTTTTTATAAAGCAGAAGAAAGAAGGAAAAAACGGGATAATGTGAAAGAATTTCAGAGCCTATATTCTTCAGCAACTGATAAATTGGCTAGAAGACACAAATTATCATTAACTGCAAATATCAATGTAGTAGCTGGCAGTACAGAATAATGCTAATTTTACTATCTTCAACTTGAACTTTTTTTTTTTTTTTTTGTAACTGTTTTAACTCAAGCATCCACAAAAGCTTGTGTTGGGTTAATTTACTTGTTGCTTAATTTCTTTCAGTAGCAATGATTAATGAAGAAATTCTGACTTTGGATTTTTTTTAATCACATTTGAGTGATGAACTGCGAGAATATAAATTTAGACTATGCAATGACAGCTACATTTAATGAAATTTTAAAATAAATTAGTAGTATTGCAAATGAAAAAGATTCTATGAATCATTATTGTTTAAATGCATTACTGAGCTATAATTAGTACACGGATGGGGCACAGTCATATATTACTTAAATTTTATGCCATGGCATAATTGTTACACAAATGTAACTTTAATTATGTCATTAAGAACTAAGATACATAATAAGCAATGACAGTATGGAGTTCTAATTTAAAATACATACATAAAAAAATAGGCATCATCCAGTTTCTACAAGTCACGTAGCAACCATTGTCTGGGTTTGATTCACCACTGTGTCCAGTCTTTTCATGAGAAGAGTCACGTGAGCCAATATCTGTGAGTATCTTCGATTTTCAAATCTCTAACCAGTTGTCAGGAAGCAGAATCATTCCACTCACTGCATTAATTAACATGTAAAGGGATGACGAGAGACCCAGGTAAGTACAGAAGCAAAGGATTATATATGGATGTGAACAGTGGCAGTAATTTGGAAAAAACCCACAACCACAAACAAACACCAACTTCCTTTGCAATGTTTTCATTTATATTCAGCCTCTGTTCACTCCTGCAAAACTATGTTTGTTGGATAGATAATGCAGCAAAGGAAAATGGCTCCATGACAGGTAAGAGAGAGTAAAAACACTAGAGAGATGGCAGGGACACAAAGGCATTAAAGAGTGACCCACTAGGATCCTACACAATCAGATAACTTGGTTCCCTGTCAGTTCACAAGTTCTGCTGCCCAGCTTTCATGTTTAGCTCATTTCCAAGTATTATTCTGGAATACACCATCCAGTTTGCTTTCAGACAAAACCCAGGTGACGTTCTAAAGGTTGCTTGCCCCAGATACCCCT
This sequence comes from Ibycter americanus, assembly GCA_035590275.1. Lineage (NCBI taxonomy): Eukaryota > Metazoa > Chordata > Aves > Falconiformes > Falconidae > Ibycter > Ibycter americanus. The sequence goes on from JAVJGI010000014.1 coordinate 38,451,982, forward strand.
TCTTTTCAGCAATAAGGAGGAGGTTGTACCAGTTCTCTCCTTCTCTGTGATGAATCTATGTGATTCTCTATACAACCTCAGGAAGACTTGGACCTCAAATCTCTCTCTGTGAAAGAATGTGTGCTGTCATCCACATCCCAAGAAACACATTTTCAGTAGCTGCAACAAAATATGTCTCTGGGAGTTGACATAAATTCCTTCTCCCATTATGTTAACAACTACGAAGTTCAAGAACACTTAATGGTGTACTATAACGAGCCAAGGTGACTCCATGTTTGACTCTTGGTTTGACTTCTGCAGAAACTCATATAGAAGAAGTAGGTTTCTGACCTATGGCTGACTGCATTTTGCGTTAATAACTAAATTGAACTGGCTCAAACTCTTTTAGAAGTGAGGTGCAGGTGCTTGCTGCAAGTCATTGTTGATAACACCCCTGTAAGAAGACTGGGACAAGGCTAGTTTTAGCACTGTGGGAGGGTAACACCTAACTATCCATCAAGAGGACTCTCTGAATTAAACAGAGGTGCTTGTATGTGTACTAAACTTGTGTGCACTGTTTATCAGATCCTTTCTTCTGAATTATTTTTGGTTAAGATCAGTTGCTGTACCCCTTCACACAGAAAAGGAAATAAATATTTGGTGAAAGTAACACAAGTGACAGTCCAAAATTCATACATTTTAAACCAGAAAGACTGCACTTGTTTTCTCAAGCATTGCTTAATTTACACATCAAAAAAGTGTTTTAGAAAGATAAGAAATATTCCAGGAATAAAAAAAGTAACTTCTGTAAGATTGTGAAAATAATATGTCAGTTAGTATGATGTTAACTGACAGTTAAAAACACGTTTCATCAGAACTAGGGAGAGATTGTCAGCTCATTCCTGTGAGTGAACCTATTTTGCATTCATTTTTAATGATTATTCAAATGGAATATAGTATTATATAATATAGATTTAGCATCCACCTGTGTATTACGTTCTATTGGACATAAAATGTGATGTTATCACATTACATAATTTTCATCATGAGCAGTGTGAGATCTATACCTGAGGTCACAGGGTCTATTTTAGACATTTGTTTCACCATGAAATGAATTGTACCTAGTAATTGTCTGTTTCAGTCAATCGATTAGAAAGAAAGTTTAAATTACCTATCCATGAGTAAATACACTTATTTTAGGGTGAAAGAATCTTACTCAGCATGTCTGAACCTGCTAATAAAGTATCTCTTAGATACACAGGAGTCTGCTTCAAACCAGGACTGTATTATTGCAGACAGGACTGAGACTATGAGTTCTCGAGTTTATAGGGAAGAGAAGGAAAAAGAAAAAAAAAAAAAGGGAAGGGAGAGGGAGGGGAAGAAGAATTAAAAAAACAACCAAACAAACCAAAAAAACCCCAAACCTCTGAACTTTCTTATGGCTCCCCTGCAGTTTTAAAATGACATACAAAAAAGTAAAGACTGTTGATGTTTCCAACTAGGATATCATCTCATGCCCAGAAACATCAAGATAAATTTTTTAAGTCACTAGGATAATATAAGTAAAAGTTCATTCACAGTTTCGTCATAAATACCTATTACAAAAATAATTACTAGATTGTCATGGTTTAACCCCAGCCAGCAACAAAGCACCACGCAACTGCTCGCTCACTCCTCCCACTGGGGAGAGGGTCAGAAGAGTAACAGTGAGAAAAGACGTGGGTTCAGATAAAGACGGTTTAAGAGGTAAAGCAAAACCCACACACGCAATAAAAGCAAAACAAGGAATTCATTCACTACTTCACATCAGCAGGCAGGTGTTAGGCAATCTCCAGGAGAGCAGGGCTCCATCACGTGTAAGGGTTATTTGGGAAGACAAACGCCATAATGCCAGATGTCCCCCCCTTCCTTCTTCTTCCCCCATTCTATATACTCAGCATGACGTCATATGGTATGGAATATCCCTTTGGCAAGTTTGGGTCAGCTGTCCCGGCTGTGTCCCCTCCCAGTTTCCTTCTCACTGGCAGGACCTGAGAAACTGAACAGTCCTTGGCTTAGTATAAACGTGACCTAGCAACAACTGAAAGCATCAGTGTATTTATCAATGTTAATCATTGTTCTCACACCAAAGCCAAAACACAGCCCTGCACCAGCTACTGAGAAGAAAATTAACTCTATCCCAGCTGAAACAAGAACATAGATGTAATAATATTCCTACATTATTTTATCATAAAATGACTTACGAATATATTAAGATCCTTTAATGGATGATAATATGAAACGCTGTGATAAAGCAAACATACACATTTTCTTAAAACAGTATATGTGCCTGCTATACTTGATGTATGACTTCAAGGTATGAAGTGTACTACAGAGTGTCATATAATTTGATAAATATAAAGAATTATGTACACAAAACTGCACATACAGTATAAGTAATTTCCCTGAGGAGAGTGGTGACATAATAATAAACCTCAAGAACTCAACTCAAATGATTTGTTAATGTCACAAGTAGCCCCAAATGGAATTACAGTTACTTATGTACACTACAAGTGTATGCAATTTTTATAAAATACAGTAAAAGAAATCATTCTTTCTGATGAACACGACTAGTTAAAAAATAAATATAAGCAATATTTTCTCCTTGCCATTCCCTCAAACTGCTCTCCTTTCTCCTCTTCTCCATTCGACTTCTGTCACTTTCTCATCTCACTGTTTCTTCTGCTTCTTTTTCCCCTACTCTCTATCCATACTTCTCAATCCTCTCCAGCAAATGATATTTTCAATCAAATCCACTTATTGCCATGAATTTCCCTAGGGGAGGACATGAATCAATAGCAGATTAATGTTACTCAGAACATTGAGTAAGCTACTAATAAAACTATTGAATACTCACAAAAAAGAGATATTTCTTTGCAGAAGGAAACACATTTAAGAACATTTTCTAGGGACTTACCTGAGATAATCCCGACCCAAGAAAAAAGTATTTAGTAATTCTCTATGGTATTGCTTCCCTCTCCATCAATTATTTCTTATATAAGGCCTTAAAAATGAGAACAAGTTTCCCTTCTTTCTGCCTCCCAGAACCCACAGTTTAATGTTTCCTCGCCTAACAGAAAACCAGCCACTACTTTAGAGTTTTAAGGGGATAAGCTCAAAATTCATTCTAAACAGGTTATTTTCCCTCTCACAATCCATAATACCAGGAAACACTACACCTGAAATTAGTATTCAATATTTGATTCTTTGCTCTAAGTTTCAGAGAAAATATACTGTGCTGTCTTTGAAATGAAATGCTATTTGCTACAGAAATACTTTTACTGCCAACAATATTTTATTATTTAAATCTCAGCCATCTGTTCAAATCAGAATGCAATGTAGAACATCGTCTGTGGCATGTATACATTATAGTAATGTTCTAAAAGAGTATAACTGAAACATGAAAAAATCCTTATGCACTAAACCTAAACTCTTACTGTACTAATCGTATAATAAATGTGCATGATGGATAGTTTTATCTTAAATCTTATAGAACTTATTGAATCTCAGGTAAAATGTTCTGCTTTTTCAAAGACAAAAATCAAAATTTATGTTCCAGATGAATACATCCTGAGCACCATAGTCAGTTCTGCAGGTTTCAACCAGGATGTAGTAGAGCTAGAGACAGTGGGGGAAAAAAAACCCCAAAGAAACAAAAAAACCCACCTGAAAAGATCAATTAGATGGAGATTCTGACTCATGAAATGATACTAAAGTATCTAGTATTCATCAGTTTGGAAAGGATGTGACTGAGAGGAGGCAAGACTGAAGTTTACAGAATCTGAAAGAAGAGGTTAAGATGAGTGTAAAGATGATTCACCAAATCTTGCAGTGCTAGACCTCTGAGGACATTTGATGAAAGGAGGACAAAATAAATTTGTAACACATAGAAGAAATGTCTTCTTTTATATAGCAGGTAGTAGTGAACTCCTGGAACTTTCTTTGCCACAGGAATTTTCGGTGCTAAACAACATCATCAGGTTCAGAAAGGGATTAATCAACCTCATGGACAACAGGTTCCTACACAGACAGACAGGCAGACGCCTGCCCTCTAATATCCATACTACTACAGTTGTGAATGCAAAGGGGAAGAGCAAGAGGAAAAACAGCAGAAAGTGGCTAGGTTCAAGTGCTCTACCTAAGCAGTGTCACCTACTCCAACCATCAGAAACAGAAAGGTGGGGTGGATGGTTTCTTTGTCTGATTCAGGCATGGATGAGATTGACCAGAAAAATAACACACAGTGGCATGTAAAGTCCAGCCTAGCTGAAGCAGTCCTACACTGGAGGTCGTCTGTTGCAGACAGAGTATTAAAAAACCATATAATGAAAAGTTCTAACTGAGCTCTGACTGAGGATTTTTATTATGTTCAATTGCAAACCTTAACCTGTCTGGGAATGTTACATATTTTCAGTTGTTAGTAAGGTGGTTCATCTTGGACAAGAAATATTTCTTTATTATATTTTCAGAGATCTCTGAACTATTCTTTTTTTCAAGACAGTTTAAGATACATCAGTGGAATGAAAAATTACAGTTGCGATTATTATTGGCCAAAAAAAAGTTTTGAGGTAAGGAAAAATTGATTATATAATGGGAAATGTTAACCAAACATCTGTTTATGCAACACTACACCCTTTAAAAGATTTGTGGGTATTACAAACATTCTTAAAGATCCAGCATTTTTTATAGGCATTCAAACATTATCAAAACTCTATTTAACAAAATGGAAAGGAATAAGATTGTCACCAAAAAAAAAGAAAAAAATTTGGTCTTGAATGAATACCACAAAGACAAAATAAAATGTATTGATGAATAACTGAAGTATTAAAAAAATAAAGTAATAAAGGAAGATGTTCACGAAAAAAAGAAAAATGACACTGACAATGTATTGTCATCTAAGATTGTAAAGTAAGATCTAAGCTGAATCCTCTTAAGAAAACAGTTTCCAAGAAATCCATCTCAATCTACATCATCACGTTGAAGATCACTAGTGAACCAATAAAATAGACAAGTGCAATGTTTACTTAGTTATTTTAGGTAAACAAGTTCAGAATTGTTCTGCAAACAGAATATAGCTACTTTTCTAATTATAGAATTTGTAGAACTTATATAACTCACAGTGTACTAAAATATATATTAAAAATGTAATAAACTGTAATAAATTGTGCTTGTAAATCTCCAAACACACACATAAACATGTACTGCATTTTAAAAGCAAGGCATTTATTTGCAAAATATAATATTTAATAGGGAGCATTTTATATTCCATTAATATTAGGAATTAGTGCACTGTATTTTGTCAGAAAGCTACATAGTCAAGATGCTTTTCTTTAACTCTTTTTCAGTCCATTTCTTCAAAATAATAGTCCTAAAATTACAAATATTTTCAGTAACTGTACAACAACAAACGTCAAAGGATGAATTACTTCTATGATGTAAAAGCAAAGTGTTTCCCATCCAACTTATTATTTATTTTTGAACAAATTATTGCAAATGGTCTGTGTTGTATGTTTATTGATAATATTGTCATCTTGGAGGTCTGTTATTTAAGAAAACCAAGAACTGAATTGAAGTAAAATGTGGACTACAGAAAAATAAGTCTGAAGCTAACATAGCTGATAAAATATTGTATGCTGCCTTGTGCAGAAAAGCTAATGAATTGCTGTCAACTTAAATACTACTTTCTGACAGTTCATTCACTTTTTTTCAAATCATGACAAAACACAGCAAGAAAGCATGGATATTTTCATTTCTTTCTTTTTTTTTTCTTTCTGTTTTATACTAATGTAATTTACTTGAATGATCACTCAGAAAACGTTCAAATTTTTTGAATAAAGTTTACAGGAAAACAACCTCCTTAAAATTATTTTATTAATAAAAATAATCACATTTATTTATGCATTTATTTATTATATTCTAGAATAAGGTGGTGTAAACTCCAGGAACCATGTAGATTTTTTGTGATAAAATAGTGTATGTTTAACTTTGAAACCCAGTTAGTTGTTCCAAGTAGCTTAACAGCCCAGTGTAGTCTCACAAAAATTATGTTTTTCAACTGTTTACCTATTCTTGTCTGCTAGAAGAAATTTTTTTCATGTATTGTGGTACTTAGAAATTCTTACCAGAGCTATGACTAGAAGCACAGTGCAGTTAAATGCTTTTTTTTTTTGGTTTCTTCTCATTCAGCTGTTTAGAATATGAAAAGCTATTTTCCATCTTCTGTTTTATTCATTCAGCTAATATGTGTTGGTCTAGATGTATGCAGGTAAATGGGAAGGACTCATTTAATATCACATAAACATCTGTGTGACTGATCTAACCAAGTTGGATAAATGACAGTATTCATCATTATGTGACTTGTAGGTACAAACCACTGAGCCACCAGTAGACTAAAACCAGAAAAGATTTTTTGAAAGAAAAAACATTTTAAAACTTCACCTTTTAGAGAATAAATTTTGAAAAATCAACAATGAAAGCATATTCTCTTTTTTTTTTTTTTTTTTCTTGCTAGATTTCTTCAAACTGGTTGTGGGTGAAAAGCAGGATAATTTAAATTGTTCTGAAAGCAAATGCATATGTTCTTTTTTGGTTGGTTGGTTGGTTGGTTTTTTTGTTATAAAATGCACCACCAGAGAGTATCTTCTTCAAAATTCAATTCATCTTCTTGAATGTTAGTGTTTGCTTTGGGAGCTCTATGTTATTGGACGGTATGGTAAGTGTGTGAAGTTATGTATCTCCCTATCCCAGCATATTCACTTCTGAAGAGTCCATGCATGAACTATTCTACCTAAAGGCGCATACTCACCTCAGCTGGTCTTTTAAATGAATGTCAGTGTACAGGAATTTGAATCAGGGATGAACAGACCTAAACATACTTTTTTTTTTTTTTCGGTAACCTGGTAGCTGTTTTGAAAGAGCTAGATGAGACCATCTTGAAGAAGAAAAAAATGAGATCTTCAGAATATAAAAGTTTATTTTGTGTTGGTTTTTTTTAAGTCAGCACTGGAATAATATCCTGATCAAGGAGGAAGAAAGTCAGATGTAAAAACTTAGTTTAATCAAGCTACAAGTTTATCAATTTAACTTATTTGGAAAAGATCTAGAATTATTTTGTAACAAACAGTTCATTATCTTGTCTAAAACTATTCCACCTGGGGAAGTGCTGACATCAGTTCCCTTTTCTCTGCTGCTGGTCTCTAGCCTAAGACTCCTATCTATCCATTCTCCCTTTAAACCATCAAATAAAGGGAGGGATAGCTTTTGTGCCCTTAGCCCCCAGTTTTTGATATATAGGCTTAATAATTTCTAGAATCAATGTCCTACCACATTCCATTCTCCAGTGGAACTTCGAATTATGAGATTTTTATTATATCTGAGTCATTTTGTGTATCTTGCAAAGCAATTCACAAGGCTGCTAAAATGATAAATCTAGGCAGCCCAATCCACTGGTGGACAAATTAAATTTTCTATTATAGATATTTTTATATAAAAATTTATATGCACAAATGTTTACAAACACATACAACCATGTAAAATTTAGCAGTAATATGGAGTCCCCACTGACAAGCTACTACCATTCCATTGATCAGATATCCTTGGGATATCAGGAGTGTGGAGCTCATATACTCTAAATCTGAGAATGCAGATCTTTTGAATTCAAGCTACTTGCAATTTGTTCTCAGTTTCCTTGTCTGGTTGCCTTATAAGGTTTCCTGTTCCTTATAAAAGGCTGGTAACTTGTGTTCATCTCTCTTGAATGATTCAGTGTGAAATAGGGCAGTATAACGGTGCAGTGGTGTTTGTTGGTTTGTTGGTCGATTTGGTCTTTTTTTAAGTGAAAAGAAGCATGTTTATTTGGATGAAGTGAGAGATGATATGGTAATAAAAGCAGCATGAAAGTTAATACTAATATTGTCATCAAAATAGGTAACATCAGAAAGAGAGTAGAACCTTAGTTAATTTCTAATTTTTGTTACTTTATTTCATAAATGAAGATTTTGTTATATAATTTGATTCTACTTAGTTGCCTTGAAATTCATTCATATTTCATTTAAATGCTTTTTTATATATTATTTCTATGGTATTATTTTTGCAGGAAAATGTAGCATGCATTCAATTCACAAATTTTAAAAACTGAAAGTAATTTCCAAAACGCTTTTGGTTCATATGTATATGCTTGTACATTAGAGCCAACAGAAGTTTAATCCATGCAATAAATTAATTTGTGTCAACTTAGAAACTCCTGACCTACTCAGCATGGATAGGGAAGGTGAAAGAAATCACTATGCCTAAAGCACTTTGAGAAGTGAATCAATCTTCTCAAATCCCTAAGTAGACTAGCACTGTCTCTATGTCTAACCTGAAAATTGATCCTATGCAAAGATGAAATGAGTGTCTGATTGACACGAAAGAGTTTATGCAGCTTCTCAAATGTCCTCAAGAAACAAAACCTAATGTGCAGATTTTTTTCAAGGCTGCCTTTCCCAAATGCTAGTAGGGTAAGAGAAATCCATAAAAGCACTAATATCCTCACTGCAATTCTAAACAGAGCCATGACTTTATCAGTTGTAGATGCCTTGATTCCAGATAATATTTCATTACAGAGGAGGACTAGCTATTATGTAGTATGTATTCTAATTTGAAAAATCTGCTCTAAGTCCCTGTCTACTGCTGACTTTTGTAAGATTCATCACAGAAAGAGTTCATAATGAGTCATAGTTAGCAAAGCAAATGTTAGCATCACAAATCTTTCAGATAAATATGATCCAGTTTTATATCCTTTTGCCCACTTTTCAAATTTTGGATATGAAAAATGAATATGTAATTATTAGTTGGGGTTGGCAACAATAGTAATTTGAACATTTGGAGAAAATACTGGAAATTTAAAAATGATATTTTTTTTTAATGAGAATGTCCAGGTTCGGTGTATATTTTAATGTTTCTTGGGTCAAGAATAGTATGTCTGAGTTATTTTTGTGACTTTTTTTTCTCAGTGTTTAGGCCTGAACACCACCATCAATAACAATTATTTTAGTCTCTGGGCTGTGAAGCATTGTCAGGCAAATGAGTGTGCCTGTCTGTCTGATGTTTTGTGCAAAGTATACATCTCACTTTCCCCATGACTAAAGCAAACCCCTATCTACATAGTACAGGACCATTTAGTACCCTATTTGGCATTACAAACAATGTGTTCAAGAAAACTGGCATACTTTCTAGCACCAATTAAGAGGTTAAAACTGCATCTTACTTCAGTAGTGACACATGGGTTGTGCCTATTGAGCTGTAGTAACCCCATGGTATTTGAATAATTAGTATATTGAACTATTTGTTTTATTGCAGCAGAGATAATAATAAGGAATACTATGAAGATTTTCCTCTTGTTAACTTAAAACTTTAAAACTTGAAAATCACATTAATACAGATGCTGTTTTTTTAGGCTGATACTACGTTATTAATAGTCACAGAAACTAAACATGTTCTTCAAGCGGTTTAATGAGTCAGGATAGAACTTAAGCACTTGTTGCCCTAGACTGGAGCCACTTCTCTTTTCTTGATAAAGGACTGGAAGATGGCAAGTTGTTCCACTGAAAATAGCTGAAATGCATTTTAAAAATTTTGACCGAAACTTAAATGAATTTATCTAGATAAATTTGCCATGCTTATTAATTATCATTCTTTTATATACGGTACTTGTAGCTGTGAGATCCGAGGATATTTGTCAAATGTCTGTAGGTAAGAGTAATATCTTATATATAGCCTAATAACGTGGCTAGAAAGAGGTAGCTAAGACTTCAGGAAGGCAAGATCTTCTTCAGGACTATGTAAATAAATTACCTTCCTAACACCTACAAAAAGATATTAGCTTTCATGCACCAAGTTTCTTCCAAATAAACAGGCTGCGGTTTTAAACTTTATTATCAGTTTTGCAGAGTCCAGTAGCCCCCATTCTGCCTCTTGAACCATGTCATGTCCCATACAGACTTTGCTTTCACTTATTTCTAGTAACACAATGTATTTTACACAATCTTGTTACTACTGGTTGGGTTGTTGTGTCATATTCGCTAGGACTCTTCGCTGTGTATTTCAAGTATCACTCAATTTCATGATATGGAATACAACTTCAAAGTTTTTTGGTTTGGTTTGGTTTTAATTTGTTAATAATTGTGATATAGATGTAGAACCTCATTTGATCCACCATTTAAAATGAAATGCTGTGGAAATCTGTCCTTCAAATAAGAATTTATAATGGTTATATATGGTTCTAAACTTTTGCATTTTAAAATAATTAAAACATTTTACCAAGTTAAAGTATTATTTACATATTTTAAAATTAATTTTAAATATAGGACTGCTGAGAGGCTTGGGTTGGTTGGGTTTTTTTTTTTCATTTTGTTTGTTTATTTTGGTTGGTTTTGGTGTTATTACTTTTTATTCTTTTTTTTTTCCCTATGTTTTAACTGCTTTGGGATTCTCAGCACAATATTATACAGACACATTTGAGCTCAGTGGCTATTTCTGAAACTCCTACAGACAAATCCAGATTTTAATGCAACTCTCTGGGCACCGGATACATAATTTAGCAATGAGATTTTGTATTTGATGCAGCATGACCTTGACATCTATGTGTATAAAGTTTGCTATGTTTTCCACGTATGTTAATACCTAGCAGTAGATACTTACATGAATTTAACATTAAAATCTATGTAACCATCTCAGGTTTTTTTACTTTTATGCATATAAATGACAAGTATTTTTATTATGGTTAAAGATTCCCCCCCCCCCTCCCCCCACAATCAAATTTGTTTCAGCATTTATTGTCAGTTAGTATCTCCCAGAGTTGACTTTACCTTACATGGTTATACATTCCTTAAGGTTTTCTTTTCAAGTAGAGTTAATATGTGCAGTTTAAACATTTGTGTGCGGATTGATTTTGGTTTATTTTCCTTCTTTCACCTGAAGAAATCTCCACAAGATGCACTTGACTTTAGGATGACAAAGTGCAACTTGTAGTAGATCTTACTTGAATTAAACTTAAACCCAAGATTTATAAGAAGTAAGTGAGGACAGAACAGAAGACTAAGTCTTAATCTACAAAGCAGAAATCCAACTCACTTGACATGCAGTATCCTACTTGGATGTCAACAGATGGTTTCAAACCGTAGCAAAGGTTGAATTTCTTTGACATTTGAAGCACAGGGGTCTTTAACATCTGCTGTCCCCTGATGTGTGCTTGACAGCTCATTTCAGCAAGGGATACACAACATCTATAGGCATTTTTTTTCCAGCTTGTACAGTTGGGAATAACCTGACCCACAAAAGATAATACCTTTTAAAGTATTTGGATACACCACCTTGTTTTCTAGATTTTTTTAATTGTTTCAGCAACTTCTAACATTTACAATTAGATATATAATCTGCTATAGAAAAAAAAAATTATCTACATAACAGCATGTTCTTTTCCATTTCTCCAAAATAGTTGAACTAAACACTGATTTTCTTGTATAAATGTCAATCATTTACAAACAAATTGCTTCAGCAGTAACATTGACGGAAGCAAATAATTCTGACAGAAAATATTGTTAATATACCACTTATTGAATCATGGTTTTAATTCTAACCTATTGTTGCAGTTAATTTATCTTTTTTTTTTTTTCTTATTTTCATAAAATAAAAATGAGAATACAAGTAAAGGGGACACATAGAAGCTTTTAATATCTTATCAACATAGCAAATAAAATTTGTTAAAATGTATGTTTTAGCTGTGAATATTTATTGGTTTTTAGGTGTAAGCAACAACCAATGCAACTACTTAAGAGAACTTGTATAAGATGTATAAGATGAAGTTACATTAAATTCATGACTTCGCTCCCTACTTCCTTTTCCTTGACAACATAAAGACTCTCATCCTGCAAAGGGAGTTAGGTCATTGAGTTGGGGTAAACGGCAGAACCATAGTATGTATTCATTAATTTCTACAAGAAACATATCCCAACTGTGAGGTCTCCAATTTCTTTGTCAAATTACAAGAGACCTCCTCCATGTAGGTTGTTACTCCGTGGTTGCCTTCAGCTGATGTATGACTGCTCTGTCACTTCCTGTCATCTCCACTTGCTGACACAACTGAAAACTTCCCATGGTGGATGGGAAGCAATGGTTTTTATTTTTTCCCCAGCCAATCAAGATTAAAAGAAACAGGGAAAATGAAGATTAGCAGGTGTTACATTCCACTACTACCCTTATCTGCAGTATCATCAAGTTCCTTTCATCAGCTTCACTGTTCTGAAGAGAAACTGTTATTCAGTTTGGCTAAATTAACTGATTTTTATGATTACTATTATTTATAATTTTCAGTGATCCTTCTCTAAAATGGTAGGTGACATTTTACAGAAGAAGCTGAACAAACATAGCTGACGTAGGAACCCTGCCAGGTGAAGACAACTTTCTGTTTTTTTTACATACGAAGTTCTTACAAAAGCATCAGGTCTTTAAAAATAATTCCAGAGTCTCTTTGTTCAACTCTAGAATGAACACCTAACACACTAAACTTATTTACTTCAAGACAAATTCATTAAAGAATTTTCATAAGAAATTGGGCAAGGCAGAAGACATGTCCCCTATAGGACTTGTGTCATACCTCTCAGTCCTTTGTCATTTGTCTTAGCCACCCTGGGTCATTTCAGATGGCACTAAACATCTGTGTGAAGGTAACTGACTTAAAGCAAAAGTTCAACCAATGGAGTCTAAAAGCTGATGAACTTTACTGACAAGTGATTAAATTCAATGAACACTTATTAAATGCAAGGGATACCTAGTAATACAAGATGCATGAGCAACCTTCCACCCTTAACCATACTGTGATTTTTGAGAGCACAGTGATAACTCCTGTATTTAGATTATGCTGTGCTCTGAAATACATGACCTTCCAGCTTTCTAAATTCTGGTGCTGGTAAAGTTCCCCAGGTCTGTTTGATTTATTAGTAGAGACATAGCCCAAAGAGCCTATATGTTCACTGCAGACTTTTGTGGCACTGAATGCATACAGAATAATTCCACATCATGTACACAATAGATGAAACCTGGTTAGTATCTATTGCTTGCTGGTGGTAGACATCCATTCAATACCAAGAGCTGGGGCAGGTCCGTGCATTAAGACAAAACTGCCACTCATCTGACTGATATGCATGATCATTTTGTTAGTGCATGATTTTTTCAAAAAGAATCTCATCTCTGCAACCAGTCTTTGTCATAAGACATAATATAAGCATTTACTGTTGTCTGTATGGGAGAAAAAAATGTCATTCAAACACTGTCAGCTTTAATCCATGACTTTCTACTGTCTGCTGCTGAACACACTGAATAGATATCCAGTTCCTATGCAGATACCTTAGCGAATTTAAAATCTCAGCTCTTATGTCCCATCAGAGAGATTATTACAAATAAATACAAGACTCTTACTTTGTCATATCAGGCTTGCTTAGCTTTATTATTATCACATATCATCTTCAGGCATGCAATAAATCAGTTGTGCTGCCTTTGAGCTCATTGTATCCAGTTCAGAGTTTGTACCCTCAGGCTTTCAATCCCAGTTTGTGCGGTTTTTTGCATGGATGACTAAAGTTCAGGAACCGATGCACTGTGTATTCCTTGATTTCCAAATCATTCATTTTCTATAAACTATGTTTTTAATGTTCAGGGTTTTAAAATGTGAATATCACAAAACTGTAAGTAAAATTTTGAGTCCATTTTATTAATTCTTTATTTTTTCCAGGACAATACTCATGCAAATGGTAGAAAAATTATCTTTAGATGGTAAAGAGCCTTAAAAATAAGAAATAACTTCCTCATTAATAAAATATTTAAGTATTGATGAGTCAGGGCTATTTATTTTGTGTTAAGTGTTTGAACAATTTTGATAAAGAGCTACAAATCAACAAATCATTAACAACAGGATTAAATTAAGGCATGTAGTAAGCCCCCCTTGATTTTAAAGATCTTGGACCATTAAATGGCAACCAAAACCAGTGTCATCTGGAAACTGATAGCTCATGTACAATTCTGTTTCTGCTGAAGGCCAGTAGCATACATAAGTGAAATATTCATATTTGGATTTACTGTTGGTGCCTCACCTATTCCTATGTTAAATCACCTTAAGTGATCAGGAGTATTCAGGGAATGAATGTTTCCTCTGCAAACTTCCCATAAACTTCTGTCTTTACTAAAGAACGTCACACATCTATTCTAACTTTCTGGGAGTCTATGGGTCTGGATTTTCTCCTTAATGTATTGCTTTCCACACCAGTCTGAGAATGCTAGAGTGCTTCTGTATTTTAAGAGGAATGTGGTGAATTTGTAGTGACTGTCACTACATCAAAATAATGTTTTGACTGACTCATGTAATTTATTGAAGAGACAGGAACTTTTAATATTTCTAAATGTGAATAAAAAATGCCATCATCATTGGCAGCAGGGATATAATACAATGAATCACATCACACATCTGGTAGATACATTCAGACTTGTTTGAAATTGCCAAATGGTTTGGATCACAGATGTGATAGTGGTTTCCTGTGACAAGAGTTTAGACAATTTAAGCTTGTATGTCTTGCCATTATCTCTTGGTACCTAACAACTCTTGAATTTCGGAAGTGGAATGAAGGAAATTCTTCTAATGCACATTTCTAATATGACAGGGTGTGCCTTCTCTGACACACTCATCTCTTTATTCAAGTAGTTTTCTCAGAAATGGTGACTAGATTTAATCCATTAAACGATTTTTTAAAGTATTTGATGATGACAAACATGTTTCCAGTTTGCTCTGTTGTTTTTAACTTAACAGTAGAAGTAGATTTTTTTTGTTTTGTTTAAACTATATTACACTTAATTATCAGGAATCTTTGTAGGTTTTCCTGAGATTTTGTGAATTAAAAAAAAATATTATTATCTTCTTCCTTCAAAGATTATAGATAATGTGGAAGTGATACCACCCCTTTATCAGTATAGAATTACTTGATATCTTAGATTATGAATTGAAAAATTACCCATAAGACCTTTTTTTTCTTTTTTTCTTTAAAAGAAAGAGGGAATACTATAGTCCACTAAACCAGGATATATTATATTAATTGCAGTCAAATCTACCCTCTATCTTTGATAAACAGATGATTGAGAAAAAGGCTAAGCTTAAACACATGCCCAGAATTAGTAAAATCAGTAGAGAAATGGATCTACTTGTAGGTATAGATGTTCAGAAAGTGCTTACCTATGTAGCATGTAGAGTAGATGACTAATGCATGTCTACTGGCTTGTGCTGTCTGAGATTAGATAAAGTTTAACTGTTTGAAATTACTTGGTATGATCTTTTCTTACACATCTAAATATACAAACTGTTAATTATAGTTTGCTCATTAAGTTAGTTATGAGGGAAGAAACAGAATGTCTAAGATAACTAATGCCCAGATCTGTACAACACACAATTTTAAATCAAAAGCAACAACCTGAACAGATTTGAAGTGCCATTATTAAAGAGAGGAAACATCAGAGGCAAAGCAGACACAGCCAAGAATACCGCTGACAGTCCACGGCCAATGACACATTCTGCATATAATAAATTGCTGTTTGCCAGTTTTATTATTTGTAAACTTCAGGGAATAAACCAAACAAGACAGAATAAAACTTCAGAATCTAAAAAGGTAAAATTGGGTAGAATTCCTGTTTGAAAGGTATGTCACATTGAAATATATTGTGCCCTGAACAGTAGTCACTGAAACTAAGGTAAAAATTAATGACACTACAGCCATGGTTATAGTGGTATCTCTGAGTGCTTCCACTTGATTTTGAACTGCTCTTTAGGTGTAGCTTGACTGCAGGAGTGGAAAAGAGTTTTATAAACAAATTGCATTAGTACTGCCAAAATGGAGCAAATAGTCTAGTCTGTGGATGAAGCATTTGTTCAGTCACTCGTCTTTCGATTACTTCCATGTGAGGAGGGTAGTGCTTAGGACTACATCAGAAAACTAGCACGTCAGTATTGTAGAATTCCCGAATCTCTTTCTAAGTAGAAAAATTACAAATCACAATAGTCACAAGAATTAGTTAAACAGTACAAATATAATTAAATCGTGAATATTTATAATATGTAAAATAGGGTTTAAAACTATTTTCCTGTAGTCTAACTTAAATATCTCTAATCTATTCTATTCTCTCTATGATGATTTTTTTATGTAAAAATAAATCTTCCTAAATCTTTTTTTGTGCGTCTCTGAATCCATGACAGAACTGAGTTGAAAAAAAATGGAAGTTAAAACACTATGAATAAAATGAAGGTTTTGTGCCTCAAGTTTATACAAACATAGCACAACAAAAATTACATTAGTGGTATCTATAATTTGCCTACAGAATGAATTATATGTAGGCTTTAAGGTACACTTTCAACAAAGTTGCAAAATGAATTAATTTGCAAGAGTTTAAGTTTGCCTGTCAAAAGTCGTTCTACTTAAATCTCTGTTATCTTTTTCTTACTGGGGAATTTTGAAAGAGTGGTACAAGTTAGACAACTGAAAATGACAGGCATATAACATGATTTAATATTTACTGAATGATGCTCTTGGATTTGGAAATCTAAAACGAGATTGCATTTGGTAAGGTTTGTGGATGCAAGAGAAGGCTACTAGAAATTATTCTCTTTTTCCCCTGAAAGGTAATTTTCAGACTATTTCTGACTGTTTCTATTTTTTCATTTTTTAAAAAGACTTATTTTTGTGCTTATGGCTTGATAACCTAGAAGTGCATTAATGAAAAACTTAAACATTGGGAATTCAGGAAATAAAAAAAGATATCATCCTGAAAGCCCTCATCTTTGAATCTTACAAGCCCCTTACTAATACAATTATATTACTTATATTATGTAAAACGAAATAAAAGACTTGACTCCACCAAGTATGGTCAAAGAGACTACTAAAAGCCTTTCCACAAAAAGTTTAATTTTCAGAAGCCTGTAACAATGGCACAAGCACTTCCTCCTTCAGTCCCCTCCTTCCTCTGCTGATCTTGCAGGGAGGTTCAGGCTTTGAGGAAATTACTCCACAGTGGGTTTGACCATGCAAAGAAAAACTTCCAAGAGAGTGTAGTTCAGCAATGTAACACCTCTGGTTTGAATCACTGCATTTAGTTGTTCTTCATGGAAATATCTTTCAAACACCTCCAGCAAAGCACGACCTCTAGCCACCACAGCAGGACTTTATTTCAGCAATGAAAAAATATGTTACAGGACTTTTTTTACATCACTTAGACATTTCTTAAAGTCGTTGAGTGAGTTGCTGGATTTAAAAAAAAAAAAAAGTGCACAATGAGGAGGATGTATTCCCTTTAATTTATTTCACTATTCTGCTGATATGCCCTTCAGCACAGGTACTCATTTCACAATTCACCTTTCACATATATTTCATGCAATTTTCACCCCAGATTGGACGATTTTCATTCAAGTGTTGACCTGACCTGACCTTATGAACTTGTATGATCCTACTATCACAGCATAAGACAAAACAAATTTTGAAATAATAATAAAGAATTCAGTTTCATTTATACACTATAGATTCTTGTTTAGCTTCTGTATCTTTTTTTCTTCCTTGATTGAATGTCACATAATAATAAAAATGCAGTCATAAATCAAAAACAGATGATAAACTCCTAGAATGTTAGAAGATTATGTATTATGAAAACGTTATGCTGTGTATTTCAGTAGAGAAAGACTAAAGGAAGTGGGACTGTATTACAATTCGTATGTATTCTGTGTTCCATCCATTGGTTATTTGGTATTGTTTAATTGATGAGTATAAGGGGATAACTCAAGCAGAAGCTGACAGCAAAATCAGAAGGAGGGAGACAATGAGTTGACAGCAGATGTTCCAGCAAATGCCTGAGACAATGCAGAAAACTAAATGCTTTGAAGTCTATCCCTGCCCTCCTGCTGAGCTGTCAAACTAGTTTGATCAAGCTCCAGTCACAGGTGCAAACAGAAAGATTTTCATTGACTTTATAAAGGGACACATTTCCTAAAGACGGACTCAAACCTTAGCTGAAACCAAACTTCCACACATGAGAACCTAAGGTAAGTTTGGCGTGTGTAAGTGTTAGGGTAAGACAGAGATGCAATAAATGTTTTCTTGTACTGGAACTTAGTTTTTAGCTATTCTTCCCATTTAAAATACAAAAAGTATTTTATTTGGCAAAGGCTGTTTCAGATCACTGTATTAACCAATTCATTACAGCTCTGAAAAAGCTTGCAGGCCTTAAATCTACTTAGACTTATTCGTTAATTGCATAAAGTTCCGTAAAAGGGTTAGGTCAAAGATAACATGTGATTCTGCTGTCCTGCAGGTCTTGACTCAGGTAGAGGTCAAAAATACAACTAGATCTGACACCATGACAAGGATCCTACCTGTGAATACACAACGAGACAGGGAATTACATCAGCAAATAGAAGAATATTGTTCTAGCTAGTGAATAAAATGAGAACAGGCATACTTGCATAGCAGTTACAGATTCAATGAAAGAAAATTTCAAGCACCAGGAGAGCCCTATTATTAAAATTTTACACCACATAAAACCATGGATAATATGTGATATGCAGCTTTATTCTAGAAAATAAAAATCTCTACTACCTAAGAGTTCTTAAAATATACCTGTAGTTCTCAGATGGTTTCTTGCTTAGCAGTTTTTACCGTTTAGTAGTGTAACACTGAGCTTGTGAACACATCGTTTGGAGTGCTTTTCTTCCCTCATTCAACCTTGAGAGAGCTACAAGGGCAGAATCTATTTGGTGACAGTGGGATTCATCTAATCAAAAATAGACATTTAAAGTAGAAACGTTTATGTCTGAAATAATCATTCCAGACTCCCTTCATAGTTAATAGTGGAAAAAAACCACTTGTAGGGTATGATTTATACTTGTAGAGTATGATTTATTTCATTCTAACATAGCCATGTAAAGTAAGACAGAAGAACTCCATGTTATTTCCCAAGACAGCTTCCAGTTACTGTAGAGTTTAATGACACTTAGGAAGAAATTATCATGTTGAAGTCAGCAGGGTTGCAGGGTGCTAAAATCTCTGTGAAAGCTTTAAAAAGCAGCTTAAGATTCTGAGAGGCTCTGTCTCTGACAGGAAGTTATAGCGCCACCCTGTGCCAGCCTGATGCACCCTAAGACTTGTGGTCTCTGTCCCAGGCAAATGGACACAGCTGCTGTTTTCCCGTTTTAAGGTCTGTCTGTTAGGGAGGCTGGGGATGTATTGCAGAAGGGGGTGTGCGCGCACACACACACACACACAGAGCAGAAGACACTAACACAGCTGGCCCGACCTGCTGCCACAGAGTGCTGCCTTTAACAACACCCACACAAACACTACCAAAACTCATGCAAAACTTAAGCAGGGATGGCAGATCCCTGCTCCTCCACTCTGCCTGCTCGGGATTGAGGTTTGCTAGTGAAAGCACACACCTGCACCCTCTAGATTCACAAGCACACCAGTATTTGTGGATCCCTCAAATATCAGCACAGGCTCACAGCTTGTCTAATAGCCCTGTCCAGATCCTGAGCCCTCAAATCCAGTATACAGTTGTCCCCCTAATCACTGGTTCAGCATGATGTTCATTGGCAAGCAGATGCACACACCTACACATCTGACTCGCAAGCACCCCAAGACTCGCGCGTCTTTCAAATATCATCATGGCTTTCAGCCTGCTTAATATGTATGCCTGGATCCTGGGCACCCTTACCTACTCAGACCTTGACTCTTACTAGGAACAGGCTTTTTTGCTACTTGTCTGCTAGTCCAACTTCAAATCTGCTACTGAATCACACATACGCTTATATTGGGTTAAAATCTCTAGGGGAAAATATACACTCTGTTCCCTCCAGTTACTGACACAGACTTTGCAGCATTCACAGATGGGATAAATTACAGAAAGATATTTAAGAAAGGATTTAATGAGAAGATAGAATAGATCACAGTGATCAGGTGCAGGGCTCAGCCATACAAGAACACTGACTGGTGCCTGCTTGCATGTGACCAGCTGCTTATATTCCTCCTCATTCCTATTTTTCCACAGTTGTTCCACCCTGATCTGCCCTGATTCCCCCTTTCCATACCTCTGGCTGTCCCCTAAATAGCTCAGTTTTGCACAGTTCCACAAGTCCCTTCTGGTAGCCCATGATGAGCGTTGCAAAGTCCCACAGGGATCCCTCCAGCATCCCATAATATTCCTACTAGTCCTCTTTCCCCATTCTTATCAGTTACAAAGTTCAAGTCAACTCCCTTCAAGGCTATGGTTGAGTGTTTTCTTAATGGCTCATCAATCAGCCAGCGAAAAGTTCTGGTCTTTGTTATAGTCTCTGTTATCACCTGCTCCTCAGGTCTGTGTACCTGTGTGTTTAATTTATCACTTTGTTATTTGTTATTTCTTTTATACTGAATAGTCCTTTAACCAGATAACTTAATGAACCAGATGTTTTCCCATTCCACATTCCCTTACACTGCTCAGACTGATTTTCTAGTGCCAGTTGATGCTTATTCTAACTCTCTTTACTGGACATTTATTGGAGCATGCTCTGGCTCCCAATTGAGGCATAAGTCCATGGACTTTTGGGGGCTTTTTTTCTTGTTTTTCAAATGAAAACCAGAGCTGGACAAGAAGTAAGCTCTGCCATAGTCTTCTGCATACTCACCTCTTTCAGACTACATAATCTGGTTCTGGTTCATTCTTAGATGTCATGACCACATGTAGTTGACTGGAAGGTTCACACAATCAGTAGGCAACAGATGTGTCAGAAAAGCAGTCTATTGCTGACAGGGAGCCCAAAGAAGGTCACTGCAAAAGAGGTGTCACCAACACGAAAGCAAGCTGCAACTGTGAATTCAAGGAATTAAAGTATTTTTAAAAGAAAATGATCTCTTGCTATTACTGTTGAAGTTATTGTACACATTTTTGGATTTTGCACTCACTATTTTTTAGTAACCTTAACCAAAAAATCTCCTGAAAATTCTTTCTTTTTGCTTGAACTCTTAATTGCTTCTGTTGACCTTTGCATTTAGATCGTCCCACATGGTTATGTTTGAGTTCATGACAAAACAATGAGTTTGCTAGAAGGTAACTGGAAGGAATTTGTATGCTGTAATTTTGTAAGCACAGTTCTTGCATCATCTCATTTACAGTAGCCTATCTGGACATTAGTCTTTAGTGCTGGCACTTTTTTTCTGGGTTCTTTTCATTCAGCTTACTAGTAACCCTGTGTTTTTCAGGCAAAATCTGACTAATTTCTAAAGGCTTACTTGATGAGAACTTTGTCTTTGGACTAAAGCAATATAAACATTAGATTGAATGGCAGTCATACAGTCATAGAAAAATATAGGTTGGAAGGAAGCTGTTGATGACGCAAGAAGTAGGGGAGAAGTAAGAGGAAACAGCTTATGAGGGAAAGTCTAGGGAAATTTCTGGAGAGTTTGTCTTGTTATACTGACTATTGTTGGGAAACTAAATTAGAGTGATAAGACAAAAATATTTGCACCCTTACAGTAATCTTTATCCAAACTTCTGCTTTAATGACAATAGCAGAAGCAACCAATTTAGGTTTCCAAGAATCTTTCACATGTTTTTTGCAGGAAACATAACAGGACCTGCTGTTGCCTCAAGCAGCTCCTACTTTATGAACATACAACTTTAGGTCTTGTCCTTTCTTTCCATCTACATTTCCACAGCATTGGTGTCCACAACACATTCCTGCAACCAAAAGCTATACGGTCAAATCAGAATTACAGTACTTGCAGAATGATCTCATTGTTGTACTAGTATATAATTTATCTTAGCAATTGTATTTGCAATCTAAAAATTCACAGTATATGTTTCAGTTCATCTTAAAAATATTTTGGAAATTTGGGATTGGGAGGGAAAGCCTTGATAGTTGAGTAACTAGTACTGAACTCTTTAATAATTAGCTATTTTACTAAGCTTAAGGTTAATATCAGTTAAAACTAATGATAATAAGGAAACTACTGGAAGGTCTTTCAGGACCCATGCTGATATAAGTCAGAAACCAGTCAAACTACAGGCCCAGACTTCTTCATAACTAATTTATGCTTTTCCCTTCTGGATTAATATTCTCTTTAAATAAGTCTTTATCCCCAACCTGCTTCGCACCCCGCCCACCCCACCCCCCACCCCCCAAATATATGGAGAAAATTAATATTCCCATATTCCCTCTTCTTTCTGTTTTGTTTGGTTTGGTTTGGTTTGGTCAGTACAGACTTTTTTTTAATATGTTCTGTGTTCATTTTTATTTAAAATATCCCTTCAATCCACTATTCACAAAACCTTTTTCTACACCTGTTACCCTCTTAGTCTCTTGTATCTATATGATGTTTTCTTTTTATATGCAAATTTCAAATTAGTTCCTTACACAATGGCATTAATATTTCCTTATCTGTATTAGGTAATACGTTACTATAGGAACACATTTTCTTTAAAACAAAATAAATATATTATTTATTTATCTATTTAAATAGCTGCTTATTTGTGGCTCATAAATATTCATGAACACATGCATTGATATGCATAATCCATTTCTTCTGTTCTTGTCACAACTGATGAGTCCCCATTTTATGTCTTGTTGTCTTTCTCTACATTTATTTTGATCCCATGAACCTATAATGTGTAATAAGTAGCAGCTCTGCAGGCCGTTAGCTTGCCAGCTTTTGCTGCTATACAGTTGTAAATCCAGTAAGATGTGAAGACTAAGGCTGGAAGACAAGGCTTTATACATCTTTCCTTGGTTTAAAAAGGCCAAACACTCACTAATGAATACCCTGAATTCTTTCACCTACTGCAGTCAGGCTTTCCCAACTACATGACACTTTGCCTGTCAATACCTTGGGGAAAGAAAGGAAAGAAAACAATATATTTCAAAAGACAAACTGGCTTTGTTCTGTAACTAATAATGAGTGACACATCACACTGAAGGCTCAAAGGGTTGCTTTGTAGACCAAATGAGTTTTGCTCACATAACATTGCACATTCAGCCTTTGCATCAAAGCACCTTTAAACAGAAGAATTCATTCCAGCCTTGCTGTTTTATATTCAAAATGACTTTTAGTACTAAAAACCCCTGGAGAAAGTATCACTGTCCAATAAACTTAGTTTCATCCCCCTTCACAAAATGTAAGTTGGCAATTTTGCATATAAAATATTGTACATAGCTTCAGTTGCAAGTCAGGTAAGTTAGATTTTTTCTTCACATGAGTTTAACAACTTCTGCTACAGAACCAGCAAAAATCCATTAAGAGCAATCTTCTTATGCTTGGTCAGTATACTAGTGTGCTTTTCTTTTTCAGATCTGCAGTATGTTCCTACAGATAGAGAAGACATACAATGCTTGGGTTTTTTAGATTTCAATGAAATGAATTTGTATCTGTGTGAGACTGAAATATGATCATTTTAGAACAAAAAAGAGTGAAAAGAAAGATTTTTTTGACCGCGATATCTGGACAGGCATGAAGTTATGAAAGAGTCAGCAAAGGGATATGAAATAAAATTCAAAAGGTTGCTATTTAATGCATGAAAAATAGATTTAAGTGACTAAGTAGGAAAACTTCCATAATTTAATTGAAAATGAAGATGTTTTAAAGTGTAATTCAATGCATATTTTGCACGTTCAGAGGTGAAAGCATGATGAAGTAAAAATGTTAAGTGTGAAATCAGACATTTTGTTGCTAAAGGGTACAAAACTAATATGGGTGATGTTTGTAAAATATACTCTCTATATGTATATTGTAATGATATCCTGAATGTCTTGATGAAGTGTTATACCGAAATAGTATTGTTCATCAGGATTAACTAACATACCAGGAGGCTGGCATATAAACAGATGAACTGAGATTGCTATATTAGCAGCATCATACTCTGTACATTAATGAGAGATTCCTTCATTATCCTTTTTTAAATCTAAGCGGTAGGTAGTCAGCCAAGAAAAGCTCTGAATTATAAAGGATGTTCACCAATTTTCAGAGTATTTTCTAACAGGCAGGAATAGAATCACTTAGCAAACTGGAAAGTTTTCTACTTTTGTTTCAAAAAGTTCAGTATATAAGACTGACAGTAAGAGTAAGACTTAGTGCACAATACCTAAGCTTTAAAATGAAGTTGTATTAATGAAAAGCTTAACAAAGAAATCTAAATGTACTCATTTTTACAAAAACAGTGCCTTTTAGTTTAGCCACAATCACTCTAAGGTTTAATATAAGTATTGCAAAAAATATTTATTATTCTTCACCTTTAAAAGGAATTGGATAAAGAGTAACTTTGAAATAGACAAATTGTCCTGTACTGAACAAATATAGGAAAAAATAAAAAGAAGGACATGTTCATTGGTGAGAGGCCCATAGATGTTAATTTGAGTAAGGGTCGAATGGTGTCTGATAAAGCACCAGGATAAAGCTTGATAAAGCACACATGATTTCCATGGTTATGGATACCTTTTCAAATGACAAAAGATGTTTTCTGGAGAATTATCACTACAAAATCCAATACAATTCATACCATTTATAGTCTACACAATAAAAAATAGAGTAACTAATTTTGTAAGCAGAAATGTCTAATATATGGTTAGAAACTAATTAGGAATACAGTATTTCTTCCAGTAGAAGCTCTTTATTGTAGTGATTCAACTTCCTTCTTAATCAGTGTGCTAAATTAAGCAGCCTTTAAAATATTTCATACTGAGATGCCCCTACATAGTTTATGTTAATGTAAAAAATAAAAAATGATTTGCAAAGGAAAGGGTTTCAGAAATTTAATAACCTATATTTAAAAGGATAGTAATTTTTATTACTTGCATCAATTTTAGAGTTGTCTATCACTATAACAAAACTTAATAAATTGACAAAGAGGAATATGGCCGTTGTGATCTGCAATAATTGTCAAGACTGTGAGGACACCAACAGCCCTGCCTGTCCCTGCTCAACCTCCGCAGGGTTCCCCCCACCCAGCCCATGGCCCAGGCCCCCGTGTCAGCCCCCCAGGGCTGCCAGCCCCTGCCCCAGTGACACAGCAGCAGGGCCGGTCTCCAGCTGCCCACAGCCCTGCCCTGCCCTGCCATGGGCCCCACCAAGCTGAGCCCACACATGGGCCCACATCCCAGCCTGGCCTTGGCCTGTCCCCACCCTCAGTGAGATGCCTAATGCCCTCTGGCTGCCCTGCTCCGGGCTGGGGTGGTGAGATGGGCCCTGGCTGCCAGACCCTGCCCCGCCAGACCCC
>JAVJGI010000014.1:38477398-38505827 GCA_035590275.1 Ibycter americanus
CCCCTTGGGTCCCTGGCCTTCACTGTACCCTTAGATAAATAGAAGCCTTAACGTCTTCAATAGCATAAACAAGAGGTCTAGGAGTGCGTGGGGGTAGCAAAAACCACCAGTCTATCATACGCTTGTTTACATCCATGTAACTGTGTTTTAGGAGTTCCTCTCTGGAAGGACAGCTTTGAACTGTCCATGTTCTTTTTGACATCTAAGGATAGTGTAGGCATTTGGGTTAGGAAGTAGGACTGGGCCTAGGACCTTTCTGGTGCATCGAATATGTTGTGAAAATTTTTCATCGAATTTGAAATCCCGTTATCAATCGCTAAAGCACCTACATGATTGCAGATCTATGTATATCCAGCGTCCTCATGACTGCATGGAACTGCTCATGTTTAGTTTGAAAGTTGTGAAGGCATCTCCTCAGTTTACACTGAAGGTTTCTTCAGCAAACTGGCTGACTAGTTAAAAATTTGCAGAAAAACACGAAATGCTGACTTTGCTGCCTTCATCTCATGTAAACTGCTTATGCTGCATTATCTGACAATGTCTGCATCTGTGTCCTTAAAAAGTTTTAGAAAGGGAACGAATCATGTTTTTTCCTCTATAAAAAGGCACTATGCATTGCATGGTTACCTCATATGATAACCTTTCCTGACTTTTAACTCCTGATCAATTTTAGCACACTGCCAACTGAATCTTCAATCATCATGGGTTAATTTCACAAGCAGAACACAGATACCATAATCCTCAACTAAGCATCAGTAGTGCTTCAGTGTCTCTTTAAATTTAGCAAGAGGAATTAGGTACTATGTTGAAGTGTATGTAAGACCTCTGTCTCATTGTTTCTACCTTGGAAACGGCTGTTTCTTGCCTAATGGGATTTAGCATGATTTGGAAAACAAGTCTTTCCTCAGAAATAGGCAAATTAATTTATTCCCTACCTCTCAAATTTTTCAAATAAAATCCTTGCTTTCTGGTTGGAATTCTCACAAAAAAACCCAACCCAACCCAACCCACCAAAAAACAACCACCAAAGAAAATAAAGGGAAACTGCAAAAAGTCTGGCCATTTGGGCCTTAGGATACCTTTTTGGGGAGCAGAATATGACAGCTCAAAACCTCCCGAGAATAAGTTTGAATGTAGAGGCATAAAATAGGCTATAATATTTCTGAAGTGTACATGCTTCTTTGTGTAGATAAAAAAAGCTATGTCTTTGAAATTACTGGGAAGAATAAAAATCTTATTCCCTGTGTCTTCCAGTTGCCTCATCTTGGCATATTCTTCTGTTAAAGGGTTTGCGCCTTTCAAAATGACATTCATAGTAAATATATGATAGATATCTTTGTCAAAAAAACCAGCTTGATTCCATGTTCTAGTTACTATAGGTCAGCAACTATGGTCCCTGGATGCCTGGGACCATAAGGGCTCTCTTAGCAGTCCCAGGGAACAGATTGGCTATATAAACAGCACCAAAACAGCACATGCAGAAAAAGAGAAACCCTGCTGCTTCATTATTTTCCTGCAGCTGTATGGGCTGTCTCATGCCTCGCTTATAGTTTTATAGGGAGTAATCATATTGAGAACACCTGGGGTGACATGTAATTACAGAATGATTGTGTGGAAAAATGTGGGTCTATTCAAATTTCTCAGGGGCTATAGACAGCTGGTTCCTTTTAATTCTTACAACAGCATGTGTTCTGTAACAGCTGGAGATGTGTTTTTCTATTCAGCCTCATTTGATGGATTGATTATGAGGCAGGTGATCAGCAGTTTCTAAACTGTAATCCAAAGTCTGCTACTAACTTGCTGTTAGCCTTGGGCAAACCACTTAGGGTCAGATCCAGCTAAAGTATTTAAACATGTAAAGAGTGACCTAGGTAGAATATAGACATTTCTGTCCAAAACTGCAGTTTTGAAATCCAAGTTAATTGTGTCTAGCTTCAGAAACATCCCAGTACAGAAATTATAGGGGATTGCTGGTTTTTTATAATTCTGTCTTAAAATTCTAGAGATAATTATTCATAGTTTATCTGCAGTCTTTGATTTTTTCCTCATATTGAAGGATGATCACCATACAAAAAAAATTGCTGGACTTGCTGAGATACCAATCCCATTGAACTCTTGAATTGTAACACTCCAACAGGAAAAAAAAAAAAACAAACCCAAACCAACCAACTAAAAAAAACTGCTGGAACAATGCAGTGATACTATTAGCTTCTATTGAAATATGACTATAGAAGAAACCTATTTTAAGCCATTTTTATCCATAATGAGTTCTTTTTTCTGCCTGGGGGAATGGACTTGCATATCTTCCTTTCCTTTCCCTTCCCTACCCTCTCCAAAAAAGCAAAGGCGTGACCTATCCATCAGATTATAGGCTTACTGAAAATAATTCAAGGTCTTCCAATCCACAGAGCAAGAAAAATTGAATATGATTAGAACTTAATAGTTTTTCTTTTTAATGATAACCCCAGACTCTCTTCTTTGACACCAAAAATTGCATATTTATCTTATTCAATGACTACTTAATATCAAAAGCCTGAATATAGTCATCAAAACCTAATATCTCTTCTTCCTGGTGCATGCTTGAATCACTTTAGCTACTAAATCACATTATCTGAGTTCTAGTAAGTATTGATTTTTTTCCTAATTTTTATACTGAGAACATATTTTACAGAAAAGGAAAATACTGTCTTACTGTTCTTCCTCCATCATGGGAAATGAGAGCTGGAACCTGTTTTGGATAAAGAAGACAATGAACTGGATGTTTTTCACCACGTATTGTAAAGGAAGCCTAGGAGCTGAGCAACACAGCATGTAGCTGTAGTTTATAACCCTAGCAGCGCAATACAGAGATCTGTTTCACAGGAATAAAGTTGTATGTTGCATTGTTTATCTTCTAGAGAAAAAAGCCATTTAGAGAGAGGTCTAAAAGTCCTACAAAAACATTTAAGTATCATTTAGTTTACATTTATGTGCACAGAGCAAACAAAACAGTTCACAAAACCAAGAAAAGACATGAACAAAAGAAAACAACAACAACAAAAAAATAAGAGGACCTGCCCCCCAAAGGCCTAAATGCTTCAGGGTATGGACTTGCTATACCTTTTTTACAATGCTACCTTAGGGGTGTTGCCATTTCAGCAGTGCTGAACATTTTATCTTTAAGTCAGTTAGGATTTAAAAAATTAGGTATCAGTACGTTCATATTCCATTGAGACCATAATCCAGTATATGCGTTCAGCCAACAGGGTACACCTAAATCACAGAAAGGAACCAATAAAAGGTAAGATGTAACAGCCAAAGACATATTCTGCATAAAATTCAGCTGCAGAGGAGCAGGTGATACTGCTCACTAAAATATAATACTTGCTTCAGCATATGTCCAGGAGACAGTAGACTTGGGTTGAAAGGTTATTTCAATGGAAAGGATTTCAAACATAGTTGAGGGAAGCAGAGGTGGGAGTGAAAGCCAACTACTCCTGCTGTGGAAGCAGTACAAGACCGCAAAAGCTTAAAGATGAATCTTCTATAAAGACCAGGGAGACAAGCACTTACTGTGGAAAAGGGAGGCCTTTGTCCTTCCCTGTGCACTGGCATTTTGCATTCCAAGGGCACTTTCTACAAATACTGAGTACTATTTGCCACATTACCACCTTAACCTAGTTTTTATACAGATCTCCACCCCCCATCAGATGTTTAAACTTCTTAGCTAAATATGGTGAAGTCACAAAGTGAATGTTTTACCTGGAAGCTTAATACTGTCACTTCATTCCAAAAAGTATTCAGATTGTTCTCTTTCACCTAAGACAATGTTTCCTGCTGAACAAAAGTCATGGGGTTTTTTTTTGTTTGCTTACTTGACGTTCCAGGAGGCAACATCCTTGCTTAGAATTTAACTTTGTGTTAGAAACTAAGAATGAACAACTTTACCCACAAAGTCTGCACTAAGAAAAGCTTTGGGACATTTGATGCCTAATGTTGCTCTAGTGTCATGCTTTGTTGTTGCTTAAAGTTACCCATCATAATGTGTGTGTGTGTGTGTATATAACCCAAGGATTTTTGGTAAAATTATGTTGGCAATGATAATTACTAGAGTAATACAATTAAAATAACTGTGTTCTTTGTTATTTTGCAATGCTACATAGTCACTTCACATTAGTTTTTGGAGGTTTGGGTTTGGTTTTTTTTTGTTTTAATTTTCACAATTGATCAAAATAATGCTTGTTGCTTTAATGAGTGTCTTTTCAAGTCTCCGCAGAACTCATCAATTAGATCAATATCATTTGCTACTGATGTAGGGCAAACCTTTATGACCGACACATCGACTAGGTTTGTTTGAACGTGAATTGAAATGATCATGATGCTTATGAAGTTCTGTACAAACACACATATCCTTGGATGTGATGAACACAGGTGCATTCCAGAAAAAAAAAAAATCACTACTACCATCACACCATGGCCTCAGGAAGCTCCATATAGTTGTCTTTTTGGTCTTTATATCTTTCTAGTTCTTTGCTGACTACAGAAAATTTACCTTCACACACACTCCTGAGCACCTAGGTTGATACAATTATGTGTGAACAGATAGTTCATGTTGACGAAAACTCGGTGATATTTTCTTGAAACAGTCCTCTAAACAAAATGGTTTGGAAACCGTCTTCTAAAAGAAAGAAATAGAATGCAAAGAACTCCCACTATCACTTCTTTAAATGAAGTTATGCCTTGATTCAGCTTTGTGTTTCTAGTTAAAGTATGCATGCTTTCCAAATAACTTAGAGAAAATATGTTTCTCTCAGATGTTCAGAATTTGTACCTACACTATTTTCTGCTTGACGTTTGGATGGTTGGCCCAAGTTCAGTCAATAGGATATTCCCTATCACCTTATCTATTTATCCCTTTAAACTGAAAATCAAGAAAGCCAAAGCATCTTGCAGCATTAAACATGTACATTAAGGTATTGCATTTAAATCAATACTAAAACAAAACTGAATGTCTTAACAAAATTTGTTCGCCAAGTTTCAAACTGAAAAGGCTTTTCAGGGTTGAGTTCTACATCGATTCAGATAGTTCTATAATATTTAGCAAAATTAATGGTGACATTCGTGCAAAGAGAAGAATTGTGCTTCATTAGTAGCCTAATACCAGTATTTGGAACATGAAATTAATTTTGCAAACAGTTCCATAAGTTAAATCTTCAGTCCCGGTCAAACTTTTAAAATATTATTTGATAAGAAAAAATAATTAAAAATAAATGCCATTTTACAAGACCGGTTTTCTTTGGTTCGGTGTTACATGTAGACATAAAGAAGTTCACATGAGTCATCTCTTTAGAGAAAATAATGATCCTTTCTAATATGGTTTAAAAGTTACTTTGAAATTACATGAAGTATTTCTTGTATTACAACTGTCCTGAATTATTCCTGTCAATCACGTTTTTCTGCTTTTCAGATAAATAGAGAGATACTGCCATTCTTTTATATAAAAATCTACAGAAACATTTAGCAAAACTGACAGGTTGACTAAACAGATTAAATAGCGACATTTTCTACATAGAAACAGCTATCAAATTTACAGAGCAAACTAAATGAAAACGTGGAGATAAATTTTTTACCTCTGAATTTTCGAAGTGCTAATAATTCTAGATAACAATGCAGTGTGAGCAGAAATCAAAACTCTTGATTTTAAAACTACTATATTTTACAGTAGTGCATTAATACACTTTATAACTTTTACTCAAAATCATGAGAAGTCTCAAACAATATTTTCATAATTTTGCTTTAATAAATACTTATCCCATAGTTCCAAATCAAAAAAACATGATGTGGGTGTCACAGGCAAGGCAGAATAATTGACAACCCATAGCAGATTGGGGTAATGGTGGGTATTTAAGAACCAACAAGATTAGAGTTTTGGCCCCACTTATTTGCCTTGCACACTCACTCAGTAGCCCACAGCATTGTGTTTGCTAGGTCTCAGTTTCCCTTCTCTGCAGGAAAGTTGCTATTGTATAGGTATATGCTACGACTGGTCACACTAGCCAAGGTCCCTGAGCACACCCTGATGTTTACCGTCATATAGCACTCTGATTTCTGAGATCTTCCTTCAGAGCCTATTTCTTGTTTTTTGAAACCCTTCTTTTTTGACCCCAAACCCATTTTTCTAGTCTAAATAGCCAATGTACAGAGCATAATGTGTGTGATCACATTCCTAACTGGTGGTTCAGGACATGCTGTTACAGTTAAATCCACGTGGTACCACATTGCAGCCAGCCTGTATCCATTTTAGCTAGCAAGTACAAGGTTTCTGCTTGAGAATTCAGAAAGTCCATTTGGGATGTTCACTCACCCACACAGATACATAATCATCTGCTACCTGTTAGTATTCCAATTTAAGGTACTTCTTTGCCTGCAATAGGGTAGAGGGAGAACTTCTGTCATATTCTTTCAATATTGAATCGGAGCATCAAACAGAACAGTCCTGAAGCAAAGTTTTGGATCTCATTCTATTTTGGATGACATATGAATTTAACTCTTATTAATATTCCCTTTAATACATACTGTTCACTTTCTGGCATCACTATACTAGTTAAAAACTTTTTTTAATGAAGAGCTCTACGCCACTTCTGAAGGCAGTAGCTGGACTTCTGTAGAGTTTTGTTCTGATTAAACTTAGCGGTTTGGGTTTTTTGTTTCTTTGGTTTTGGGGTTTTTTTACATGAAATAGAAAGTCTAATTCACACTACTGTACTATCAAGTACTATCAAGTGTTGCCAAAGAAGCAGTGGGGAGCCCTCTTACTGCCAAGGTAAAAAAAGGTAAGGTATTAAAAATTTTGAACAAATATCTGGTTTTTCAATGTTTGTTCAAAGCAAACAGATTCACTGAACCTCTTCAGATTGCAAAGAGCTGTAAAAAATGTTTTGTACATGAATAATTGATATATTTCTTTAGTTATTGAACAAATTATACAGATTATTTATTTACCTTATATACTATCATTTTCTAGTCCTGGACATAAATTTGATTAGTTCTTTGGCTTGACATCTTGGAATATTATAATTCAACATTGGGAGGGACCTCTTTACTGGAACATTGTGCCCAAAGCAGAATCAGTTATGAGAGCAGACCAGGTTGCTTAGGTCTGTATCCAGTCAGGTCTTGAAAACTTCCAAGGATGGATACTGTAGAACTTCTCTGGGCTCTACTGCTTGACTGTCCTCATAGTTAAAATTTTATTTTTGTGTTTAGCTCGCTTTTCAATTTATGCGTGTCATCACTCATCCTCTCGCCAAGCACTGCTGTGAGGAGCCTGACTCTTGTCTGCTTGAGATATTCCCGTGAACAGTGGATGCTGCTGCAGGGTCTCCTGCGGGCGTGTTTCCTCCAGGCTGGATGGACCCCATATCCTCTGCTCACTGAACAAGTGCTCCAGCTCTGACCTTCTTAGTGGCTTCTGCTAAATTCACTCATGTGTAGATGTCCATCTTGTATTGGGCAGCCCAAAACAGGGTACAGCATTTAGAATGGATCTGACAAGTGCTGAGTAGGAAAGTGGATGAGCAGTTCCCTTGATCTACTGGTCCTGCTTCTGTTCACACAGCCTGGGAGGCTATCGACCTTTTCTGCTGCCAGGGCACACTGCCCCAGGCCCTTTTCCACAGGGCTGCTCCTTAGCCAGGCAATCCCCAGACTGTTTTGCTGCAAGAAGGTCTTCCTTCCTGGGGCAGGACTTTGCATTTGTCCCTGTTGAAGTTTACAAAGTTCCTGTCAGTCTAAATGAGATCTAACTTAAAGGTATTGGTGTCTAATTATCCTTAAATCTACATATGCATAGACCTCCGTTCTTACATCTATCTTGGATTAAGAGGTATGGAAACAGTATCATGAAACCTTTCTATTGCTAATTATCGTTTACTCAGTGGATGATCTGACTGAGTAAATGTGGGCTACCTTGTAGTATAATTCCTTTTACACTTACATAGTTTCATTCAATGAATCTAAAGCTTTTGAAAATATCTTCATAATCTACTGATATATTATTTCTAACATTAGGAAGGCAAAAAGGTGAATTTTCTATCCAATATTTATTTCTGTCATCAAACTTTCTTCCTTGGACAGTATCATAATATTTTTTCTTCCTGGAGGTGTTTCCTCATGTTTGCATATAATCTTAACGCTCAATGAGCTACTTACTAGTTTTCATTATTTCCCTAGACAAGATGCTAAATTCACCAAATGGACAGAAGTAATTTTCATGGGCCTGAAGTTTTATATACAAATAGTCACAAGAGCATACCCAAGTGATTTTGTCCTTCAAATTCACTGCAGGATGCATTGCTATTATATGATCTATGATCTGAATTGTTTCAAGTGTTCAAAAAAATTCAAAAAAGTATTTAAATAGTGACCTTGAAAACATGCAAGTGGAACATAATGTAACCATGCTTAGGCTTAAATATGTACTTAACTACAATTTGAAGTAAAGGTAATTTTTGTGTGATCCACTGCAGATAAAACACTGAGTCTTAGTGACTCAGAACAAGAAAAGCAAGGTATAAGCTAGGTATCAGTATAATTCCACAAATCATTTTAATATGGATATTTCAATATAAACTATGGTAAAAACTTGTATATTTAAAAAAATTTAGCTAACATAATTTTATTCAGTTTGCTGGAGTTTCCCAATTTTAGAATTATTTTTATTTCATTATTCCCAGAAAGATATATTTCATAAAGATAAGCAAATCTATTTGTATGTTAATATAGATATTATTAGTGGTGATATGCTCACTACTGAAGCTGAAAAAAAAACAACTCAAGACTATTTAAATAAATCTTTCTCCTCATTTCAGCTGGGATAATTTTCTTCCTAGTAGCTGGTACAGTGCTGTGTTTTGGATTTAGTATGAGAGTAATGTCGATAATACACTGTGTTTTAGTTGTTGCTAGGTAGTGCTTACTCTAAATCAAAGACTTTTCAAGTTTCCCATGCTCTGGCAACAAGCAGGTGCACAAGAAGGTGGGATGAAGTAGAGCCGGGACAGCGGACCCGAACTAGCCAAAGGGATATTCCATACCATAGAATATTATGCTTGGTATATAAACTGGGGGTGTTGGCCAGGGCCTGCTGATCGCTGTTCAGGGACTGGCTGGGCATTGGTCAGTGGGTGGTGAGCAATGTCATTGTGCATCACTTGGGGTTTTTTTTCTTCCTTCGGGTTTTATTCCTCTCTCCCTTTCTCTCCTTTCCATTACAATTGTTGTTGTTGTTCTTGCTATTATAGTAGTATTATTAATCATAATAATTTTATTTCAATTATTAAATTGTTCGTATCTCAAACCGTGCATTTTACATTTTTCTCAAATCTCCTCCCCATCCTGCTGCAGCGGGAGAGAGGGGAGTGAGTGAGCATCTGCGTCGTAATTAGTTGCCAGCTGGGGTTGAACCACAACAATCTTTAAAATTTTCAACTTCTTCTGAATGCTTAAAAGATTATAATTTTTAAGAATCAAAATATTTGAAAGATTTTCATAGCTTTGTACATTCTTAGGATTTTAGCTTTTCTTTTTAAAAGCTATTTTATATCATTTAAAATGCTGCAATTGAAGCTCTTTGTATGAGTTTTTTGGTGTTTTTTAGATGCTTGTGTTTCAGTGTTCATGAATAAAAAGCCACAAAACAGAAATTTGAGTTGAAGAATAGAAAGTCAATTATAATACATTACTATGAAAATTATTATGAAGGTAAAGATATAGAAGCATATTCTTTAAAAGTAAACTGAAATAATGACACAGCTCTATTATTGGTTTGTTTATCAGATTAATAATTGTTTTGCAGCAATATCTTCATTGCAGGTAAGACTGAGATGGATTTCTAGATGAAGATACAGGTTAACATTTATTTTATCAAAAAATACATTTATATAGGGGTTTTGTTTGTTTGTATTTTAGCAGAAAACTTTGAGGCTAGAAGTTGGTCTGGTTTAGTCTCTGTCGCATAAACTCCTAATCATGGATTTATTTTAAAATACCTTATGAGAAATCTTAGTGATAGCCTGTAGGGAAATTTGTAAATCTTCTGGATGTGTTTTTCTTTATCTAAAATGTCAATTCTAATGAGATAATTATTTCTCCGTTGCTTTGGGTCTTTGTTTTGAAACGGGGGAGTCTGAGTCTAGGTGATTGAGGATTCTCAGAAACAAACAGTACAAACCAAAGAACATCACCTTTTCTCCTCCATCTATTAACAACACTTCTTTTTTTTGTTATTGTAGGAGGAAAAGAAGCCAAATTGTTACTGCCTTCAGACTGAATTGTTGTCATTTACTATTCATACATGTACTGAATAACTCTTTTTTGTACAGCAGTTCTATTCCTGTTTTTTTGGGGGGGTTCTGTTTTTTTGTTGTTATTTCTGATCATTGACTTTGAGTTTTCAAGTTTGCATTGGAACAGATTCATGGTGAAATTATATTGGCAAGTATGATCAGAAGATTTTCTTTCATTAATATATCCATAGGAGGTCAAATCAAATGCAGATGAAACTTAGACAGCTATGGCTCTATTTTTCAGAGATACTCAAAGTAACAAAGTGTCTATAATTTCTAAGCACTCAGTGAAAGAACCCTAAATTTAGGGATCCTAAATGTAAAAGCCCAAATATGAAACTTACTTGCTATCTGGCCTATTTGGTTTACATGCAAGATGGATATTCACTACTGTGTTTTAAGTGATATATGCAAAAAACAGATCTATTTCAAAGATCAGTACTGTTACCTGTAGCCCCCTATATATCCAACATGTATTCACATAATATAATAACAGTTAAGAAAACAATAGAAAAAAATCAACTAAAGTGTAATCATCCATAATTGCAGACAGAAGACTATAAAAATAAAGCTGAATGAAAAATCATAATTTATCAGTTAAAATTTCCTGAAATGTTTATTTAGTAATTCAGAAATTTATGAAATCAGAGGTGTAGTAGAATTTCACTAAGAACTGATTCACTTAGTAGCTCTGTCATCATGGACTTATCAAGGTAAAGTGCTTATAGCTCATGGGTTCTACTGCTTAGTAGGTAATTTAAACCTTTAAACATTAAAATGTACTGCTGTTTTCTTCAGAGATAAAATTAATCACAAAAGTGCTTTGTTCAAAGTTGTAGAGGAGCAAATCCTCTACATCAAGGCAAAAGTCAGGCTGGAACGAAGAACGCGTCTCATACAATATGAAATATTTACATGCTCAGAGATCATTGTTGTGATTTTAACCTCATTTTATCAGTACTGCTTTTCTAATCAGAAACAGACACACATTTGTCACAGCAAGGCTCCTAATTACATCTAGTGGTTCAAAAACTCAGCTTGAAAAGTAGAAACTAAAATGAGAGAAGACAGAAAAGAAGTAATGCCCTGTACAAAAATGTTGGTAGGAATCAGACTTGGCATTGTAATCTGCAATGTCCAGTGTATTTCAGGTGAATGTCCAGATGAACTTCATTCATCTTTGCAAAGGAGACCAACACAGAAATCTCTGATCTCCTGAACAGCAGTTTCAGTTAGACTAATAGTTTCTTTATTATTTTTTTGAAAAATGAAGAAATGTCTCTGGCTTCACTGATATCTTGCTTTGTAGTTTTCCACTCTATAAATGCCCTTCTGATACTGAAAGATTATTTTTTTTTAACTCGTGCTTATTTTTAGAGTAACATTTCTACTGTTAAAGTGTGACTAAGTGTAACTGTTAAAGTGTAAACTGCTTTTTACTTTGCATAAAATGGAAGGTCAATCACTTAAAAAAAAATACATCCATCTTTTATTTCATTGTAAAACCCCAATACATTTCTTCTGGAAATTTTACATGCATTCCTACTGTTCCTGATGAGAAGACTGGAAGACCATTGAGGAGTCAGTGATTCACATAACAGTTGATCTGAGCATAGCCAATTCTGTGCTGTGCCAGGCTGCACATACAGCCTGGCCTTCAGGTCTGTGTCATGTTGCAAAAATCCTTTGGCCACAGGAGAAATTTAGCCAGTTCAGAGCAACAAAGGTACCTGGAGGCAGCTCCCACTTGGTAGCTACTAGCTACCTGCAGTTGCACCATTTGCATGCCCTTGCCTTTATCTAAAACAAGTTCACATGTAAGCGTCCTTTTTGTTTGACAGAATAAATAACGAATAGAGTTGTTTTCTTTTAAGAAAATTGTATAATGACTCAAATGACCAAAATGGGCAAACCTTTCCGTGAACAGGATCTGCACGGCATGCTGTGCCCTCATCAGAAGCCCATTTGATGCTGCACAGCTCAGGGTTCCCAACAACTTAAGGGCTGTAAGATTATCTATGCTATCCTCTTCTTCTTTATAGTGTTAGTTTTAATATATAGAATTTTAAATCTTACTTTACAGAGTCTGAATGCCTTTCTTACCGGGATCACAGCAAAACAGCACCTCCTGGTACAGAATAGCAATGCAGATACACTCTTAATAAATTCTTATCAAAGCTAACAGACTGCCAATGATTAAGGCTGAGACAGTTCATAGCAAGGGTAACCATCTATATTTCTAAACCTACCACAAACAGATGCTTTGATCTTGATTTACATACCATAGTAAATATAAAACAATGCAATTTCTTTGCTCATTTCTGTTGCTGCCCAGTACCATTTTTTTAAGGTTTGTGATTATGCACATAACATTAAAATTATTAAAAATGCAAACTTGAAGTTATAAACATTATAATTGTGTAAATGAAGCTTGCAGAACTTACATTTACACTCTCTTAATAATGTTGTAAAAGTAGAAATTAGTAAAGGAATGATCTCCAAAGTAAAATAATGAAAACATTTACTGAAAATGTCAAAATTTATCTAACAATTATTTGTAACACTTCCCCAGTAACATTTAGAACAACTGCATTGTAAGACAGTCTTACTGTTAGGTCTCTGAGGCTGGTTAGCCAATGGCAGTTACACACGTATGTGATATCTTCAGAGGATCTCTTAGAAAACTAGAATTTTCTCCAGCTGAAATTTCTTACTACAAAACTTGATGTCAGGTACATGTGGCCAGTTTCCAATATCTTTATGCCTAGTGTCTCCCATTCGCAGCTTCTGGGGCTGCAAGCCCACCTAATTTATGGGAATCTGTACCTGTGAGGACCTGCACATAATTTAACCTTTTCCCAGTGTGGGTCAAGGTGTCATGGATCAGATACAAGTAGTTTTTGGCTGGTAATACTCAACATAATCTACATGGGAAGCAGATCATGAGTGGTTAAGAAACTATTTTAATTTCTTAATGAATATGATAGCAATCCTTAGTATTGTGATTGAATGCATCTACAAGATTGGATGCATCTACAAGATTAAACACAGACCTGAAATTAGACTTTCCAACACTAACATTTTCAAACTATGTCAGCGTTCTAGAATAGGATACTTTCTTAGACTCAAAATCAGGGTACCCACATGCAAACAGTTTATTAACACTGGTTCCTGGAAGTTCCTAACCACCAAGACATTGGTTGTGATCATTTGAGATAGCATTGGTTAGCACAGATGAAAAGTGTTTTCCAAGAGTTTAACAGCATAGAGGATCATGTTGTGGTGCCCAGAAACTTTCAGTGGTGCTGCTATTTTTAGTATAGCATAGCCTAAACAGCCAGGTAGAGATTAGCTTTGATCAAAAAGCCAAACAAGTATTTCAAGATTAATATCTGCAGTCACTCAAGAATTTAAGGAGCAGTTTGGTCAGTTGTGTGCATTCTTCCTATTTTAAGTCAGTCTTCTTGCTTTTTCCTTCCCAGAGTATTTTTATTTATTTATTTGCTGCATAAACATGACCTTAAAAAGGCCTTTCTTCCCTTAATGTAGTCATACAACATGTAAAAGATCTCTGGGATCTAGCTTTTCTATCAAATGACTTTCTGCTGCAAAGAGGTTAGACTTCTTCGCATTTCTTGGAACACACCATGGCTGCTAGCATACTTTTATCTGTGTCACTGATTTTAAACTCAACTTTCCCAACATAGTCTTACATTTTACCTAGTTTAGAATTAATTACTATTTTTTCAAGTTTACATTTTTATTATACACCGTTAATGAGTATTCTAACATTTTAATGTACTTGGTATCATAGCTTTAGCCCTAGGAAGCTGGCAGCAGAGAGTGACACAGAGGAGCCCACTCATTTATTCATGAGCAATATTTTCTTCTCATTCTTCTCTTGAGTGATTAAGTAAAGATTCTTCTATCCTTTGCAGCAAAATTTACTGATGTGTTGTGCTCTAGCAGAGACAACAGGGAGAAGGAAAAACTCTTATCACCGCTGTTAAGAGTTTTAAAAAACAAGAGCAAAGCACACAACAGATGCAGACAGCTGCTCCAACAGAACGAAACCAAGCTGTGGTTTCCAAAGTATTTAGACATTTAGAGGATTCTGTCCCTTTGTAAAACACTTTAAAATCTACTCATGAGCACTGTTATAGGTTTGATACTGCTGTAAATTCTCCTCCTGTTGTTACCACTACTTCTGCCATATGAACATAGGGAAAATGTTTCTATCCTTTCTCATCTGTCTGTACTACAGGGTATAAATGCAATAGACAAGATGCCACGGTAGTCAAAATTAACAGGAAAAACAACAGGCTGTTTTTTTAAAATGTTGAACAACTTCATAGCTTTTACTAACCTCAGTAGGAACTGAATCTTTTGGAAACCAGAGCACATATTTAGGCACTTTATATTTAGGCCTTTCTTTTCTAACCCCTCAGGATAGTCTGTCTTTGCACTTGTATCTACAGTACTTATTCTTTTGCAATTCCCATCACTGTGGCTTAGAGAAATGAAGCTGGTTGGTTTTTTCTTTTTCCCTTTCTTTCCTTTTTTATTTTTTTTCCCCTCACTTTCCCCCTTGCTTGTGATGTGTATGATTGCATTGTAGGAGGTTTGGCTGCCTAAACTTATTTTTCACCTACAGGTGACCTTCTAGAAGTATTTCAGCCACAATACAATTATTTTCTTTCAAATCTGTATTGCACTGATAGAAATGGAAATGGTTTCAACTCAATTCTACTGTAGAATAAGAAGCCAGGACAGAACTGTATTACTCAGCAAATCTCACTTCCATGAAAAGGCTTATTGAACAGCTAGTGAAGCAGAGACTAGGTTAAATAACTCACTGTCAGGTTCCAGCTGTCATAAAAGATTAGACACAGTCATTGAACACACAGAACTGTTAATTTGATTCAGCATTTGTATTCCTTTCTAGTATAAGATTCAAATGTTTCCACTTCAGCTGTCACTGAAGGGACATATTTCTCTTTATGGACGACTCTATAATCATTAGAAGAAACAGGGTAGTATAGACTATTACCTTCTACCAGCAACGACAAAAGAAAAATCTCCAAAAGTCTTCTGGCTGGTGGAAGATATTAGTTATTTTGTTTGTTATGATAATATATGCTGCATTATTTTACAAAACCCCCCAGCTTCACACAGTTCAGTTTCTCATACAGGTAAGAATATGCTATAAACCTTCTATTTCAAAGTCTCAGTCTATGCACATAAAGAATTTTAGTGTAAGTTTTAATGGACAATAACTCATAAGGTGATAACAGACTCACATATCCTAAAGTCAAACAGCTTTTATGTTAATATTTGTGTTTCCATTTAATCTTTCTTTTAAAATATGTATGATAACCATTGAAAGTACCTATTAAAATCAAATGAAAGAATGGGTAAAAAAAGAATTTCTTGTGCATATTGTTATTTTAGACATCAGTGGGGATTCTTTGCCCTACATTCAGTGGAATTGCTCAATACATTCAGTTATTCAATGACCATTGATTCACCAAGTCATAGGTCCTATATGACAGAGGTAAATTTCAGGTGTTTTCCCCTCTGTGAGTCTATACTTACAAAAATACAAGCAAAATGTGTGTTTGGATCTTCTTTATGCAATAAAGCATCTCATAGAGGACAGATGACCTCCAGCAACTCTATTAATGGGTTTCTATATGGAATTGATTATTTATTTATTTATGTATTAGAAATTAGTATTAAAATAAATAATCTTTTATTTCTTATGAATCAATCCTCAAAAAGAGAACCAGGGAAACACTTTTGACTGGGTCCCTGTTATCCGGCTAAGTCTCCACATAGTAGTAAAGCTCCTAGTTCTCGGAACTTGTCCCTTAGAAGCTTTACTTAAGTTCTCAGGGAAGTTGACAACAAAAAGTGCAGCATTACTCTTTTGTGTTTGCAAGTTGAAAAACATCTCATTTTGCATAACTTGTCTGTCAGACTATTCCTTTCCTAGGGTAATCATATTTCCTTCAGGAAAGCACGGAAGACAAGGCAAGGCAAGAAAATTCCTATTTCAGCTTTAAAATGCTGTCAGTAAACTGTTTAGTAGAATTACAAGGACTTTGTCTAGCTCAGAAAAGCTTAAACTACAATTAAAAAGTGTATAAGCCCAAGGAACTGAGATCTAGTTTATTTTTCAGTGAGCAGATATGTGATAAGTTTACTGACCTTTTCCTTGATTAGGCAAATTGATATGACAATAAAAGATATCTCAGGCAAATGAAATGAGCATCAACGTGTTTTTCTTATTAGTTCAGTATTCTTATAACCTCATTTGGAATTGATCTTGCTGTATCAAAATGGGAATGCTGACATGAATAACCCTTCATGAGCCTACTAGCGTAGTAAAGGGAAGGTAGTAAAAGAAATACAAAGGGGGAAATAAAATTCAGTCAAAGATACTCTAGAGGCATCAGTGAGTCAAAGTGTTGTCGTATGAATAGGCATTCTTTAGTAATGAGTTTCTATACAGATTGTCAAAACGATCATAGTTGATTACAACACTGCAGTGTGAGCTGGAGCTTCTGTTTTCCTGTAAAGAGATCAGCTGAAAGTACTGAATTGTTAAACATTGTTAAAAGATTCCAAAGATACCAGTTTGCATGACTTCTCCAGTTCTTCTTTTGACCTGGCTTACCTGAAACCCAAATGTTTTATCCATCAGTATGAGATGTTAAATAAAAATTATTTTGACAACCTTGCTAGATTAGAGAAAGGATATCTCCTCCATTCCGTGACATTTAAAGCAAAGAAATTAACAAAAATAATTATTCATATTTAGTGCAGCTGAAATCTATCTAAAGATTTCTGTTACTGTACAGGATAATTCAGATACTGGCTACTCTCATGCCATCATGTGAGTCTCTTGAAGCTATTTTATCTTTTTCCTTACTGAAACTTCATAAACTTTTAGTTAGCTTTATGTAATTTGGTTCATTATTCATCTAGATCTGACACTCTTGACAAGTCTTCTATGTCTCTGCCTTACATTGTGAATAACCACGTGAAGCTAGCTTGGTTTGTGTGCAACGTGTATTTATAGAACCTTTCTTATCTTTTACTTTTTTGGTTCCTTTTTACAAGTCCATATTCTTCCAATAAACACTGGAAAAAGTCCTTTCCACCAATAGTTCTTGCTATTTTTTTTTTTATTCCATTTATTGTTTAAAGCGATGGACTAATGAGGGGTAAATGTTAGATTAGTAACAACCCCTAACTATAACGTAGTTCAAACATATCCCTTCCTAAGCTAATCAGCTCAGAATTGAGGCAACAGTATATTCTTGAAGTAGAAAAATTACGGTAGGAAAGGTTAAAGTATAAAAATAGAGCAAAAACTTTTGCCACTTTGAAATTGGAAGCAATAGTTTTCTTTCAAAAGTGTCACATATTGCTAAAATTGGCATCACCACTAAGGATTTAGCCATGTTATACGAATTACATGGCCTATTCTGACAAAAACATTTCTTCATTGTTTTTGATAAAACAAATGAGTGTACTGTCCTGGATTACATATGTGATATGCCCTTTCTGAAGCTTAGCAACTGAAACAAATAAGTGGCAACTGCATCTCCTTTTGTATTAATGCTTTTTTCCCCCTCTTTGAAGTAGAAGGTGAAAATTTTCTCCCTCATTTCTTATTATATACATATAGAAACTTACTCAACCTCTTTAGAGTCTTCACTGAGGGAAAGCTATATCTCAAAATTGTTGTTGTCATTATCCTCTGTTTAACTTCTGATTTATTATCATGTTTATCTTTCCAGAAACCATTTTCCGTGGGTGTGCAGAAAAATCTTTTTTCAAGTTCTACCACAGTCGTTTATTCCATCTGCATAAACAGCAGAATAACTTGGTTTGTGAAAAACCTGACATTTGAAAATAAGGGATCAAAGGGAATTTTTTTATGGCTACCAATACAATAAGCTTCAAACATGTTAAAAATAGAATTCTAGAATAAAATTTGTATTTAAAAATTGCCTAACGTCATGAAAAAATAAAATCTCCAAGTCACAAGAAGAGGATGAGCAAGTCAAACTACCTCTGAGTAATTCTGCTGGGAAGACTGTTCTTTACTTTATATTCTCCTTTGTCTGAGTAGCAGCATTATTAATTGTTATTGACCATGGATCAAATGTGATCATTACACTTATAAGAAGATTAGTCACATTAGAAATATTGTCAGATTCAGTAAGGCAATCAGTAAAATTCTCTTTTTCATTAATAAAAGGGCAACCCCGCCTTATTTTGGAGTTTTTCTTTAGACGAATTGGTGACTGATATGGAGAGAGAGAGGGATATTAATTCAGACACAATATTCCTATATTCTTCAAACTTTCAAATAATCTCAGATTGTGATTCTAGCAGATTCTGTATTTATTCATACAGTCTAGAAATTTGTAACATTATCTTTCCTAGCTCATAAAAGGGGGGTAAGAGTAAAGGGACATACCACGTGACCAAACTGACCATTATATTAGTCCATTCTCAAATCTCTCTTATAAATTTTTGAGGGAGAGTTCAGATTTCAGATATACGTAGCAATTTCCAGTCTGACCCAGTAGACATTGAACTGAATGATGATCATTTAACTGACCTCACTATATCCTGGGTCAGGAATTTAAACCATTCTGTCTGTGTCTAATGGTA
Organism: Ibycter americanus; assembly: GCA_035590275.1. Lineage (NCBI taxonomy): Eukaryota > Metazoa > Chordata > Aves > Falconiformes > Falconidae > Ibycter > Ibycter americanus. The sequence continues at coordinate 38,496,415 of JAVJGI010000014.1, forward strand.
TAACGGATGTTTAATCGGGATAATATATCCAAAATGACTTTTTTAGACCTTAGTTTCAATTTAGCCTCAGCACAAGGTAACCTCAGATTCAACAGGACGTGAATCATCCAAAACGCACCCACTGAATGTCCAACTACTTCCGCCCATTTTATTACTTTAATTATTACTTTAACTACCTGGTAATGATTTCATAAATCAAGACAGGAGCTTCCAAAGCAAGGGTTGGCTCTGTGTCTCTTCTTTGTCTTTTCTTAAGTATCTTCTTCAGCTTGAGAGCCCCAAAGAATAAGCTGGCAGACAAAGGCTCATAGAAAGCATCATTTCTCAGTTCTTCCTTCAAACGGAAAGACTAATAGAATTAGTAAGCGGAATATAGATGATTACATACTTCAAATTATACTTTTAATATGAGAACAGCATATACAACTTCAGCTTACGAAATTATTCAGGCATATTACTGCACTATAAGGAAGGATTGCTTCATCATTTTTCATTACTCTGATACATTAGAAATTGCTTAATTAGCTTAATTATGACACACCTGTTAATAACACTTATGTGACTTGAAAACAAATTATGTGATATAGGAATTGTGCCAGAAAGCATGTGACAAATAAACAAGTAATTCTTTCCAGAAACACATTTGGTGAGCTACGTTGGTGAATTAAATGTTGTATTTTCCTTTGAGGCTACAGCTGATAATTGGTTATTGCTAACATTTACTCTTTATAATATTGTTTTAATTTATGGCAATCTCAATTGAATGACCCAAGATAAGATAAATATTGGATTCCAAATGAATTTAGCCTATGCAAATCCCATTTGCAACATTTTAACTGAATTTCAGTACATCCAAATATAATTACCACCTTGTAGTATATTATTTCAGCCGGCACCATGATTTGAAAACTTTGCTTAAACCAATATTTGATCAATGTCATTAATGGAGCAAAGTCAGGATCTGAGATGCTTTCTGTTTATGTGTTAAATCTACAAGAAAAAATTATTAAAAGGAAAAAAATCTCAAAAGTGTTTATCTCATTCATTCAATGCAGAAGTTACTATTAGTTACTTGGAAAAGAAAGACTAAGAGCAGTTGGACCTTCTTGAAACAGCAAAGATTATATATATATATATATGTCTTGACATATATTTGTCATGCTAAACTCATTGATGGGTAAGTAGAAGCAGTAAAAAGAAAAGGAGAACAAGTATTTCTTCAATATCTGTACTAAAACAGAACATAATGAACATTCTGTTTTAAAGAACAAAAAGGAAAAAAAATGCATCTAATTCATAAAAGCCAAACTGTCTGGAAACACTGGAGAGATCATTAAGGCAATGTTGTCTAATCTTTACAGATTACAATAATCAGCATAATCAAGAAATTATCATATATCACCAGTATTACTCCTTTCACCTGACTTCTTCAGCTGTTGTTTGCCTGTCCTTCCTTGACATTTTAAACTACCTTTATCTCGATATACAATACTCACTATTTTTAAATGATTGAATTGACGTACTATATAAATCCACACTTCACTACCCTTCAATTTTGTTTTACATAAGAAACATTGCATAACCAATAACATTTCTACAAAATTGTGTCTTCCTTTTACTTCTTACTTCTGCAGTAGAACCAAACATAATGTTGGTACTCCCCCAGAGTGGAGTTAATATGTTAGCATTTTCATTTGATTTCAAGTACATTACTATTCTAAAAAGTGACTCTGTGAAAGGAAGAAAAGGGAAGAAATTCATGGGGAATGCATGTTCATTGTCTGTAAAGGGTTTTTTCCCCCCATATTCTCCCCTTTAAGTAAACATTTGGATATTCTTCTCAGCCCTGCATACTCAGCCTGTGATTTGAGAATCAAGTTGGCTCCTTTCTGTCTCATCTATTATCACCAATAAAACAGGTTTTGCAGGCCAAATTAATCCCTTGTTTGCACCTGTGCCCCCTAATGCCATCACTGGGTTTGCACAGCTGTAATTGCCTCAAATATAGTAAACAGCTCAGATGATGAACAAGGTGGAATTGGATCAACATGTGAATCTCTTTTAGCTGTGTTAACTGTAAGGTCAACCAGAATAAAAAGCAACAAAACTTACTCTTATGACTGGAGTAGGTAGATGTAATTTTTTTTCAGGGGCAGTTCTGTACTCTGATGCTTGGAGCAGAAATGTTTTTTGTTACACTGTTGGAATGGATGAAAAACAAAAGGAACATGATTTAGACTTTCTGCAGAAAACGGAAGTTGAATTTACCATCTGAGTAGTGCTTTGTAGTTCAACTATAAATTCAGATGCATATTCAGTTTTCCTGGGTGTCGGAAGTTCAGACATAGTAAGAAGAAAGCCATCAAGGATTAGTCTAAGATTTCAAGATAGTTCCTGACTCGAATGGGTACAGTCGGAATTAAAGTTTTACTCCTTAATCAATGGGATTAAAAACAGTGTTAAAGTCTTTAATTGACCAGATTTAACTTCTTCATGTTATCCATAACTTAGGGTTTTTTGGAGGTTTTGGTCGTGTCCCGTGTCCACACACCCCCCCCTCCCCTCCCGAACTGCTATCCTCACACTGAATCTAGCAATACAAGGCCTGGGTGAAATATTTTAAAATTTCTGACTATTTACTAAGTGTAATCATGTCTGGGTATTCTCTACAGTGATGATGAACACAACATGCCGTACATAATATTCTTCCTTGCTGTATGTCAGAGAGCATAAACACAGAAGGCCAAAAGCCCTTAATCTCTCAGGCAAACCTGTCTGGGTTGCAGATAAGGGCCTCTCAAATAGTTCTGTGCTCCCAGAACACAAGTCTTTTCAATCCAGCAAACTCATATCTAAATTAGCTTTTATAATTGCATCAGCTGCTGTAATGGGAAAAGTAGAGCCTGATCCCAGCCTTCTATGTCAAATAGAAACATTCTCATTCATTTTAGCAGAAATAGGTTCAGAAGCTTAAAGAACTGATGATATTTGAATGCCAGGTACTGAAGGCTATATTTGAACAGTCTAATGTTTCCATTCACTCTGGGCATAAAAACTACAGTTTTTATAACAGACTTTTATTCCTTTGAACTTGTTTCCCCTTGATAGTAGGTTGCAAAGTGCTATCCACCAAGGCATCTCTCCAATTGATAAAGAAAGACCTTTTGTGATATTTTTAATTAGTTTTAACCTTCTTCACATTTTCAAGCATGGTTATGGACACTCATTGATTTTAATTACCACAGTGATCGCTTACTGCTTTGCACTCCTTATTAAAATGACGCTCTAGCATTTTATTTGAGAGTTCCCTCCACATAGGGTTTTTTTCACTGTTAGAATTGATTTGAATTTGTTTGGATTTTCTGTGTTTAATGTTTAGCATTGTAAGAAAACTTCACATGTTTATCTATTTGCATAATATAAGAGTTTCAAAGACAGACAAAAGCTTCATAAAATGTTTTATCTCAAGTACTGATTATGATTTTTCTGGGGAGGAGGAGAGTGTTTGCATGTTTGTCACATAAATGTGAAGCTTGTAAGTTCATTACATCCATGAAAAGAAGTAGAAATCTGTTACCAGCAGCAGCGTCCAATATTAATTCTCATTTGCTCAGCTTCTAGCTAATCTCACTAGGGTGTTTATCACCTAGAAACTGAATTTGTGTACAGTAATACCCATTATAAAGCACTTCTCATTAAAATTATATGCACCTTCTGTTCCAAAGAGAATTAATTTTTCAATTGACCACCAGAAGTAAATAATGTATTTACCTAGTTTTCCAAATACCTGAATTCCAATTCTGTAAACCCTCAGTCTCTGCTGTTATTTGTCTACATAAAGATGTGCAGTACTTACGCAGCATAACACATTTTATTACCGGTGTGGTATTTTTGCTTTTTCTTCTCTCTTTTGTGTCTAGGTCATGAAAACTCCATACATTCCCTACTTTATTATTGATAAAACACGTTGAAACAAGGTCTGTCTCTTCTCTGCATGAGAGAAAAGTTTGGAGACACGCCATAGAAATATTTCTCTATTTGGGAATCAGATCCCTCAAGATTATGAAACAGTAGCACAGTTAGAGGTGAAAGTTTTCCGAAAGGAACAGAAACATTATAATGTTTTAGCCCTGCTTTTTTGCTCATCAGTCAACAATTCTGAATCAAACATAGAGGAAATTTGGCAGTCTCTTTTCCTTTTCTTTTCTTTTTCCCCTGAAGTACCACCACACCGATTCTCCCATCTGAAGTGTGCTCTGTATTTGTTAAGAAGACAGAATGTCTTCCTACTAAGATATCATTCTTTCTGTACTCATAGTTCAAATACTACTGTAGATTGGGGAGTACCCGGCTTCCAGTTCAAACCAGTAGGATATTTACATAATATAACAAGCTTCAGTTGTTCTCTAGCTAATAAGCTACAGACATCCCTCTTTCACTTTGTCTTTGAATTAGTGAATATTTAATTTATTTGGGAAACCTTTGAATTTTACACCCAGGTCCCATTTTAGGAACCTATATTCTTATTTGGTTTTGACCTTTCTTCTTCACTGGTAAACAAGTACTTAAATTTTATTGCTGATTTTATGTTTTCATTGAACCTTGTCTCATATCCCATTCAGAGGAATTTATTAAAAGAACAAATACAAAAGAAATACAGGTATGTATTTGCAAAGCCAAAAAAAGTCTGTCTAGAAAATAAAATAAAAGAGGGAAGAACAGTTTCTAGGGGAAAAAACCAAACAACTAATAAGGTAACAAACACAGTGTTATGCTCAAGTATCGGAATGTGATAACTGTCATTACTAAAACTACCTTGAGCTTTCAAGTTCTAGTGAAGAAAAGATTCTTGCCTTTTTACTTTCTATTAATAGCAGTAAATATTTGTATTAATTTAATATTTTTTTAAACTGCTGTTCAATAGAAAGTTGACTGGACTGGGCATTATGAAGAACATTCTTCTTTCTGGCTTTTGTTAGTTTGTGTAGAGTCATCACTGCAAGGTGGCTGTGAAGTAACTCTTACGCCAGATTTCCCTGACATACACTTGCTCTTGTTCAGTAAAAATTTCTTACAGAAAGAATTCTGAAGGCTTGGTAATGATAGATGTGTGCCCAACTGTTAAACTGATTCAATTTCCATAACCCCTGGTAAAGGGAGTTTTGGCCATAGCTCAGGCCTGACTTGGAGGAGTATCAAGACAGATAAGAATTACCTGGGTTTCAATCTTTTTTTCATTGTACCATATTTCCATCACCTAATACCACAGGTTTCATTAATCTCTTAAAAAATATTGCACACATACATAGACAAAATTTCCTCCTCCTGCAGCCTTTTATTTCCATTATCCCTTTATAATACCGTATTCACCACTAGCATTTGCTGTAACTCAAAATGATGAGCTAAGGAAGCCAGCATGGTATTTATACCAAGTGAAAAAGTGATTCCTGGAATGTCTTTAATTGCAAAGAAATAATCAAAGCCCTTTAAAGTTCAAACCAGAATTTGAACTAACATATAGAAGCAAATCTCTTTTATGCAAATGCAACTTTCATTAAAACATGAAGCTCTGCATAAAGTTGAACTGCTGACTCTGCATTATTTGGCATAAAAGAAAAAAAAAAGAAAAAAGAAAAAAGGAAAGGAGTTATTGAAGCTAGACGTTATTATTATTGTAGGATGAAGTGTATACAGTATGTATTCTAAACTACAGTGATCAGATCATTCAACAGATGTCTGAATCTCAATCCACCAAGCCTTTGAGCTACTTTTCTAAGCTAATTCCCTTAGTGAAAAGTAGATTAAAGATTCTAAGTCCTCTCACAATGACTTTACACAGTGAAGTGATGACATTAAATATATTTTTTAAAGCTAATTTTCTAAGTGTTTATTTTCATGATATCTGTGTCTGTCTCTCATGTGCTAATCTGTTTTTTATGTGAAATGTAAATGAGAATCCAAAGCTTCAACATTTGGTAAAGCCACAATGTTTTATGCTTTCTGATCTCCCTAACTGATTTTGGAATTACCCATTCTTATGTGTGAATATTTCCAGATATATGCCAACCGCACCAGGCATAAATTAAGTTCAAATCATGTGCATTTTAGATTAAAAGAACTCATAAATAAAACATCTGCACATTGTGGTATCTCTGCACTCCCCTAATAGAAGAACTGGAGGACACAGTTATAACTGATCATAGCTTTGTTTGATAACTTTCTAACTTGTTCTATTGGTCAGATTGTCTGATATTTAAGAGTCCAAGGAATTCAAGGCCAGAGCAAATGAAAAAAGTGTTCAATTTTACTTCATATGTATCTCAGTCAATTAGGCTTCATAACAGAGACATTTCACTGGTCTAAGATATATTGACAGCCAAGAGACGGTTCTCTGTGCCTCAGGTGAGAAGATACCGGTATATCATGATGTCCTACATGATGTTCTGCAGTGGCAGAGAACTGATTAGGTGAGGTACACCAAAATGGTTGTAGGCAGCAAATGGCAACCCACATAACAAAAAAATATTTCTGCAGTCCCAGAACTGTCTCTCAAGGAATTCCCTCCAGTGTAAATTTTAGCGGACACACAAAGTCTCAGTAAAGGATTACACTCATCTTGTCTTCTCCAAATTAGAACAATTACAAAATACTTCTGCTTATAAATCAAACAGGTGAAGAGACTGTTTAATGAGTAGATTATAAACACTCTCTTAAGTGAATATGAATTAGAATTAACCCAACAATGGTAAGATAAAGTAAAAGGTTATTCAAGTGTCAAAAACTTGATAGAGAGTAGGGGTGTTTGAAGCCTATAAAATTCAGAAGTAGATGTGCAAATAATACCAAGACTAGACAATTGCCATTTGCTGTTCTATCGGCTTCACTAGGATTTCTTTTTCTTTCTGTATCTGGACTGTGGTAAATAAGCTCAGAATCATATAAATTACGTTCCAGTTAGAGAAATGTGAGTTATTCAAGAGTCTTGGACTGTTCCTAATTTTTCCCCCTATCTCATCTAAATTTACTTTATTTAAGAATAAGATTATGTTAAGGCAAAGGACTATGTTTTTCAGCCAGTGAAGATCTGAGTTGCACGGTATGTAACCGAAATGATTTAAAAGTAATTGACCCTTAAATGTAGTGTATCATCAGCATCTAATCTTCCTGCTCCTCAGAAAACAAAATACTTTACCATACCAAAAAATAAGAATAAATAATTTGTTTAGCACATAAAAGTTATTTGCAATAATTATCTCTATAGATGCAATAATTGCTCCCATAAATTTTACTTGCCTTTTTATCATATGCTGAATTTTTCCTTATTTGTTTTTAGAATATGGTTTATAGGTACAATACTAATTATCATAAGGCAATCAGGGCAGTAGTTTAGGGTACCAAACCACAAATATATTTCTGCTTAACAAACAATTCTAGGATTCAGAACTTTCCCTGTGGTATTTGTTGGTGTAGAATGGACCTTATAAAATTCTAATTACTACTACACTGCATCTGCCATGAACAAAAATCAGTCAGTTTACAGATTAGCAGGTCTTACTGAATGCTTCATTCCCTCAGCCCTTCTCAGCATTTTCTGCTGCTCCGTAACATCATGTCTCAAATCTACATGAAAATTATAATAAAATCAAATGGAAAGTAATACTTCCTTGCTGCTAGTGTAGCAAATCCTACCATAAAAATATTGATTTTTACAGTGAAATCTATAACTGTAAGCAATTCCATAAGTAAACAGAAATTGGTCTTTTTCCTTAAGAGAAGTGAACTTCAGATAAAAAGGGTTGAGGCCTGATGCTAAATAAAAAGTGATGTCAAAAAGTTTAAAGCACATTGATGAAAAAATGTTTATACTTGAATAGTGTTGTACAGTAAATGAACCTCAACTTAGATGTTTAAAACATTACAACCAGAAATAAAAATTGTAATTAAAATGTATATACATAATTTCAGCTAAACGAATGTGAGATGCTATAGTGTTATTGGACTGTTTACATAAATGAAGTAAAATATCATACTTCTAATGTCAAAGTTTATCTGTAAAAGCCAAATAAATCAAAATAACCACACTGTGCCAAATGCAGAACCTTTGGTTCATAAAATGTAAGCCAGGTTCCTTGGTGGTGGTAGCTACTGCACTGGATTCAATAGCTGCATTGACATGAAACTGTGAAGAATGCGGTCGACAGTTAACATTCGGTGAGAAACTCATTTGCATTGGCTCACAATTTCAAGATGGACAAAGATGTTCAAAAGTTTGTGTTCACTAATAGAAATAAAATAGTTTCATTGCAAAAGTTCAAAGGAAAGCCACCAAACAAATGAAAACTTTGGAAGTTAAGTTTTAGGTTGTGGAGCACTGTACAAAGACTGGAGCCATTTTTGACACATACCAAATAGTTGTCCTTTCTTGTTCAAGCATGAAAAATTTTATGTGGAGTAGGAATTTTCTCATCTTCAGTGTATTGCAATTGCAATTTCAAGTAAATTTTTTACAGTATAATGTAGCACTACATGCTTAGGAACAGTGAGAAAATTTTATTAAAAACACACAATAGGATAATTCAAAAAGTTCGACGTGTTGCATAGACATTTATTCATGAAACAGTCATTATCATTACGACAAAACTTATAACTGTTAGGTTGAAGAAATTATAATTTCTTTATTATACCAAACAAAATACATTTTTCATTATAGTACTAGTTAATTGGTTTCTTTGACCATATTTCATTTCTTACAGCCTGAATAAACAGTTAAAATTTAAATAACTATTGAAATTTTTTCTTATACAACTTTCTTGCTGAACATAGTAACTAAAGTATTTTATAGCAACAGGCTTTTTTCTGTAGCATGTCAGCTTCTTTAGAAAATGAGCATCATACTCTTGGAGTAGTCCTATCTTTTTTTCTGCCACAGCCAAAGTTCTTAAGTGAAAAAGTGCAAAATCTATGTATCTACAGTTACGGTAAAAAAGAAAAATCTAAACCAAAATATATATTTTAATTAACATTGAACTTGGGAAGGATAGTTTTATCTCTACTAAAAGCTGTTCATGAAGGTCCAGTTTTTATGTGCCTAATAGGATGTCAAGGACTTAGAAGTGATTACAATAATATGGTCATCATAACTGTATATTGGTATGTTGTGATACGGTTTTATGATTTGAAAATATACATTATTAATCTTCAGGAGTTAAGAAAAAAACATAATCCCAGACTAATTTCAGGACTTCCTATAGTAGTTTCTCGAGAAGTCAATCTGTATATTTTCATAGAATCAGAATCATTTAGGTTGAAAAAGACCTTTAAGATCAAGTACAGCTGTTAACCCAGGACTGCCAAGTCCACCACTAAACCATGTCCCTAAGCACCACATCTACACATTTTTTAAACACCTCCAG
>JAVJGI010000014.1:38505927-38530581 GCA_035590275.1 Ibycter americanus
TTAACCCAGGACTGCCAAGTCCACCACTAAACCATGTCCCTAAGCACCACATCTACACATTTTTTAAACACCTCCAGGGATGGTGATTCCAACACCTCCCTGGGCAGCCTGTTCTAATGCTTGACCACCGTTTCAGTGAAGAAATTTTTCCTAATATTCAATCTGAACCTCCTCTGGTGTAACTTGAGGCTGTTTCCAATTGTCCTGTCACTAGTTATCTGGGAGAAGAGACCTACCCCCGCCTGCCTACAACCGCCTTTCAGGTAGTTGTAGAGAGCAATAAGGTCTCCGCCCCTCCGAGCCTCCTTCTCTCCAGGCTAAACAACCTCCTCTTTCTGATTAATTTTGAAGCTCAAACTTCTAACAGCCAGTTATAAAAGAAGTCTCAACCTCCTCTTTCTGATTAATTTTGAAGCTGAAACTTCTAAAAGCCAGTTATAAAAGAAGTCTTGCACAAGTAAACTTTAGAATCACTCCCAAAGGTTTCTGTCATGTGGGAATGGCTGCTCAACTTCAAGTAACTTAATCTCCCTTCCTGTGTTTTGGACTACTCTGAGATGTTTAGAATCCAAATAAGGATTTCTATGGATGATATTAAACATGATTATTTAAACAATAAATTATTATACTATCAGAATTATTTTCTACTACAGTTAAGAGATTCCAGCTGTCACCTGAACTACAGCTGTACAAGAAATGTCTGTAAAAACAAATATTTAATGGCAGTCATTGCTGTTTTAAAAGTATCTTCAGCTGTTACCATGCATTGTAGTACTGTTTCTTGTGCATGTATAGATACAGATAGGAAATCAGTGGGAAAAAATAAGGTATGTTTATAATTAAAATAAATGAACGTCTAAGCAGGCAAGGTATTCCTGGTTTCAAGCTAGGTTTCTGAACATGTGAGAAGTATTGTTCATAGAAAATATCATTCACACCAGGTAAATGCAATCAGATCCCTAAAAAGGGTTTCTTCATAGTGAACTCTAAACACAGCAAAGAAATGACTACACCAGATAAATCTCATACTGCTAAAATTTACAGTAGTATACTTACATGTAAGTCATCATAAAGGCAGTGATCTTGAAAGCTACTTAAACATAGCAGACTTCACAAATCCATAAAAATATATGAAGAACCAGGCATCTATTTATTTTCCACATGCTTCCAACACTCAATTTGACTGGACACAGAGAACACAAGACTACTGCTGATGCGATTTGATTGCTACCACGTATAACTAACAGGGTTAGATGTCATCTGCTATTAAACAGGAACCCAGAAATTATTTTGTTCAAGGGTTGTTGTTGGTTTTGAAGGCATTTTCTTTTTTTGATTCTTGTTCCTGCATTATTACACACCGAGTTTTCTAAAATATTTGTACTAAATTAGACACTGCTTAATATATAGTTTTATGTAGATTTCTTCAAAATCTATGGTTAGGAAAAATGCATGCAAGTTATGAAATCTGGAGGAAAATATTTAACATAGATCATGTAAATAAGAGCTGATGATTTCACACATTTCCATACATCAAAACTAAGTATAATATCTGGACCAGGCATACTTTAAATAATGGGAAATGAAAAAGTTCATGTTTACTCTCATCTTCCACCCCTTTTTCATTAATTTCAAATTATGCCTTTAAGTTGCAGATTATCTAGGTATCCAGATCTGCAAAAGAGGACAGGAACCAAATGCCAATGTTAAAGTCTTCTCATGATAGCTTTCCTCATACTGTACGTAAATGTGAAGAAACTATATGAAGTTCATTACAGCAGGCTTTAAATATCTGCAGCTTAGGAGACATAGAACAGTCTGCTTTCTGTAATGCCATGAGATAAGGTGATTAATTCAGTTAAATCCTAGCAGGATTTAAAATCTGAGCATTTCTAGTCCCAGCTGCCAAGAGAAAACACCAGATTCCCTGCAAACAGTCCGAGATGGTGATAATACTTTAGTCAAGCTCTGTTTTTATTACCTTCCCCTACTTTTATTTAACAAGCTAATACATCAAGAATTTGCCTCAGGTAGAGAATTTTTTTTTGGGGGGGTGGGGGTGGGGGTGGGGTAGAAATTCTCTGTCTGTCTTTCTTGTAAGCTATTTGTCTTTTCATAATGTATTTATTAAGCCAGAGAGACAGAAGGTGAAAATTATTCCTCAAGTTAGTGATCAGGGCTTTTTTTAGAAAGAACAGACACGATGATTCACATTCCTATCCCAATGAATGTATGTGGAAACCCTACAGATCCTGCAAATCTATCTGCAGAGCAAAAATGTTGTGACTTCAACTTCCTTTCTGTGGTATGCAGGGATGTATTCTAGTCTTAATTGCAATAAAACATTGGAGGTATTCACAACTGCATGCTACTAAAGTAGTTTAGCTTGTACTTTCCCTATGCAAGAAAATGTAAACATCATGTCATACCATATTACCTTGTGGTACTCTCCTTTTGCCCCAGAGTGATATCACTATATAATGCAAATTTATTGAAGTGTTTTGCAGACACCACAATTTGAGAAACTTTGATTAGAAATTGGACCGAACTTTGCATACAGCAAGTAGTAAAGGGTAGCTAAGTGTTCATTTGGTTCCTATATCTTACCCTGAAGAATGCAACAGATATTTTCCACTTGTCCCACAAGACAGCATTACCTCTTCAATGAGCTGATCAGATTATTGAAACACCAAAATTCATTCTGTATGTAAACTCAGAAAACTATCAATATAGCTGGGACTAAGTTTAAAATTAAGTGGGATGGGAAAAAAAGTGAAATAATGAACAAATTTTGGTACAAACACCTAAGCATGTTACTTTCTTTTCTCAAATTGTCTTGATCACAAATGTCTTAACACTCATAGAGCCAAAATGGCCTTCAGACAAATTAGGAAAAAACTTCAGTAAACAAGTTATCCTTGATGCATTATTTGGTCTTCCAATATTTTCATTTCTTACTGCTTTCCTACTGAAATTAGGCAAACACTGTTCTCTCTCAATGAAAGTTTATTTTCCTACTTTTCATAGTATAATTAAAAAAATTAAAAAAGAGAAATAAAAATAAAATAAAAGGAGAAATAAAAATTAAAAAAAATTAAAATAAGAATAAAAAGAAAAAGAAAAAGAAAAGAAAAAGAAAAAGGAAAAGAAAAAGAAAAAAGAAAAAGAAAGGTATTCTAATTCACTTTTTCTTTAAATACATCATTTCAGGATAATTTCTGGTTTTTAAGTGGGTTTATCAAACATGTATTTTAACTTACTTCATGATAGTTTCTGTAAAGTGATAAAAGTTTAAAGTTAATATGTCAGTAAAATATAGAATTAGTTTCCAAATGTGTAATTTGAATTTTAAATTCTTTGAAACAGTTCCTCACTTGAAGTAAAAACAACCCAACAAAAAAAACCCAACCCAAACTAAACCCTCTTTGATACTGATAGAAAAAGCAGCATGCAAAATCGTAAGATTGATTTCTTTCTGGGATGAGTGAATGTTTCTCTATCTATATGAGTATCAAGCTTATAGGCATGATGTGACATGCTTGTATACATGAAAAAGGTTACTCAGCAATGATTTATATTAAGCTGACAGATTTTAACATTTAAATTATTTTCATCTGAGATTCAAAATAATCTGCAAAACAGCAGTTGATAATATTTGTCAAATTACATCTTTAATCAATGATTGAAATTAGAAGGATCGGCAGATATTTGCCTTAATATTCAACAAAGTTGTATTAATGGACTTTTTGAGTCTCTTATATTTATCTTTGGGGAAAAACAATGAAGCATGTAAACATTGTTAATTTAATCTATGTACCATCGTTGTATTTGTTACGAGCCCTGTGTCTACCCAAGTTACCAGACAATAATAAAGATAAATAATCATGTGACAGAGCTCTGTAGATACTATTCTAAATGAGTCAGACTGACATTTGTCATATTGTCTACTGTTAAACAATAAAATAATTCAAGGACAGTTACATTCTCCACAGGTTCTTCATCATTTCAATAGCTTAAAGACACAAGGATATTTTTTAATTGTTTATGTGATATATCATTTGATTATCTTCTTCACTCTGTACCAAAAAACCCCCACAGTAAATTAATAATAAGCTTAGGCACAGCCTTAAAGTAACTGCTACAGGATAAGATTGATTTATATCTAAGGTGATGATGCCTGGACTCCTGATAACTAAACAGGGAATATAAATTTCCTGCAATATCTCAGAGCACGATCACACGGTTGGTATTGTCAATTTCTGTTGATACAACAGACTTTGATATATGGCACTATGGTATACACTTGTGTGAATTAACTTTGAAATTATAAGAGTAGATAGGAGTTGAATGACTTTCCAGGATATATTCTTTAGCTCTGTCACACATTTATATGGAGCAGCAGGTACTGAATTCTACACGAAAGTAATAACGAAAAGTAATGCAGACAGAAATAGCTTGCCTCTAGCAAGACTAATGGCAAGGTCAGATTGCATCAATTAAATGAGAAAGCCTCCAAGATAAAGTTCATTCCACACATTATGAGCTTTTTCCTTCTTTCAAACAAGTGCTGCTTTTACAAATATAAGGCTGTTTAACTGTAAATTCATGAATCTACAACATGAAGCAACTGCGAAAAAGGACTCCTGAAATAGTAAACAAGAATATTAGACAATGTAATTTTTTTTTTAAAAAAACACCACCAACCCTGCAACTGATAAAATGCAGAAACTATCTGCTCTTAAATATTCAGAAATACAGCACAACCACTGTCAATATGTTCTTAACTGCTAAACACTCTTAAAATTTCAACATTATTATTCCTTCTACATTTTGTTAAAGATTCTGAATAATGTTTAGAAACAATGTTTAATAACTAAAAAAATACATAAAACAGCAAGCAGATTGACATTTTCTGTTTTGAAATATGATTACTTTGCAGTCATCTGTGAGAAAACTCTCTTCTTGCTAAGTTTTAGTTCTCAAAGCTGATTACAGATATCTTAACATTACACATCCCTCCCAGGCAAGAACCTTGCATTTGAAGTCTGTGCTTGTTCAATTTAAGTTCTAATCTTAATTTCAGCCCTTCTTAGGTCTAAAATTAGAGGTAAATGAACTGCTGTCTCATTAAACCCTAACATGCAATTTGAACAAAAGCCAGTTTTGACTGATCCTGCACACAGCCTTCTAAGAAGTGTGGTGCAAGGTAAACTTTCACCATTTGTTTTTCTCCTTCTAAGCCACTGTCTTTATGGCCGATGCTTGACTGTGGATGAAAAAGCAGGAAGGCTGCAGAGCACCCAGAATTTTGCAGAGCTACATAAGACCACGATCACAGGAATTAAAATTTGCAGAGACCTCTGTGTGATACCATGGCCCACTACTTGGAATAAACGCTTTGTGGTACTCTTAGAATTAAACAAAGCACATAGATCAAAACAGAAGGCTCTTTTCAGAGGTTGCTCTAAACAGCAAAAAGAAAAGCCTAAAACCACTAATTTCTGTCATTCAAAATGTCTTGGTTAAATGTATACTTTGTGGGTTTTTTGTTTATCATCTCAAAATAGAAATAAGAAATAAATGAATTGATTTAATAATAATAACAACAACAACAACAATGACACGAAGAGTGCCAGCACTCGTCCAGAATAGTGAGTGTTAAGAAATTATCAGCACTATTTTGAGAGGGAATTTTAAAGTCTCAGAAGAAATAAGAGAATTTATATTAAAGCTTAATAATAACCATGACCTTAGAGGCCAGGCAAAATATAAAATCTTCACAAAAACATGCCCACAGCCATCCAAAAGAACAAAAATATTCACCCAACTTTTTTTCCCCTATGAATAATTCTGAGTAGAATGTAGTGGGGAAAATCACGATCTCTTGATGGACAAGTTCTAAACACAGACTGAAGAGAATGAATTAAATATATCAGAAGTTGATCAGTCATTACACAGAAAATAAGGTGCAGATGAAACAATTTATTCTGACATGATGAAAAGGAGGGTAGGTGCAGAACTGTACATGAGATTTATTTATACTATTAATGGAAAATAAAACACAGAGAAAATGTCAGCTGGGTTCCTCTCCAGATATCTTGTCTGCAGTGATGCACTTATGTACTAAACAGCACAATGTGCACCAAAGTTAAAATCTTCTTCTTCTACTGCATGTGATAAGACACAAAAAATTTGTGGGGTGAAGTTCAGTTTAATTTTTTTACTGATCTCAACAGGGACAGAACTTCCACCAAAGTATCTTGAATAAATCTCTTTTCTAATTAGATAAGTCTGAGCATAAGAGCAGTCTAATTATCAAGATTCCTAAGAAAAACATTTTTTTTTATTTAGACGCTTAAATGGTATCACTTAATTACTGAGAAACAAATTCAAATTCATTACAAACCCCAAATTAAATTTTTATATGTTTTATCTAAACAGGAGAACTTCAGAAAGTGTATTCCCTTGTTCATAATATGGTTGATGAGAACGGTGGTGAGACTCAGTTCTGCTTAGTTACTGTGTGACAAATTCTGTGCAGACAAATGGTAACTCTCTTAATTAGGTCTTGATTAGAAAAGTTACAGTACAAAAATAATTTTTCAAAGTTGGTTTTATGACTTGCATTTTTTCACTTCACAATTAAATAATTTTGTTTATTGAATAGTTTGTTACCTATGGATATAAAAGAGAACCATGAGTATCAGAAACAAGTTACATGTATTTGCAGCCTGAATGAGGATAAATAGACATACACGGATACCAGTTATATGTAAATGAATTGTATAAAGACAGAAGATATCCTTATCTTTACCTAAGAATCCACTCAACTTACAAATAATTTTTAAGTTCAAATAACACCATAAATTGGCAAAGTGTTAAATTGTATGTGGGCCTCATTAGGGATTTCTGGCTACCTCTCATTGGGAAGCCTGAGCTGTAAATTTGGAGAGAAGCCTAGGCAAAATGTACAGATGTCTTATCCCATTATGCACATGTAGTGGGGTTAGACTCCTACTTTTCTTTGTATTTTTTCTAGTTTTACTTTTTCAGCAACAAAAATGTATGTAAATGATGCAATAGCATAGTTGAGCAGTAAAGAGGGAGACACAAATTTAGCTTCCCTTTCTGCAAGGTTTGGAGTAAGGATTTGAACGTAGGTTTTCTCATGCTGAGGAAGAATGTATACATATATATATTTTACATGTATACATATGCAGGTGTGTACTATACATATGTACACAGTCCTGGTAAGTGGATTGTAGCGCCAGTATGTCATGAACCAATGAACATCTGTTATAGCTTAAAGAGGAGAAGCTGAATGAAAACTGTCAAAACAGGTAACAAGTAGTCATATTTATTAGCTGTGATCAGATTCAAATCAATCAGGTCAAAATAGTGATATGAATTTAGACTTTTCACCTTCCTTGAGAGTAGGAAATAGGCTATTTCAAGAATCCCTCTCTGTCTTCCCTCTCACTTTTTATTCTTTTTCTTTGTTTAAAATCTTGAAGGAAGAAATAATTGAATAGTTGACCTGCATCATTGAAATCTCAAGAAGTTTTGAGGGACAGTAAAATAATTTCCCATGCAGTTCTACTTTTATCCTGTGATATAAATAATGGAACTGAAGGACTTGTCTGCTTTTCAAAATAAAATGTAAATGATATTAATAGTTTTTCATCCAAACAGCTAAGCTTTTCAAACACAATGGAAATACTGTCTATGTAAAAAGAGCCATAGTTATTCCACTACTCAATCATAAATGTTTAATTATTTGTTTTATCTAGAGAAGCTTTAGAGAAAAAAAAGAACTTCCTCATGTCTGCAATATGATTACAGTCCAGGTCAAGTTATAAAAGAAAATATAAAAAAATCTTTGTACTACTAATTTTAAATGTTGCTTTGTCACATAATTGTGATGATACATTTATAATTAAAAAAAAAAATACCTAAAAGTCTGACAGACAAAATGATATTTAGGGTATCTTGAATATTCGGAACTGAAGAGATAACAGTGATGAATTACCAGTAATAACAAGTAAAGACTATCAAGGTACAATTTTCTTCAAACTCTTATTATTTTTATTGTATACGTTGAATTATTGAGTCTTCTGTAACATGTTAACTATATTCATTCTCTTTAGGAAATATTCAGTGAATTCAGAACAAAATAAATTCTAGGCTTTCAATCAATTTCCTTATTGTCCTTGATGCATAGCAGTCAGGCATTAATTCTGTGATAGCCAGTGAATAACTCAGAAAGGAGTATGAGCTGGAGTATTTAATTTAAAGAGAAATCAGAGTTCTTTTAAAGGGACTCAGAAAACAAAAAGCTCTTAGGAAAAGCAAAACACCATAAAGCAAAATCCTTGGAAGTGCATTTGAACGATTGATCAAGTTGCTGCAGAATCATTCCTAAAATGAAGTAAAATTATAGAGGTTTCTTTGTACTGCTGGAATGAAGAAGTGTTTCATTTCTTCTTTCCTATTTTCTTAAGTTACACTTTCTAGGGAGGATATTCTTATGGTACCATTTATTTGTCACATTTTTTTTAAAAAAAACAACAACAAAAAAGCACACAACCAACCAGCCAACAGGTTTTCTGGTAAGTATTAAGCAAAATATTTACTGCAAATTTTTCAAGGACACTGTTTAAGACTTTTTATTTTTGTACAGTTTTGTTCAATATCTGTTCAATATTTCCAGTTTAAAAATTCCTGTGGAATTACATAAGCATAATTTTTTTATTGAGGCTACTTGATTTTCAGTTTCTTGTTCTTATGTTTCTACTAATCTCATGATTTCATCTCTACATTTTATAGAAGCTTTGTAAACATTTTGAATCCGGATAGGGTTACCTTACAATATACCTGTAGAGGAATGTGGAGGGTTAATTAACATTGATAATATACAGTTGTGGGCTTGCTTCTGGGGTGGTGGGTTGATTGATGTGGATAACGTACAGCTGTGGCTTGTTCGGGCTAAGTAGCTAAATAGCACTGAGGAGCCCAGAAGAGAAGGAGCACTGGGGGAAGAGGAGCACTGGGTGAAGAGAGAGGAGACTGGATGAAGAAGAGCCCAGGGATGTAAGAGATGATGAGAGGCCCTGGGAGAAGCTCATAGAAGAAGGGGGCTTGAATGAGGAGAGGCTGGCTGGAGGAGAAGCCAGGAACCTGGATGCAGCAGAGGCAAGAAGCAGGGTGGACTGGCCTGAAGAGGATGAAGAAGCAGCACGGACAGTAGATGAACTTTTGGAACCTTGTGTGGGAAAGCCTTGTTGCAGCTGGCTAGTTTTGTAGTGCTGCAACATATATCCAAGTATATCAACTGAGACTTGTTTTGCTTGAATATAGCTACATTAATTTTTAGAGTTATCCCTTTTAGGATGTTGAAATTATCATGTAAATAAAAAGGCTTTTGACATACTTAGGGCCAGGTTTTACCACTGCACCCATATGTATAGCTGTGGATGTATGTAATATTTGTAGATGTATTTGTTAGGGTCCATTATTTGTAAGGATCCAAAGCGTTTGTAAGGATTTTTCTTCATCATCTCTCATTGGGGAAATTCAGAATGAAGATGTCGCTCTTGTCTTAAGGATTGACAAACTTACCGTTTAGGATAAATCGTCACTGTGAATTACTCCACTGAAATACTGGGACGATCAATGTAGTAAGGTACATTGACATCTGAATTGTAGAGACAAAAAATGGCCTGTGGTACATGAGAAAAGGGTTTGTGTGTATATATACATGTGTTTCCTTTTTAATAATTATGTTTTTATTCAGTTTATATGGCAGGGTTTTGGTAGCAGGGGGGGGGTTCTGTGCGAAGACACAAAAAGCTGACCCCAGGTTGGACAGAGCCAGTTCCAGCCAGCTCCAAGATGGACCTGCTGCTGGCCAAAACTGAGCCCATCAGCAACACTGGGGGAGCCTCTGTGATAACATATTAAAGAAAGTGTAAAAAAACCCACTGCACAACAGTTGAGAAAGAGGAGTGAGAAACAACTATGGTCAGAGAAGAAGGAGGTGCTCCAGGCACTGAAGCAGAGACTCCCCTGCAGCTGATGGAGAAGGCTGTACTGAAGCTTGTTGTTCCCTTGCATCCTATGGAGGACCACATGCTGGAGCAGGTGGATGTGTCCTGAAGGAAGCTGCAGCCCATGGACATCCCATGCTGGAGCAGGCTCCTTGCAGGAGCTGCAGCCTGTGGATAGAGAAGCCCACACTGGGGCAGGTTCCTGGCAGGGCCTGTGACGCTGTGGGGGACTCACACTGGAGCACTCTGTTCCTGAAGGACTGCACTCTGTGGAAAGGAGTCATGCTAGAGCAGTTCTTGAAGAACTGCAGCCCAAAGGAAGGAGCCACTTTGGAGGAGTTGATGAAGGACTGTATCCCATGGGAGGGACTTTGTGCTGGAGCAGGAGTAGAGCATGATGAAGAAGAAGGAGCAGACACAAAGCGTTATGAACTGACCATGACCCCCATTCTCCATCCTCCTGCGGAGGGGGGAAGTAGAATAGTCAGGAATGAAGCTGAACCTGGGAAGAAGGAGGGTTGGGGAGTTGGTTTTGTTTCTCACTGTCTTACTCTATTTTTAATTGGCAATAAATGAAATTAATCTTCCCCAGGTCAAGTCTTTTTTGCCTGTAACAGCAGTTGGTAAGGGATCTCCCTGTCTTTACCTCAACACAAAAGCTTCATCATATTTGCTCCCCCTGGCCTGCTGGGAAGGAGAGTGAGAGAGCAACCTGGTGGGCGCTTGGCAGCCAGCCCAGGTTAATGCACCATACCATGTTACAGTGGAAAGCTGAAAATACCAACAGTTCTCTTTAGCCTAATACAAGAGAGAAGTCCTTCCAGTTCCTACATCTAGAAGTTTGTTAATATTGTGAAGAACAAGCACTGAAAACTTGGTATCTGTGTACAGTTTCTATTGTTCTCACTTGATTCCAAACCATTTTAAATTGTTTACAAAAACAACATGTCAATTTTAATTCAAACATCTCTCAATTAGACATTCAACACTAGCCTTTTTTTCATTCAAGTCTTTAGGATTTCAGTCACAACTTAATGATTTTTCCAAGACTATTTTTTTCCATTCTGAGGTTTTTTTCTCAGACTCATTTTGCACTGTTGAGGAGTCCTACCTAGCCTTAGTGATTTATTGGCTTTGAGTTGCCCCAGCCAACTTATCGCTTGTGCCTTGCTGACCCTGAAGTAATCCAAGATAGCAAGTACATGGCCAATAATAGATGCCATCGGTTAATGTCTTTTGTGTTGTGCACTAAGCATTCTCCTTATACTTCATGCTTTTGAATGGATCCCTCAACATTTTAATTGAGCCTAAAATTTTATCTTATTGGTCTCCAAACTTCTGGTTTTCATTTATAAAATTCCACATTTGTTTAATGTATTATTTGCTATTTATTCAGTATATAGGCCTCTGTTCATTTACTGACAATATATAGAATGTTTTAGCATGGTATGAAGATTTTATTGACACGTGTTTATAGCTACACTACTGACAGGTGGTGAAACTACAACCAAATTGTTTTATGTTAGCAAAAAAGATGTCAAAAAACTTGTATCAATTCTTAACGTTTATTTCACAAGGGGCAAAGAGTAAGCCCCTCTTTAAAAAAAATCGCCAATCTAAAAGCCGAATGCAGTGTTTTAGAGAAGTTTGTAACAAAAAAAAATTACATTTTTATGCATCTTTATGACACTTTAATGCAAAACTATTATAGTCTGAATGTGACCTGGAAGAGGTTTTCCATACTAAAAATACTGTGATTGTAAACTGCTCTCTCTAACATCACTGGGACCTCGACAGGCTGGAGAAATGGGCTGACAGGAACATCATGTAGTTCAGCAAAAGGAAATGCAAAGTCCTGCACCACACGTATGAGGAAAGACTGAGAGACCTGGGAATGTTTAGCCTGGGGAAAAGAAGGCTCAGGGGGATCTTATCAATACCTGAAAGGAAAGTGCAAAGAAGACAGAGAGAGGTTTTTTTCGGTGGTGCGCAGTGACAGGGCAGGAACTAACAGGCACAAACCAAAACACAGGAGGATCCAACTGAACATAGGGAAACAGTTTTATCATTGTGAGAATGACCAAAGAGGTTGTGGAGTCTCCATCCTTGGAGATACTTTAAAGCTGTCTGGAGGTGGTCTGAGGCAACCAGCTCTTGGTGACCCTGCTTGAGCCAGGGGGTTGGACCAGATGACCTCCAGAGGTCTCTTCTAATCTCAGCAATTATGTGATTCTATGCTTATAATTTGGGCTGTGAAGCAAGTGCCATCATTCCCTATGGAACACATAGAAGTATTTTGCTTAGCATGAGGATGCCAGATACTAAGCTTACCATTACAGGAGTTTATATTACACACCCTGAGTTTGTTTTCTTTTGTGTGTAGTAAAAATGGCAAGTGAAGGATCACATCTCTTACAAGATGCTTAAAACAAATAGGATCAAGGTGAAGATTTTAAAAGCTATTAGATGTTGGAAGAAGTCTGTAAGAAATAAGTGAGTAAGTAAAACATGGATGTTGAAGATGTGAAATACAGTGTAAAATATGTATTTTGATAACTTTCTATTTGCTTTGAATTAGAAAGTATATATATAAAAATTATATATACGCATAAGTTATGGGTTTTATTTAAAGTGTCAGTGCAAACACCTGACTTTAGATTCTTAAATCTACATGCTGAAAGCCTGAAGTTAGACTTTTAAATACACTATTTGTGCACATACATTTTAAGTACTGTCTTCAAGCACATACTCTTGAAATGTCCATAAACAGTGAAATCTGTTGTAGTGAATGAGCAGCTAGGATATCAATGATATTTGCAGACAACCTTACCACCCCACCCCCACTCCCACCCACCCCCCTTTTACACTCTGAATACTGAATTTAGTCTCTGAATATGACAAACATAACCATTTTCCATTTCAGGAAAACTGAATTGCTTGAATTGTTGTAATTTTTGAGCACATAATTGAGTCTTAAACCTCCATTGATTATAACCATATTTAGATACCTCAAGCTCAATTTAGTTACTAACACCAAAGTCTCCAGTACCATTTGGAGCAATTTCAAGTTTCTGAAACATTGGCTTGGGATTGATAAATATGACTCATTAGTGGTACCTAACACTATTTCAAGTTGCAGAAGTTCCCACCTGGGCTTCAGTTCCCACAACAAAAACATGTCTCTCTAATAGATTCAGTGTCACATCTAAACCTTTGATGAGTCAGATGACATTATGGAGCCATGCACAGACATTTGCATGTAACCACTGATAAATTACTGTTGGTTTGGTCAGTATTACCTCCATTTATTGAATATATGTCTAAACAGTACATGTATAACGTATCATCATTTTGCAGTTTATGAGGAATTACGTATGTCGTGTTGCATTTTCACAGGACAAAATGAATTCTGGAATGTATGCTTGAGAACTTTACTGCATTACCGTAATAAGGGAAAGCTGGATGAATATTTTTGCTTGTGGGAACTCTAATTAAAATGAATGAAAGCAGACATCTGCAATTACCATTGCAGAATAAGGGGATCAGTTTCAGATCTAACAACTTGGTGCTTACTTTTCCCCAGCTGAGTCTTCCTATTGATAATAATTGGATGCTGGTTCCTTGAAGAGCAAAGGTATAAATTACCAGATGTGTTGCAAGCTGACAGAATGGAAGTCATTTTAATGTGAATGTAAGAGATTCTCTTCATACAACCTGAAAAAAAAGACCAGAGGTAGACTATGAACTTGTTAATATCCAGAAAAAAATATATACATGAAGAAAAACAATTATTCTATTTGTAAAGTTAATTCCTTTCAATGCTATAAAGTAGTGATTTTCTTCCCAAGAAATTTCAGAACTACTGTCTGAAATAAACTGAGATTCCTAGAATTCTCAACAGTTATCATGTAGATTGGTCTCATAACAACTCTCAAAAACCATTGCCTCTCAGCTGAGATTTTGCTCTTTTGAACAGACCAGATGTCATTCAGCAAGAAAAATATTCTTTCAGATGCACAACAGTGCCTGAGAGTGCCAGCATAATTTGAATGAGAAGGCTGAAATTCAAAAAAGGAGTCTTACATGTTAAAAAAATTTATGGAAAATCTTTACCAACTGTTGTAGACTGATCCCTTTTTTTTCCCAAGGCTTTCGTTGACAGAAGAGGAGTGTGTAGATAAACACAAGAACATTCTTCAAAAATCATTTAGTTAGCAGTTCATTTTTCCCACATTCTATAATATCAAAAAACTCCATATTGATTTAAACTCCACTGCTTCAATTGCTGAGAAGTTAGATTCAAAGACATATTAGACTTGAATAGAAAGCCTTTACCTTATAATCAAAGCCCTTCCTACAACTGTTTGAGATACCAAGTATCATCTACAATAATTTCAGTGATAAAACTGGTTGATCTATTGAATTGACAAGAAACATTTTATTCATTAAGCTTGTCCTATTTTTCTGAACACTTCTGCAAGCTTATTTGTTAATTAAATTTATTTGGGGACTTTTTTAATTTATGTGGGGGTTTGGGGGTTTGGTTTGTTTTTTTGGGGGTGGGTGGGTTTTTTTCTTTTTTTTTCTTTTTTTCATAAACACTCTGGACTCCCTGTGTTTAAATGCCTTTGAATCCTGTTCAGTATATTTACAAAACTGGTCTGCAAAAATGCATGACATAATTTCTGTTAGCTGTTATGAAAGTTAAGCAACTGACCTCTAGGCATTAGAAATAGCTTCAGACAGTGAGAAGTACTTGATGAGAAGACGTGATAGAAGAGAAGCAGTCCTAAAAATTTTCTGTATTCATCTAGATATTTTTATTTACAATTTCATCATACTACCTAAAACAACTTTTCAGACATAGGTACGATCCATTTTTCCTCATGTTATTTAATAAAACAAGGGAATGTTTTTTTCTGCATTTTGCAAATAAAGAATTTAAATACAAAGTCACCAAATCTTTGTGCCAAGAAGAAACTTGGACACTAAAAAGGGTATTGAGTGTGTAATTTTATCTAAACCACAATGACAAGTCTGAAATCAAACGCTTAGTTGTTACTGAATCTTGGAATCATCAAAATACCTGAATAGAATAGAATAGAATAGAATAGTATGGAATAGTATGGAATGGAATAGTATGGAATGGAATAGAATAGAATAGAATAGAATAGAATAGAATAGAATAGAGTAATTTCAGTTGGAAGGGACCTACAATGATTATCTAGTTCAACTGCCTGACCAATTCAGGGCTGACCAAAAGTTAACTCATGTTATTAGGGCAGTGTCTAAATGCCTCTTAAACACTGACGGGCTTGGGGCATTGACCACCTCTCTAGGAAGCCTGTTTCAGTGTTTGACCACCCTTTCGGTAAAGAAATCCTTCCTAATGTCCAGTCTAAACCTCCCCTGGCACAGCTTTGAACCATTCCCACTCATCACTGGATCCCAGGCAGAAGAGAGCAGCACCTCCCTCCCCACTTCGCCTCCTCAGGAAGCTGCAGCGAGTAATGAGGTTGTCCCTCAGCCCCCTTTTTTCCAAACTAGACAAGCCCAAAGTCCTTAGCCGCTCCTGATAGGATATGTCTTCCAGAAGGTGGATCACCTTTATGAAACAAAGTACATTTATAGTCTTTTATTTCATGCAGCTACACCACGTCTAAAGCTGCTAAGCTGCTGGGTGTCAAACTCAAGTAAAGACTTGTAGGGGTTCACAAGATACGCTTTTCTTTAATTGTCTTGAATCAATGGACTGGTTTTTTTTAGATATTTCTGGACAAAGTGTAACCATGTTGCCTTGCTATACAGTATTGTCTTTGCTAGTAGCAGGCCACAGGTTTTGTATTGAGTTTGCAAAGTTGACTGAGGCTTGTCAGGCGTGCTCTGTTTGGGCTATTTTTGACCTGCCTGCAGGTCAGTTCTACTTGGCTTATCTGTAACAGCGGGTTTTCTAATTGGCCGGATAGCTATGGTTAACTTGTTTTATTTCTGTTAATCTTTGTATTGTAGCAACATATTTTGCGACTCTACTCAATGAAGGACTCCAAATGTTAATGACTCACTATAACACTCAATTATCACCACCAGAATGAAACTACCAATCTCAGGACCCCTGAAGCAGCGAAAGGGAGAATATAACATCAGGAAAAGGGGTGGAAACCAAATGTTCTTCCTGATCACAGTGTCTTCTCTTCCAGGGTAATCATTGGCAAGAGACTGGCTGGGCATTGATCTGATTGTGGGAGGTGGTGACTGACTGCCTGTCTTTGCATCACTTGCTTCTTTTCCACTTTCATGGATTCATAGAATGGTTTGGGTTGGAGAGAACCTTTGAAGATCATCTACCCCAGTCCCCCTCCTATGGGCAGGGACATCTTCAGCTAAATCAGATTGCTCAAAGACTTGTCCAACTGGACCCTGAACACTTCAAATGATGGGGCATTCACAACTTCTCTGGGAAACCTGTTCCAGTGCCTCACCACCCTCAAAGGGAATAATTTTTCCTTACATCCAGTCTAAACCTACCATCTTTCAGTTTAAAACCGTTGCCCCTTGTCCTCTCACTACAGGCCTGGTAAAAGTCTTTCTCCATCTGCCTTATAAGCCCCCTTTAAGCATTGAAAGGCTGCAGTAAATTCTCCCTAGAACCTTCTCTTCTGCAGGCTGAGCAACCCCAGCTCTCTCAGCCTTTCATCACAGGAGAGGTGTTCCATCCCTCTGATCATTTTTGTGGCCCTTGTCTGGACCTGCTCTAAGAGGTCCATATCTTTGTCATACCAGGGACCCCAGAGCTGAATGCAGTATTCTATGTGAGGCCTCACAAGAGCAGAATAAAGGCAGAATCACCTCACTCAACTTGTGGCCTTTTTTCTTTCTTCTTTTTTTTTTTTTTTTTTTTTTAAATTCAGACAAGGATATGATGGTCTTTCTGGGCTGCAAGCACACCTTGCTGACTTGTAACCAATTTTTTATCTATCAGTATTCCCATGTCCTTCTCCACAGGGCTGCTTGCAATCCATTCATCCCCCAGTCCATACTGATACTGGGGATTTCCCTGATCCAGGTGTAGGACCTTGTTGAGCTTGGCCTTGTTGAACTTCATGAGTTTCACTTGGGCCCACTCGTGAAGCCTGTCAAGGGCCCTCTGGATGGCATCCTTTCCCTCCAGTGTATCGCCTGCTTCACTCAGCTTTGTGTCATCTGCAGACTTGCTGAGGGTGCGCTCAATCCCACCTTCTATTGTCATTGACGAAGATTTTAATAATATTGGTCCCTGTATGGGCTCTTGAGAGACACCACTCATTACTGGTTTCCACGTGGACACTGAGCCATTGACTGCAATCTTTGAGCGTGAATATCCAGCCAGTTCCTTGTCCAGCTAACAGTCCACCTATCAAACTCAAATATCTCTAATTTAGCAGCCAGAATGTTGTGTGGGACTGTGTCAAAGTCCTTACAGATGTCCAGGTAGATGACATCCATCGATCTTTGCTTGTCCACTGGTGCAGTCACTCCATGATAGAAGGTCACAAGATTAATAAAGCATGATTTTGCCTTGGTGAAGCCAGGTGTTATGGTTCCAAATGTTCTAACACTATATTCTTAGCTTTATATATAAGGTATGTTTTCCCTCTGTCCACAAAAAAAAAATGTTGAGTGTAAAAGATATGCAGTACATGCACATATTAAGGCCCGTGCCTTAATTCAGTGTCATATTATAAATGTGATTGTGTAAACATAAGATCAAATAAGTGTGTTAAAGCAAGATATGGGAATATAATTTTTCATAAAGAGGCCAGTCAGAGGGGATAGTGATTGATAATAGTGCTAGAAGAGAATCTCTTAGTATAGGGCATTGTCAGTAGAACATCAAGGCAGTGCAAACATAATGTTCAAGCAGGAATAATCTGTACAGGCAAGAGCTGAGGTAAGTAGTATAGGGAGCTAGAAGAGCAACTGAAGAAGATAAACAAGTGGTAGTATGAGGCTAGAAGACAGAAATCTACTTCTTGGTAAGGGAGAGACAGAAAGAAGCTGAAAAAGAGAACGCTCACTGTGTATGTGTTCAGTAATGGCATTTTGATGCAGCTGTATTCTCAGCAATGGATGAATTAGACTACAGGAAAAAAAATATTCATTCATCCACAGCAGTTATATGACTTGCAGCTGCTGAATTTAGGAAGAATCTCTGCCAGTGTTGACTTTAGATAAAAATAAAGTTTTTGCAGTAACTTAGAAACTATTTTTTTTTCTGTGCTGACCACCATCAATGTGGCCCTATACGAATTCTTTCAAAGACCCATAAGGAAATGACAGCTTGCAGAAACTACAGATAAGGTCATCTGACTGAACTATGCAAAGAAGAAATACATGGCACTTTCATAAGTACCAAATGTTTGAATCAATGTCTGACATGCATAATGATCAGAAAACCAAAGCATAAGATAGAGTGGATTGGAAGGATGGGCCTCCCCCATGTAGATGATGACATTTTTTTCTTTTTAAAAATGGAAGGATATCAAGAAAAATCAGAGACAACAGGTGAGATAACAGAAAATGTGCTTCAAGTAAAAGGTAGTGTAACAGGTAAAACGAACTTCCATTTTGAATAAAATAAATGCCTCTTTCTGCTAGATTTTTTTTATTCTGGGTCCAACCTGTGCCCAGTCATTAACAAATTATCCAGCTGAAGGCATGCATTTTTCTGCATTCTCAAATACATACATGTGGTAGTCATATCTAGGGAAAAAAATCAAAACACACAACCCAAACAAAAACCAAAACAAACCCAAACAATAACAAAAAAAAATCTCCCAAATCCACTTCCTCTTTCTGGAGGCAAAATTGGTTGCATGAATTTCCATGGTGAAATGAGGGAAACTATACATTAATGATCGATTTTAAGTATGAATGAGCTATAAAAAAATATTTTCAAATATATTTTCTTTTTATTAGCTATGCTGTGCATTTCTTTTTTCAAGAGGTCAGATGTTTGTGGAATACACATCTTCATAATGATACAGTCTGTGACCACATTCATAAAATAGGATTTTTAAGATTCTTCTCATTTTAAAGGTACTTAACTTTTCTGTAGTCAAGAAAAGAGAAAGCTCAACAAATATATCTCTAAGGAAATTGCAAAAGTTTAGGCGAAAATTAATTTCTTAGAACTTAATCCAGTTATTCAAACTGTCCCTGTGTTAATCCAGTACTAAATAAATGTGAATTAATTAGTTTAAAATGAGTTTATTACATATAATTAGATTTTATCATAATTAAATAATATATTTTCAGATTCTTGCCAACTTAGCACTGTGTTTATTATAAACACACTGAACTAATTTCCTGACCCACATAAAGCTGTGCAGCAATGTTAAAGTGGTCACAAAGGGCTTCACATATAAATGTTCATGATGTTAACAGGTTACCAAAAGTGTGATGAATTTTATTTTACAAGCAGCAGCGATTAATACATTTTGATGTTTATAATTTTTATGATTTTTTCTTAACTGTGCTTCAGTAGAACAATACAAAGCTATTGGTATTAAAAGACTAAATAGTGAAAATTGTCCATTTTTTGGTCTTAATTTGACTCTTTTGTCCTTTTTTGTTTAAAGATGTGTCAGAGTTAAATACACAAATTTGAGATGTTAGAACTTTAAAACCTCTTGTTTAGCAATCCCTGTTTCCCATAACCTATTGATATATGCTATATACTGCTACCCACTCTTGCATATTCACATTATTTATATAGCCAATCAAAATTCAGGAATTGTAACTATGTATTTGAGTTAAATATTCACAGTTCACATTAAAGGCTTTGTCAATTAGATCATGCAGGCAACAGTCTTAACTGAAAGATTAAATTATGCAAAATATGTATTTGCTATATAGTATCCTACAATTGTCACAAAGTACAGTCTCAAGTACAAAACTATTGACAGATTTGGGGATCAAATAAGCATAATTAGAGAGAAGAGTTACTTAACAGTCAAGAACCTAGCTAGGTTGACAGGATAACTCCACAAAGACCTTCAGAAACATGTTTATTTTCCTTGCTTACATAGAGGCTACAGTTGTTCATCTTAATGGCTAGGTGATTCAGATTTGTGCCTGGTTTAGACATCTTGTGTAGTCACACTGAATGAAGTGTCTCGTAAATCAGAGTTAAACAAGTTCATCCAAGAATTTCCATCTAGTTCCAGCAGTTAGTAAGTCATAGACCTTTCCAGTGTAGGAACTGATAAATGGGGCATGAGTCTATACTAGTATTTTGGTTTGGCTCAGGAGTGCACTTCTGAGGCAAATCTTGCAGTATTCCCACTAATCATGCTTTTGTACACCTGGTGGGGTGGTCTTTAGTGTTTGAACTGGATTCCTTCCCAAAGTAAAAAGTTGTGCCAGCTACTAATTAGCGCTCGGCTCAGGAGACCATTCTGGAGCCAGTTAGAATTAACTCCCTTGAAACACATACACTGTACATGTCAGGTCCTCAGCACTAGCTGTTTCACCTTAATGATCTTAATTTGGTTGAATTATTTCCTGATACCGACATAACCACACCTGTGCAGTTTGTAATTGTTCCAAGGTTAGATAAATTACACCAATGTTAGTTACTGTGTTTCTGATACTAATGTAGGTGCCCTAAAATTGAAAGACAAATAAAATCTCCATTCTCTGAGATTTCTGTTGTGGGTTTCCAGATAATGGGATTGAGCAAAGTGTGAGTACAGAATGAGTCTGTTGGAGCTTGCCCCATGGTAAATTTTCAATACTACCTCACGCAAGTTGAAGTGGCTATAGATGATCCTTTTCATTGTGCTACAGGAAGGAGCTGAGGCTCAGTGGTGTGGGAGATGGAACTATTCTAGGCAAGCAAAGGCCTGAAATAACAGAAAATAAAGGAGTAAATTCTGACTGAAGCAGTCCATCTACAGTTGGAATCGTATATGGATGGCAGGCAATTTCTCCATCTTTCCAAAGTAAGTCTGGCAATAAGGTATTTTCCACCAACTGTTGCAACCACTTCACAGAAAGAAAATCAAGTAAAATGAGTACAAAATGAAACAAATGCATGCATAAAGTAAGATTACATGCTGGTAGTCCCACTCCTTAGATGTATTCTCTAACTCCTGGAAAACAGTTTTTCTCCAGTTTTCGTGTGATTTAATGGAACACTATAGATCCAAGTTTCTTCCATATTGATTGACCTGGCATTAATGCATGCATTGTGTTTTCATATGCTTTCATATGAAACTTTGTTGCAACTACACCTTTTTTCCTCTTCTCCAACTATTTTTCTTAGTATAAATTCTGTATATATTGTGCCAGTACTTAGCAAAGGATCATAATAGGCTAACACTGTTACTAACCTTGAGGCACTGTAGGCCAATTAAAATATTTTAGATGTTATTATTGGACCACCTTAACTGGAACTTGAGAATAGAAAAATTAAGATCTGAGAAAGGGACTGAACCGTTTACACAGCAGCCACCTAGTTAGTACCAGCTGTGTGGCTACAAGTCTGAGGTAGCTTGTATGCAGCGTCAATAAAATCTCAAAATCCTGTGTTTACCCTATCACAAGGTGAATGTGAAAACTGTTGTGCTTAATTCTTGCTGACAAATACTTTCACATGTATTGGCAAACAGTCAGCTACAGTTGAACAGAACAAAGCAGCTGCTTGCAAAGCTCAGCCAAGAGCCAATAACTGTTAGACTTCTTTCTTCTCTGCAGCTCACTAAGGGATTGTGTCAAAAAGTCAGACACATATTTCAGATGCCCAAGAGACATTCTTGCATTACCATTCTTTTGTCTGTACATGCTCATGGAAGAACATCAGTTATTCCCCAGGCACAGACTGATTACGTGATCTGTTCACTGAAGAGTCTGGGAAGTCCTGGTGGGATCCTGCTCTGAAACTGTTACACTCTACATGATGATAATAAACTTGTCCTGGGGCCATTGACTTTGTTTCTGCCAGTCAGATTGTCCTTCCTTCACCCTGAATGTCTCTCATGCCAAAAAAACTCTCAGCAGAGCTGTAATACACCAAATACAATAAAACTGTATCCCTCGCATAGGCTCCCTATTGGTTCTTTGACCAAAATCCAACTGTGCATACTCATCTTAAGAAAAAGTTTTAGAATTGGTCCTTAATGATTTTGTGAAAAATAGCAAGATAGCAGAAACCATGCCTGAACCTTCACAAAACTATGAGAGGCAAAGTCTTCCTGAAATTGTAGGCCAAGTATTATGCATTGCTTAAGCTGTGAGCCTACATATGATATGTTTGTTGCTTTCTAGACACAGAATTCTAGGGAAATACTCTGCCTTAAAAGATTAAAAATCAATCATAAAATTTAGCTTAATGTTGGAAAATTACAGTGATTAATAAATCTTCTCTAAAGAGACTAGGAATTGACTTTATTCTTTCTTCACAGGAAAAAGGAAACGTTCCATTGCCATTAAAGAAATGGGACTGGATTTTTGAAAAGTATCATGAAACTGCTGGTGATGTAAGCCCTTTCTCATTAAATAATGGCTCTTGATTATACTATTTAGGATATATCTCGTACATTTGGTGGAAAACATAGCTAGCAGATTATAGCCAAGAAATCCTAGTTATGGTTTTTTTTTACTCCAGGCAATGTTAGTTATTCAGGTGGTGGTTAGATTGGAGCTGAAGTTGCCTTGTCTGTACAGCTGGGCTTGTTGCCTTCATAGAAGTCCTTAAAGGAGATTATTTTAAATGGCTACATGAAAACATAGAGCCTGAATCTCAAACATGAACAAGTGCTACTAAAGCTGGTTTCCATATAGAGAAGTGAATATATCAAATTTGATAGGGCTACTTTTTGTTTGTTCTCTGCTGTTAAGTTAAACAAAGAATAATAATTCAAATACCTGGAGGTTCTAGTAACAGGTCAACAAAATCATGACCATGAACTACATAACTCAGAAGAGGTCCTTCAAAATGTTCTTTGTTTTTAAACAATTGTAATTTGTATTAAAACAAACAAAACACTGTATAATCAGTCTCAATGTTTTCTGAAAAGCAGGTATCAAAAGGAATGAGCAAAATCTTGAGTCTCAGTTTTCTTGCAAACCATTTATCAACCTTTTCCTGCTTTCAGAAATTTGTCCCGACACATTGTTTCCTACCTTTTTTCGAAAGGCTTCAAGTTGTGTTCAGCTGGTATTTCTGAATTCCAGTTATGTATCTTTGTTCAGGTGTTATCTTATCTCTCCACAGTCAGCTGTGTTCTGTTTACCAACAAATGATAACCATTGTACTGGCAGATAAGTTGAAGCTATTCTGTAGATATAAGGGCAATAGCCAGCTACTCATGCAGGACTTGATTTCACTTAAATGCACACATACAGAGAATTTCTTTCATGACTTGAACTAGAGGAAAAATGAATCTATATCCACTTCCATTTGGCCTTCTTTTTTAAGTTTGATAGTTATACAGGTTTAGATTTCAATTCTTTAAAAAGTCCATGAAAACTAAAAAAGGGAGGGGATGAGAGGGGAGGGGAGAGGAGAAGAAGAAAAAAAGTCCTTTTAAGTCTAAGGAAGATTGCAAAATTGGAAAACCTCCACAAAATTAAAATAAAATTTCCTTAAGCATCATTACACTGGTTTCATAAAACATATTCTAATGTTTCCCAATTTCCTTATTTCATGTCTTTAATCTTATCTTTTTGTCCCACCCCAGACACCTTGTTGCCCTTTCAGTAATAGCTTAAGACTCAGTGATCCATTTCAACCTCTTTTCTTCCATAGAACATTGATTCCTGAAAGGTATGTAACTCTTCAAATGGGGTGAATTTTCAGAATATCTAGAAAGTTAACAAAAGCTAGTGGAGATGTCATTTTCTCCTTAATTTCTTTTTTCAAGGTCAGCAGTGGGCTTTGCTCAGATTTTCCTCTAACATGAAGAAAGTGACTTGAGGTTCCTCACAGCTTTAAATGAGATCTCCAGGATCATTTAATTAAAACCCACCTGTCTCCTTCTATAGTTTCACTGAGCGTTAAATCTGGAGTAGCAGGCTGAAATAGATTCAGGGGAATGTTCACAGCCGTTGATGAACAAGGAAACTTTTTGACTTATAAAATTTTTGTTAGAATTGAAGTAATTAGTGTTCTTAACAGATTTGATGGGCTGGAAAGCAGGAATAAGAAGGAGAATTGTATAAGAATAATAGAATTTCTTTGCCTCTGTATTTAGGAGGGAGCTATATAATTCTGCACCACTCAGTTTAGAACACCAAAAATCGCTGTCCCAAAGCATTTGGAACAGTAATTTTCCAAAGCCATAGACTATTTTGTAAGTTTTGTTGAATGGAGTCACATGCTTTGCCTTCGTGATTAATCTACTTAGTCACTTTGGTTTACCTCACCTATTTGTTACCAAATGCATCGAGGTGGGGCTAATATCTAGCCTTTCTTTCTGTGTAAACTCCAAAACCAAATCCCGAGTGGTGCCCAAACTGCAAGCGGCGCGGGCGCGGCTGTTCGCGGGCAGCTGGGGCGGGGATGCTGGCGCAGCCGGCAGGGGGCGCTACCATAAGACGGGGATGGTGGTGGCGGCGGCGCTGCCAG
>JAVJGI010000014.1:38530985-38562698 GCA_035590275.1 Ibycter americanus
AACAAAATTAAACTGCAATAAAAAAAAAAAAAAAAAAAAAAAAAAAAGGGGTGGTGGGGAGGCTTTTTATTACTTTTTACAAAATCGTTCTAAAATGAGCACAGTAAAGAAACGCCTAATAGAGACAAGGCTGTAATCAGACTAGTAACTTCTTCAAAGAGAGATTGCGGATGAAATGTAATGATAAAGTCCAAATAGAATGCTTAAAAGGTAATTGCTCTTCCCTCACATATGCATAGAAAGGCCAAGTGTAACTAAACTCTCCGAGCAGATTTGATTTCCCATAACCTATATTATCTAAATAAGCAGATCTAAGGAAAGGGCTCTCAATCTTGGTGCTGAGACATACCAGCTAGATTGAAAGCTGAATGCTTTTCTGTGGAAAAAATGAATCAGAACTAAGCCCATCCCCCATTTGAAATGAGCTGCTGTGTTTGTTCTCTATTCTGAAATTTACTTTAAGAAAAAAGGATAATCACCTTGAAAAAAAAAAGCAAATGTTCTGTTCTTTGCAACAAACATAAACAAAATCTAAGTTTATCCATGAGCAGAAAAAAAGGTGAAAAAGGAAGATCAATTTGATCAAAAGATTATTGATGATGACAAGAACAAATTTTTAGCTCTGGTGTTTTGATTCATTAAGCTTTCTGAGTCTTGTTACTTGTATGCATTCCTGTAGTCAAATGTGGGAGGTGCAGGATTTATGTACCTGTGGTACATAAATGCCACAGAATGCCATCCTTGAAGCACCTACTAACCCACCACTTCTTGTATATCAAGCCTTATGGTTTACTCATTAGTTTTCCATGGATTTTTCTACAGAAATCTCCATGTTCTGTTCTTCAAATTTTACACAGTGTTTTTTTCTTTGGTTGGACATTTAAGGATCCAGTTAGATTCTTGAAAGAAGAGCAAAGAATAGGAAGAAGTAGTAGGAGAAAATAACAATTCTTTTTTTTAAGTTATATTTTATTGAAGAAATTTATACCTCCTAAAAACATACAGGAATACCTTTTAATGAAAAGAAACCTCTTTCCCCTTTGAAATGCCACCAATTTACAGGAACATAATCTCTGAACAGTCTTTTTTTTTTTTTAGTTTTCTGCTTTTCTTTGTTTTTTCAGTACTATAAAATGTAATAAATAATTCCACCTACATTCTATGATTGCATAGCATAAGAAAATGAGTTATAGAAACATTATTATCCTTCTATTCCTGAATATCTTTATTTGAAAGTGTTACAGGTTTTGTTGTTGTGGGTTTTTTTATTTCCATGATGTTGTAAGTGCTACAGGATCGCTTATGAGGTCTAAATAAATAAATAGATGTAAGAATCTTTTGAAGTCTTTCAGTAAAAGGTAATTACAGGTGAAGTTTAGCAACTTTGTTTTAATAGAATGCCTAAAGATTATAAAGTTTGTGTGCATGGCAATATTATTTTTCTCATAGTGAAGATAAAGAATGACAGAAGGACTTTATAACAGACAAAAATGTGCTAAGTGGAAGAGTATATACATATATCTCAAGAGTCAGAGATTTATAATGCTACTTAATCATTTTAATTTTGACACAGTTTCAAAATACTGCCAGAGCAGATGTGAGAGGGAATTCGGACGGTTGCAGGCTGCTTCTGTTGTTGTTTCTATTTCTCTTTCTTATGGGCTGATGCCAACATAGAAGCTCTAAATTAGAAAGCTGTAATAGGAATGTATATGACACTACTTTGGTTAGCCAATCATACCAGTAAGTATGATAAGTAGGAGAGAGTAGGCTTGTGTCACAGCTGGAGATATAATTACTGTATAAATTACTCTTTAATAGCTTCTGTGCTATGTATTAGGGAACATGTCTCTCAGTTTTACCAATTAACCTACTGAAAAAACCTCCCAGTAAATTCAGCTGTGTAACTGAAGAGACAAAGTATTGCTTCTGTTATTTTTACATTGTTCTATCTGAACACATATTTTGCATTAAGTTCTATAATTTTCCAGTAGAACAACAACAAAAAATCTCGTATGACTATAAAATTTTCTGACTCACAGAATGACACCATATTGCATTCCCTTGGCCTTTTACCTTTCAGGAATTCTCAGCATGAAAAGAAACGTGTTTCTACCCAAAAATGACATTCTCCTGGCTAACAGCTGTAGAGTCACCTTACTCAATGTTTAGATCAGATTCTGTAAGCATTAGTATCTCAGAAGGGTTGGCCTGAGTTTCAAGTTAGATGAAATCAAATGTCAATCCTAGCAAAGCACTAAATGGATCACATACTGGGGGGTTTGACAAAGAAATTAAATAGGACCCTTCTGTCCTTTCCTGTTTTCCTTTTTCCACCCCCTCTCCTGTCTTTGATGAACTCTTGGTTTTAGTTTCTGTTGAAGACTTAATCCTGAAAGCCATTCAGTCTATTCATGATCCAGTAAAAGTCCTCAAGCCATCGTTTAACTTCATTTAAATCATTATGAGCTTAAAAATAAAACACTTGTCTACATGTTTTTCTGGTCTAATGCTTGGCATTTCAAAGGATCAGCAAGATTTTGGTGCCACTAAGCATCTAAACATCTTACACTGACTGTACAGCTGGCCTGAGATGACTAGCTCGCACAACTCAAACCTCAGTTCAGACACCCACATACAGAAGCCTAATGCAATTTGGGATGCCATGAGGTACTCTAGCTGGCCTCCAGCTGCTACTTCAGAACCGCACAGGTCTTCCACAGATCCTGTTATATATGTCACTTCTGAGGTATTCTTGATCATTTCTAAAGATCTGTTTGTGAACATTTGAACTGGGCTCCAGTTTCTTGTATGAGGAAAGTTCTCTGCGTTGCACAGAAGACTAAGGAGGAAATCAACTAGCAAGTTTTAGATGCCTCAAAAATAAGCAACTCTTGACTACGGCTATTTGGATTACATTTTGAATTAGGTTTAGATATCTGAAGTGGGAACATTCTGATGTAAAAGCACCATTTTCCCCCAATGTTTATAAAAGAAGAATGGATAGCTTCTGATGTAAACAGCTACCTTACAGGCATCTATTTTGGTATTGAGATGCTTGCACATGGATATCTAGTATTATATCAGGTTATCTAAGGTATTCCAGCTGGCCTCTACCTGCCTCTCCAGAGCCATAGTCACCCATCAATCTTAGGTTATACATGCTAGTCGCTCACAGACATTTCAGATTAGCGCCCAGGTAATCTCAAATAAGAATGAGGCCTATATTTCAGTAACTGCATCTTACTCCAAAAGCTAGGTGAGCAGGAGCCTACCACAGTGCCAAAAATAAAGGATAACAGCAGTCACTTTTTTTTTTAAATGTGGGTTGGTTGGTTGGTTGGTTGGTTGGGTTTTTTCCCCCAGAGTAATTTGGAGTAAATTCTGGTATATCTGGCATCAAAGATATACAGGAAATATAAATATATATTCCAGTTAAAAATAAAAATAATAAAGAAGAACTAAACATGCCAAAGCATTGCAGAGCCTCATAGACCACTACGAGAAAATCTCAGCAGCTAAGTGGGAAAAATGAAAGAGTGTCAACCTACCAATTTGTCTCACCTTCTGTATACATGATGATTTCTTGAGTCAGTATCAGATTACGTGCTCAGAAAAGTTGTGTTGGGTTTTTTAAAAAGATAATTATTTAAGTGAGCAGATCTACTTATTTCCAGGAACCAATGGGCTGGATGGATTCTCTTAAGTAGAAGGAATTGCAAGCTAGGAGCCAGATCACTGAAGTAATAACTGTGGAAAAAAGCCAAAGACTGAGGAAAAAGCACAAGTTTAATTTACATTCTATTGCTGTTACTAGAGCACCTACTGAAGTCCCAGGGAGGATAAATTTTAAGAATCATGTGCAGACTTGAATCAGACTGTATACAGTTTTCAGCTAGTTACTGTCACTAGAATAAGAATAACAAAAAGAAACCATTGGAAGTTTAACATTTGCAGCCTTCAACTGGTTTGTCCAGCTCTCTCCTGTAATGTCAATAATCCCAGTTAATGATCATAGTTCATGAATCTTTTAAATCCTTGCCTTTGTCAGTAAAGAGTTGTTCAAAGAGTGCTAGAATTGGCTGTAGATTTCCAGTTTTCCTGAAATAGGTGGAACTTGAATAAACAGAATCAAGTTTGTTAAACCATGTAATAAGTATCAAAATTAAATTGTCAGCATAGCCATCTCTGCATCAACTCAAAACTAATAAACAAAGCAAATATTAAATACCTTTTTTTAAAAAAAATAAAACTTTTTTTTCCCCCATCTAAACCTGGTTCAGAGACTGGATGTACAGAATATTAATTATCACTACTGTTATTCACAGGTTATTTTAGGAAACACAGATTGCCTTTAAAGCATACTAGGGATGGACAGAATGCTGTAAATTTTTTATCACATATTTGAAGCTGTTGTCTGGAATGATAAAATCCAGTCATAGATTGACACCA
This sequence comes from Ibycter americanus, assembly GCA_035590275.1. Taxonomy (NCBI): domain Eukaryota; kingdom Metazoa; phylum Chordata; class Aves; order Falconiformes; family Falconidae; genus Ibycter; species Ibycter americanus. Next base: position 38,535,438 of record JAVJGI010000014.1, read on the forward strand.
AAAGTAGACTATAACTTTAGCAGTCAATGATAAAATCTGAACATTGTAATATAGAATTCTACTCATACATACAGATAAGGGTGTTATGCTTTTTTTTTTTTTTTCCCCAGTAGCAGATTGAAAGTCCTGTCAAAAAAAATATGTCTTTACTGATAAAGTGTCAAGATTTCTATATTTTTTTTCTAAAAATATTAGATTCATTACAGGGATATGCAGTGCTGTATTAGACCAACTAATGCTTTCTAAACTCTGCTAATACTTTTTTATATCTTGAATTTATCCAGGAAGCGGTATCTTGAGGAGCTGAAAGACTGATTAAATTAGATACAGTTATAATGTCACTGCTATTAGAATTGGTCTTATAATTTAAGACTTGTGTTTAGAAATACTAAATACTTTAAAATAAAATTTAAAAAACCCCAAATAGCGTGATATTTCCAAATCTGGTGGGGGTGAGATGGACGGTGGGTTTTTGTGTTGTTTTGTTTTGTTTGTTTTGCTTCTGGGTTTTGCTTGCTTATGTTGTTTAGTTTTGTTTTGTTTCAATGCTTGAAATTAAAGTGAGAAAAAATGCTGATTTGTGGGGGAAAAAAACTCCCAATCTTGTTTTGGGAAAGGTTATTTACAACAAAGTTTAAAAAATTCTGAAAGCTTTTGTGTATTCCTTAAAGAAATTTTCCCTTTGTTAAAGGTTCACATTACAGAAGGAAATTCATTGGTATAATTACTGTGCAATAATTCTATGTCAGGGAGATAGATAGATAGATAGATAGATAGGCAGATACAGATAAAATATATAGATATATATCAGCAGACATGTATGCATAATGCATTTTTACATAGATCTATAGGGATAGATGATGTGCATATATAAAGATATTTATAGAAAAAACACACAGCATCTGTTATGCCATTTGTAGACTTCAAAGATATAAACAAGACAACAAAAAGCCTTTAGTGTAATTAATGAAGTTAATGAAATGAACATTATTAATTAAGAAATATCATGAAGAATCAGACTTTAAATAACATAGCTCCACCTGTGAAGATCGATTTGGCTCAATACCAGACCATCTTGTTTCAATACACTAATCTGGACCTTTTCTGCGCTCAGAGAATTCTTTCTTACAGAAAAGATGAACATGTTCTTTATGATCAACTTAGGTTTGTAGGATGATCTTTTTCCCTCCATCTCCTTGTACTAATTCAACATCAAGCAGAAGAAGCAGTCAGTTGGATGAACTGTTACAGTATTTTGTGGCTACATCTTCTGCTGTCATTCTTTCTCACTATGAATGGTTTTACTCAAAATCAACACAAGTGTATTGTATAGTCGCTTGATTCTTGCCTGTGACAAGACTAGGAGTGTGAGAAAAAAATTACAAATGTTCCTGAAACAGCTACTTGTTATTAATGTAACAGTTTAGGCTTAAAGAATCATCAAAACTGTCATTTATAACCACATTTGAACACTCTGAACATGTAGGAGGACTCAACTGCCAGTGAGACTAGAACAAATACTGAATCTATTGATTAAGACAAAGTAACAGGCATGATTATAACAGTGTATTTTGATCTGTATCCATTCACTTTCCAAAGTAAACAGAAAATGCTATACATCTTTTTTTCTTATAAAATATATCTTTTGAAATAATATTACATTTTTCAAGCTTTTCCATCCTTTTTGATGGTTATCATAGGCTTATAAGGGTATTTAATTCTTTGCATGAAAATCACTAATATGGTAATGTACTTGTCCTTGTCTAGAATATGGTGGTTTCTATGCAATAATTAGATTTCATATAATTGGAAATGGAACAGTAAGAGTCAGCAAATTTTGGCCTGTTTATGCATGTCTAACTTCTTTATATTGACTTGAGCAAGATTTGAGTCAGTCTCCTGAAAATTTGTTACAGGAATTTGCTTTATTCAGTCACTCATGTATTCATTCATTTATTTTAAATCAGCATTCTTAGCTCTTTGGCATATTCACACTATATCCTAGGTGACTAGGAAGTTCCCATAACTTTGAAAAGTTTTCAGAAATGTTCAGAATCTTACATTTAGATCACAGAAATAAATACACTAAAAACTAGTGGGTGACTAAGGTAGAGGGAAGATTTCATTGCAAACCTTTAAAAATATTTTCAGTTGTTGGCTTTGGGTTTTAGTGTTTTTGGTTGGTTTGGGTTTTTTTGTGGTTTGTGGGGGTTTTTTTCTTTTTTTTTTCTTCTCATAGGAAAGTGATCAAGATGTTGATCTTTTGGTTCAAAAGTAATCAATCATAGATATAGGTCACTTTATAGTAGAGTGGGCAAACTTTAAAATCATAAATCAGCTGCAGAAGACAGCCATATGCCATTTCATTCCAAATAACACAGGCAGAATTTGTCCAGCTCGCAAAAGGAAAGGTTAGATCAGAAATTTTCACTCTCGTCTATGCAGAAGGTGAAACCACTTGGCTTGCTTTTGTCTTATAGGAAGGACAGAAAAATAGGATATTTCCAGAGTCATATAAATTGTTTGAATTACTAAATTCCTACATAATATAGGTGATTGATTTGTTTTTCTTCGAAGCAACAGTCACCAGCTTCAGAGCCATTTATACCTATTTGGACGTCATTGATGTTTATAGAGCTCTTACTGTTCACTACCAGCCAGGAAATGTGAGCTTTAATACTTGAGTACACTGAGATCATTGTATTCCATTCTTGCCCATCCTGGCAGTAAAAACGGCTTTAGGTAGTAAATTATGTATTTGTATTTTGTAAGATAACAGGTGGTGCTAATATGAATGAGAAATAAGACCGCGGTTACTTTGCTGTTTGTTGCACGGCAGAACACTTAAACGATTACATCAGATTTGTTGGTTTTGTTTTCCCCAAAGGGTTTCCTGCGACACAGTTGTAACTTTGTCCTTGCCAAGAAAAGTCAAATGGAATATTAAAAAGGTAGCAGAGCATATAGCTGAAAAACTGCAAAGGAGAAAGACAAAATGAAAGCTCACCTTGCAAGTGATACACATTTAGCAGCCTTCCTAGGCTTAAAGAAGGCTATGAGGTAGGTAAAAGTCAACACACGTTCCCTCCCTCCTCCTCCAACACCACACCCCCCCCCCCCCACATCCCCCCTCCCACCCTTGCAATGGAAAGAAATCAACCCCAGCAACTCATCATGGTTAGTGTACTCAGAGATAAGTAACTATTGGAAAGATAGTAACCTTTTCAACATTCATCTGCAAAGTCTTTTGAAGTAAAGGTATTTTTGAATTCTTTATGTATCCCTCACTTCAACAGGGATGTAGAGCTGCTGGAGTGTGTCCAGAGAAGGGCAACAAAGCTGGTCAAGGGTCTAGAGAACGTGTCTTATCAGGAGTGGCTGAAGGAACTGGGGGTGTTTAGCCTGGAGAGGAGGAGGCTCAGGGGCACCTTATTGCTCTCCACAATTACGTGAAAGGTGGTTGTAGGTAGGTGGGGGTGGGTCTCTTCTCCCAGATAACTAGTGACAGGACAATTGGAAACAGCTTCAAGTTATGTGAGGGGAGGTTTAAATTGGATATTAGGAAAAATTTCTTCACTGAAAGTGTGGTCAAGCATTGAAACAGGCTGCCCAGGGAGGTGGTGGAATCATCATCCCTGGAGGTGTTTAAAATATATGTAGATGTGGTGCTTAGGGACATGGTTTAGTGGTGAATTTGGCAATCCTGGATTAATGGTTGGACTTGATAATCTCAAAGGTCTTTTCCAACCTAAATGATTCTGTAATTCTATTCTATGATTCTCTGCTAAAACTTACAGAGGATGAGTTCTGTTCAGCATAAAAGGTATTTGCATACATAGGTAAACAGAGATATAATTAAAGAAATTCATCATGTGGGTTTTTTTCCCCCTAAAGTAGATTTGCAAAACTAATTCATATTTCTATCACTTTCTTCTGAAATTATGGGTTTGACGATAATAGTGAGATCAATTTGAGCTGTGCTTCTGCATACTTTAAATCCTGGTCCCAAGTGCAATAATTACACGGTTTGCAAATAACTTTGCATTGGTATGTGAAATGAGACATTGTTAAAGTCAATTTTCTTTAACTTTCTCAAAACTGATCCTATGTAACATTTACCTGAGATTTTCTCTTTTCAGACTACTGTACTGCAATCTAAAAAAGGCTTTTTGTCACAAAAGATATATCACCTTCCACCTGCCTAATCCAGCACTTGCCCTGTTCGTTCCTCTGCTTTTTTAACTTTCTATTAACCTCTGATGTTTTTTATTTCTAAGGATAATAAACATGAGTAGAAACAGGAGTCCAGATCTATAAAATTATCTGAGTACTTAGTGGAAGCTAACTGTCAAAACAAAAGCTAGTGTCAGTACTGCAATCATAATATTTTAAGGATATCAGTGACAACTTTACAGGTATGTAATTAGTTTCATAAAATCTTGAGCACATCAACAGTTTGTGGGAACTCTTTGCATTTGAATGTTTTCTCCAGGAGTTAAGAATTGCACATGTACATATAAAATCCACTCAGGACAGGAAAAAATACTGGATTTTGTATTAAAGTATTTCAAACACATTCAATTGTCTCAGGAGAAGTCAGCTGTTATGAAGATCAGAAAGGTCTTGGAGCTGGTTCTGGCTGTTAGTGGCATGTGGGTTGCAAACATGGTATCTGTAGTGATAGGCCACCTACAATCTAATGCACATAGATAGAAAAAATGGGCTACAGGGTGGGCAGTACCATTTCCAAACACAACAGCTTTGCTCAAAATAACTTCATATTTTATAAATTGTGTTATAAAATCAAGAGTGCTTCATTCCACCAATGCACAACTCAGTAACAGCTTGGAAATGGAAACTGGAAATTATAACTGGCACAGAAGCCAATCATCATTCCATCACGTATTTACAGTAAATGTGCAATTTATTGCATATAACTGGAAAGGTGAATGTGGTAAAATACATAGACTATGTACATAATCCAAATATATATAATAAATTTAATTTATCCATGTATATAGGATAGGTTTTCTATCATTGATACATACACAGATTTAAAAAGTGACAAATAATTGTGAACTCACTACAATTTTCTGTTCAAGTGAATGCATGCAAACATAGTTTCATAGTTAATTTCTATCACTGGGAATTTTAAAAATGCTTTTAATAACTCTTTCAAAACAATATGTTACCTCTGGGAGATGTTTAAGCCTTAATAACACAGTATTCAGCAAAATGCATGCTTTTATTTTAGGTCTCCTAATCCCCAACTTGTTGTTGTAGTCTCTCATTTCTTTGCATAGCATGTGTGCTTTAGCCATTAAAACAGATGAATATTGAAAAGACCAGTTTAGCCTAGCATATTATTGACTTTAATCACGTAAATTGAGCACGATATTGTTCTGTCATAGTAGAAATTTTGTGCAATAATAGAAACCGAAATTACTAGATCACAGGATCCATTTTTAAATCCAAGGAGAATTCTGACCGAATTGCTTGGATTCTACTTGTGTAAACAGACACAGTCCCACTCATTGGTAGTGATGACAATATGTGAGTGTGATACTGAATAGATCTTAATCTTGAAAGAATCTCCTCCTTAGACACAATCGGAAGAAACCAATTTGATCATCTTAGTCTGAGTCCTGCTCCATCTGATCTTAATTTCTATTCAAACTGGTTTTCTTATTTAAATTATTTGGTTTTAATCTTCAAGTAAGCAATCTTTAAATCTTCTAATGAGAATTAGGAATATCAAAAGTCTCACATTTGAAGGATTTAATGAATAGACTGAGGTAAAAAAGCATCATCTAGATTAATGAAACAATGGGCTAATTACCTTTTGTTTTCAGCATAAGCAGATTATGCAAGCAAACTTCCTGTTTTCTAAGTGCCTTCCTAGTTTTATCTTTAAAGCACAGCATTCCAATGATTGTTTTTTTCAGTGACATACATACATATAATGCATCCTCCCCATTTGTCTCGACGTCAGCTGACATACAAAAAAATTACCTCATTCACCTTTCTTCCTCCTAGTAGTAACACCTTCCTTATTATCCCAGCTAATCTTTTACTTGGTATTCATCAGTGGACCTATAGTAGCAGGCTGATCTTGAACATTCAGAAACCTTCTGTGGGCAGTTGCCTTGAGCTGAAAAGCCACACACGTTTTAACAGAAACTATGCAGTTTTCAGTGCATGATTAGGCTTTTAAATCCCATTGTAATTCTGGCAACGAGCCTTTCTTGGAACAGGCCCTCCTGTTACACAAATATTATTTAACTTTGTGGAAGCATAAAATTAATTTATACAATTATTATGGTAATTTATTAATATAACTGTCGCATGACATATGGCAGAATGTTAGAATATTGGGTGATTACGGACATAATATTTTTCACAGAAAATAAAATCTGATTAACTGCATCATCTAACAGTGAAAACAAAAAGCAAACAAACAAAACCTGTTACCTAAATTCATTGTTACTTTCAAATCCAGTCCTGTAGCACTTTATACATGGTAATACTTTCACTTGTGTTATTCACATTGGCAGACAAAGACTACAAATAACAAGATTAAAACCACAACTAAGTCTGAGAAACTTACAGTGTATATACCATATATCCACTGGCAAAATAAATATACGTATTATTTCAGTAACAATGACATGAGCCTGTCTGTTTAGTATAATGAAATTAAGAAGACTCAATCCTATTGAAATAATATGGCATTTCTGTGACATTCAAATCCAGCAAATTCATAGATGCAAGATATTTGGTGGACCAGTCTGCCTTGTGGAAAGGTCAGCCTAGTACAAAAGACCAAAGCAAAATACGCAAGCTATGAACCAGGAAGCTGCTGAACTAATAGACAAGCAGTATCTGACAAAATTTACCTAGACATTTAAGGCTAGGCTTAACTGTCCATTGAAGTGATAATAACAAGTTGAACATTTATTAAACAATGAAGAAACATGTATATTTTATATATAGCAATGCCTTCATTTAGACTTATTCTTTTGCATAAATTCTCTGGAATATATGCACTCATACTGTAAAATTTACCTAATCACAACTGACAATAATGTTATTTAGCAATACAGAGGAAAACATGGCTATCTTCAGATGAGCTATTTGTGAGGATCTGAACAATATCCGACATCTTTCTACCTTGGCTGCTTTTGCTATGTGAGCATATCTTAGCAACAGTTTATACTCAGCAGAATTTATAATTACTAAAAACTGAGGAAGGCAATGAAGCATGCATTTCAATTGTGGAGAAATGTAACCATTGAGAAAGTTCATACATGAGAAAATGTAAGACTAATAGATTCATTTTAAAATGTGTATTTGCATGTTTTGGTCACACTCAGGAGACTATGAACTTGCAAAACAGAGAAGCAAAAATTTTCATCAGGGCAAATTCAAAACAACTGCAGAATAGAATCAGTAAACATGTCTGAAAACACAGTATAAGGGAGTCTGAAAATTAAATATAGCTTATATAAATTAGAGAATCCGAAGGAGGCAGGCTACAGAAATGAGTTCTAATTCTGTCTTTTTGGCATTAATTTTTTTCATTCATTCATTCATTCATTCACTTATTTCATCTGCCTTTCATCTCATTTTCAGTATTTAAAAGTGAAGCCTAATAGTTTATTTCTTTATTTCTCAGAGTGTTGTGATGATTAATAAGTTATCACCTTTAGGGCTCTATGGCATCTAAAACTTAGAAATATTTTACACTATGCTGACTGGTAGTTCTGGCATTTACAGAGATACCATAAGAGATTTTTGGAACTTCTGCTGCATATTTATATAGTACATATACTTAGAACACAGATAATCCGTGCAAGAAAGCTAATCATAATGACTTCTTAGCTTTGCAAATTAAAGCTGAGCAGTAGACTAGAGTGCAAAAATAAATAACTAACGTAATGAACATCTCTTTTTGCAATGGGAAATTGAAGTAAAATTTGGATTCTTGGGTTCATGTACAGAAGATCATGGATGTCGTGTTGCTCGCTTAATGTATAGCTGCCTCTGAGGACATCTGCTTTAAGGATATCTGCTTTTAATGTAGAGTGCAGAATTTAATTTACAGGAGACTGAATTTGAGCAAACACCCATCCACATGAACACACTATCCAATCAAATTTTGAAAATAGAAATCATTGCCTATTTACTTAGCCTGTTAGGCAAGATAATGTGACTTAAATATTGAACGAAATTAAAAAGCAGTTGCAGACATCAGGAGAAATAGAAACCCTGAAGACAGTGACTAGTGAGAGGGAAACACTACTTTTACTTTTCCCACTGTACTATATTAAATTAAAAAAAAGAAAACAACAAAACCACAAAATATCACCACCACCACCAACAAAAAAAACCCATAAAAACTATGAGATAATGCTAAAGATAGAAGCAGACTACTACCACTGAAATCAGGCAGTTAATATAAACAAACAACATAACATACAATATTTTATTTCTGAAGAATAATTACAAATACTCAGTGTCTTCTCCTTTAATAATGCAACTACCTGGTCAATAGATTGTTTTCCTCCTCAGGCAGTAGCATCTAGCTGATAGTTTAGGAATATCAAACCTTTCTGGGTAACCAGGCCTAATTGGGAATACAGCTAATCTTGTGGCATGTGATCCAGGTAGACACTGCTCTCCTGCATCCTGCAATCCATACTTCATACAGCTCAGTGAGCCTGCTTGCTGTGCCTGCAGGCCGTTCCTCACTTTGCTAAATACTCTTACCGAAAGACTACTACTTAGCTAAAAGTTTCTGCTAACCTAGGTCTTCACCAATGTGTTAGCATTAGCACACATCCAGCACAGAGACCTGGAGCAGTGTCTCCGCTCACGTCAAACTTCAATACGAACTCTTTCCTCTCACAGCTGATGAGCAAAACAGTCTTTGTCTTCCTCCTCATCCTTACTCTTTGTTTTAATTAGCAACTTTTGCCTTTTCCAAGACTGTTGCCTTAAATAAGGTTAATCACACACTCATGTTTAGGCACTGTTTATTAGTTCAGATTTTTGTACTTCATTACAATTAGGACTTTATTTTTTTCCATTTCTTATTTGTCACCTTTTTCAAAAACACAAAATAAACCCATATAAAATAAATGTGCTTATTGGTCCATTTGATGTAACTGCCCTTTTCTCTACCAGATGCTTGCAGAAGGCTCCTTCTCTGAGTTCCTCTGGAATCACCTCTGCATTTTTGTTGTGCAGGAGAATGGGTAGAAATGTAAAGAGATGCTGCTTTTTCTTAATGTCAATCCCACAACAGAAATAAAATAGCAATGGATATAGGCCTAATCAGCCACTTCTATGAAAAAAATCAAGAGGAAGAATACGGTCGTTCTTTTCTTTTGCCACGTGACAGGAACTTTCACCGTCTTTAGAACAGCTAAAAGGAGGTTAAGCTACAGTGTGTTCTCTCTGCACTACAATTAATCCCTCAGTTGTAAAAGCAGAGCTTTGAGAGGCTTTTCCAATTCCTTTGCCAATAAAATTTGTAAAACTGGTAAGTAAGGTTACCACTAGAGCTGTTACTGGCATAATTTTGTTATTAGAAAATTCTAGAATAAAAAACACCTGAGAAAAAAGAAATAAAAATGTCCTTTCCTTCAGTATTAGAATTCCGTCAGAGAAGGAACAGAAAGATTGGTAGACTCTAACCTCTGACTCTTCCACTCAAAAAAGGAATATTCTGAACAGGTTAGCAAGTAACCTTTTTGGTGCTCTTTGCAGCTAAAAGCAGGTTTACCCCCTGGTTTGTTGAATGCAATATAACAATGTTCTATTTGCACTTCAGGAGTAAATCCAGAAGCCCCAGAGGAAAAAGGCAAAGGAGTTTTCTAGCAGTTTTCAAAAGCAACAGCAAGAACTGAGCTGTATGTGAGACTTGGGATATTGTTAAAAGGGGTGAAAAGGGAAAATGGGAAAGAGGTCAGTAACTGGAGAGCAGAAGGTTAGAGGCTGCCTGCTCATTTGCAGGATCTGTACAGAGAAAGAGATCAGGCTTGTTTAGCTGGTTGACTGATTTCATCTGGGAGATGTGATTTTCCGTGTGTACTGGGTAGAAGGAAAGGGAAAATCAGGAATAATTATTTTTGGCAGAGTTAGGTAATTCCCAGTCCCAGCCATCTTCATTTGGTCACCAGCTGTTACTGCGGAAAAGTATTTTATGTTACACAGTATTAATTCTCCATTTGTGTTCCTCTTCCTGATTGCTATTGCTTTCTCTGTTGCTTTTACTCTGAATTTCCTGTCTTTTAGGAATCCTGTTTTACAAACTACTGCAGCAGTTCTACAATATTTACAACCCTTAATTTATTGGTATTACTCACAGCTATAACTCCTTCTGAACGTATTTTTGGTCTGCAAATGCCTTGGTCTTTTTCAGTTCATATAATTAATGTCCTGTATATTGGGCGTATTGCCTGAAGTTCACCCTGCTGCTGAAAGCTAGCCTAAAAGACCTGTGTAGGGAAAATCAGCAATGAAATTCAGCTGAAAAGTTTATGGTGTCCTTAATAATGCAGTCACACGTTATCTAGAATACTTGCAAGCAAACAGAACCATGAAACATTCCAAATTTCCATCAAAACAAATTTTCACCCTACAAACCTTTTATGCCCCAAAGGATCTGATAGCTCAGTGACTAGCTCAGTAACTAAGGTACTTATGCAGTAAAAGAAACTGAGTCCCAGAGTCCACCAGGCCAGGGCTTTACTCCAGTTTAGGCACATATTCAAGTCTGGCCCTCAGTTATCCATATTGCCCATGTACTGGTTTTCTTTCTGACTGGTCTTGGCACTTACGGACTGTTTCTCCAACTGGGAAAATTGGTTTGGAGGTGAGCAATAGAAAACAACTGACTCAGGCTTACCGCAAGTTCAGTTAGCTGTGTTTCTCCAAGGATTTCTCAGTGAAACTCGCCCAATATACTCAAATTCAGTATTCTGTCAAGTTTATTAATGGCACCATACTTTGCATCTCTGTACCAAAACGCCTGACACCAGACTGATAATGGCCAGAGGGGGCACTCTGGTATCAGAAAAGCACATAGCTGAGCTCTGAGGGGAAAAAACCAAACACGCAGCAATGCAGAGCATCTTCTGGAACACCTTTCAGACTATCACAGAACAGTTCAGACTATTACAAAACAGCTAACCAATTCAAGTTTAAAATAAAGGTACAGTTGAGTGTATCTGATTTTTTGCATTACTATTAAAGGATTCCAGTCTTTGTTGATCTGTTACAGCAGGGTGTCTGGCACTTGTCTGTTCTTGCTTTGGCTTAAGCTGATTTCAGATCAAGTGGCTATTGCCAGTCTGTTGTACCCAAAGCCCTGAGAATATCATTGTAAGGGTTTGACACCCCTTGACTGCCCTCAAATAATGCCCCTAGCAAACAATAGCCCTTTTTTTTTTTTTTTCAAGTCAGGCTGGCAAATTGTACAATTTTCAAACTTTAACTGGGAGTCAACAAGAAAGAAAAAGCCTGGTGCAAAACACACCAAAAGACTCCTAGGTGGATTCAAGACTGAAGAGGTAAAAATCCTACAAGGAAAATTGTATCAGTCTTTGTGAGGTACTTGGAATATTGCCAGTTCATCATAATCCTTCATTACCTCCTCTGGTTCTTCCTGAGGAAACTATCGACTCCAAGGCAAAGCCAGTCAAGGAAAGGATTATTTTCCAAAAGATGGCCAGCAACACACTTGCAGCTGATGGTCTTTAAAGTGAGTGAATGAATGTATCAGATACTGTTTCTTTAAATCTATTTTTTATTGTTCCTTAGCTCTGAACTGGTTGAGCGCATTAGACATGTACCTTACATTTCTTGTGAAGGATGCCTTAAGAAGGAGGTGTAATATTCTTTAATATTGCCTTCTGCTCCATTAATTCCTTCGTAAAGAAAATGGAAGAACATAAGGAACCACAGTGAAAGCTTTGGCTTTGAGCATCTGAGGGAGGAGAGACCTTGGAAAACAGACTGCCTCTGTTCCACAACAAGATGGACAAGCAGGACCTACTCAGCCACTCTCAAATGTTATTCTATGGATAGACTGAAACAAAATGATCTCTGTGTAGGTTTTCATGTAAATACCTTTAGTTGAGAGGTGTGTGTGTGTGTGTGTGTGTGTTCATGTTAATATATTTAGTAGATGGGATCTGCCTCTCTCCACGCCACTTCAGAAACACACCTATTGCTGTTGTCCAAGCAGAATATTTTGTCAGTTGTATTGGGATGCCTGTCTCTCTCAATACCTGCAATTTAGGTGCATGCTAAGTGTTTATATGGTCATTCTAAATTACTTTTTTGTGTTCCTCCAGATCCTGGACAAGTTATTTAACCACTGTATTTTAAATCCTGCGTAGTAAAAGACATACCCTAGAATTTAGAAGGAAGTTAGTTACAACATAATTCAGGATTTCTGAGGTATAAATATGGGTAGAAATTGTAAAAAAAATACATATACTAGTGATTCTTTTGAAACATAGTGCCTTATAAACCAAAACCAACAGGAATAGTCAGTCAGATTTCATATTGCTAACAGCTGTGTGACACCTAGCTTTCTGTTTATTAACAAGATGTTTATAAAAGAAACTTGTATTCCACATATCCTTTTATTATGTTAACTTTACATTCAGTTTGGGTGGGCAGCCTTTGCCCCAAATAAATATGTTAGGTTATGTGATGCAAGCTCCTCTGCACACTCACACTTCACAGAGGAGTACAGAGAAGCAATAGCAGGAGACAAAGCCCAAATAATACTCTATTGGGCTACTCCCAGCCCCATCAGAGGCACCATCAGCCTATCAAAGGCCCATCTACACAAGCCCAGAGAAACACAGGGGCACGAAGGCAGATGAGAACAAAAATTACGGACTCAGAGGAAGAGGTACTCAGTCCAGGTCTCTCCCAGTGCTGTCCCAGAAGATCCTCATATCCATAGTCCAGCTAGCTGTGACACCCACCAAGATGAGTAAACACTACAGTGCCTTTTGGCCTGGGGGGGTGTTGCTACCTAGGAGCATGGGGCACATGGTGGGATTGCACAACGCTTTTTGGGGGGATGTGTAGGGGAGGAATCAAAGGGAAGGGGATGTATCTAGGTGATTTGGAGGTGAACACGCATGGGGAAAATGAGGGACAAGGGTATAAAAAAGGCCATTTTCCTGTAAACAGGTGGCTGGTGGGTACACTTGTCTGGATATGCCCTGTGCCGGCCGGATTGGCTCAGGCCATCCCTATCTTTTCACTAAATTCCATTTCTAACTTCCTGGGTGAGGGACTCTCCGGTGTGCATGCACATGTATGGGGGTTTAAGTGCCAGCTACTGGAGTCAGACCAGGGGTCAGAGCTTTGTGTCAGTGGTGTCACCAACTGGAGCAAGAGTGGGTGCATAAGCGAGGGTGTGTATGCTAGCCAAGGGCAAGCCAGACCAGCCAGCAAGTAGGTAAAGTGATCTGGGAACCAGGGATGGGGATCTCTGAGGGTGAGGCCATGGTGGGAACTGGTTATCAGAGGGACCAGGGAGTCCTGGTCAGCTGCTGGAGAGATTATGAGATTGGGGAGTCTCAAGGGACAAAACCTGCTGCTGTGTGCCTGAGAGTCAAAGCAACCTCCCTGTGTGATGTGAACAAGGTCATTGCTGGCTTAGGGAAACCATCTACGTTAGAAATCAATAAATAGTGAAAACAGCAAGCCCTTTTGGAGGAATAGCTGTACGGAGAGGCCTGACATGGTGGAAAAGACAACCCTGCAGTGGAACCAGTGTCTGCCAGGACCCAGGCACACTGAGGGGTTAGAAGTGGTATCCTGTCTGTGATAGGGGAACTAGGCAGACAGGACCTTGGCAGAGATCTCCATCGGTATGACAGTATCAGGTACAAAATGTGCAAGTATGCCCTAAAATAGAAGCTTGAGAAGAGAAATCGCTTACACCCATCATGACTAAGAGTTGCATTTTAAATTTAACATCATGGGTTCTGTTCTTGTGGTTACGTCACCCTAAATTCCTCTGTGACATAGAGGAAACCAGATCATCATATGAACAAAGAAAAGTTTATCTGCTCAAAGGTCGTTAGTAAGGCCAACTATGCTGCTAAAAAATATTTTTAGGCAACTTATTTCAACAAATTCCCAACCTTTTTTCACATATATCGCAGGAAGTTGACATTTCACTTTGTCTTTCTCCGTGACAAGACCAATGCAGAGTAAGTACACTCCTCCCTGTCTTTAATATTTGAATCTGAATGCTGACACACATAAAGATAGCAGTTTGATTGCTTTTTGGTTATTTTCCTACTGTCAGACTATGGAGGACTGAGATGCTTACCTGGTTGTACAATCAAAGTCTCTGGATGTGTTGTACAAATCAACTCCTAAAGTACAGGATACAGTTTTAGCTTTGACTGTGGAATTGGGAGGGGGGTAGGGGGGGAAGTTTAAGTTAAAGCCTGATTGCAGCAGTAGTTTATGCAGAGTGATTTTTTTTAATTCCATTGCAACCAGATAATATTTGCTAAGCATTAACTTCCAGCTAAGAGGCAGTAACCTCCAGCTGAAAACTATTTTTTAAAAATCCTCTTACGCAATGGATGTATTGCGATTTCTGCAGTTTTACTCAGCTAAAAACCTTTTCCTTACGCAGTAGGTTAAACACACTGGAACACCGCAGTGAAACCACATTATCAACTTTCCAAGAGTAACAGTAAAAACAGATTATGATTTTGAAACATGTCTCTGTCCCACATGGTTGGTAGAAAAGGAAAAATGTTCCTCTGTGTGGAACGTCTGTGACTGGCCTTCTATTTGCTTTGGTTTTTAAGAACATTATAAAGCCTATTGGCATTTGTTTATACATTTTATACAGAAAAAGTACAGATCCTTTGATATTCCCTTCCAAACACTGTATTATCAGTAAGCACTTACCGTAACTTTGTCACCCAAATGCTTTCAAGAAACAGTGAGTGGGGACAGGCCTGAGACAAGTTGTATTTATCAGCTGAGACAAACAATTTCTTAGCAGTTATACTTTATACCAGTTGTAATTGCTAGTTTTCAGTATGAATATGATCATTTAATGCAAGTAGCATGGAAATCTGTGTCCCTGAAGCTAAATTGGAAGCTGGATACCTCTGTGCTTATTGGGGCATGTACCCATCATGGACAAGATTTCAAAGTGTGTTGACATACAAACGAGCTGTTTCGACATAGTATATTGGTCTAGCATGAAGAACAATCATCTAGAGCATGTACCTATCAGTTTGGGTGCAAGACAAATTATTCAAACATTCCTGTTAATTGACAGACAGTTTAATAATTTTAATTTGAAGTGTCCCATGGTGGTGGATGAAATTAAGGATGAAATTAAAAAGTTATACTGAGTTGAATGATAAACCAGACTTTACCATCCATGAGCACCCACAATGGGAATTTTCAAAAGGGATTATTAGGGGAAGGTTAATTAGCATTTCATCTGGGAAACAGTAACAGATGAGCTAAGGCAAACCTACATGAAATACTGAAACAATTAGAGAAAAGGCTCAAAAAATCTCTAACAACAACCAAAAAACCCTACAAAAAGATAGATTTATTAACTAGGTAACATGGATAAAAAGTCATTTATATTACTGTCCTATTAATAGAAAAGGAGACTTTTTTTACATTCTCCAAGCAAATACAATTTTGAGTTAGGGAGTTCAAAGAAAAAGCTATTGATGTATGTATTTCCAAATGGAAACCATGGAATTAAGCTATTGTGAAGAATCCAAGAGGGAGGCCCCACAACCAATCCTCTGAGTTATAATTATAAAAAATTAGCTTCATTTTTCAGTAAGTCTTGATATGTAATTATCAGATCTTCATAAAACTAGATGCATTAGTCATCTGTTTAAAATTAGAATTATCGGCACAGATGTTAAAATTTAAGTGTTGAAACTGTGAATTTCAATGCTATATGATTACATAGGAAAATAAGTCCTGATTTTCTTATCATTTAATAAATAAAATTGTATTTTTAGACTCATAATTTCACCCACTGAATAGGACCCAATCTACTTCTAGCAGATTACTAACATTACTACTCAAAACTAGTACAGCACAAATGTTGTAATTAGATTACTCAGAAGGATATCACAGATCAGAGTATGGCAGATCACCTAATGAGTAACCAAGCCAGCTAGAATGTTGCTCAATTCAAGACAGATGAAACATCCTTTTAAAATGTTTAATAATGGGGTTTTGCAGCTCTTTTTTTTTTTTTTTTCCCCCTCTTCAGATCAAGTTACGGCACTCAGGCTCCAAACATCTATTGCAGAGAAGTTCAAGGACCAGATGAAGATGCCTTGTCCTGAACACAGGTAATACAACCTGTTCACCACTGCAGACTCTTCTGAACCTTGTCTATAGGTTCCAGAGCAGTAAATGGCTTCCAGTCTTACAGGACAGACACCAATCAATTGAAGTAGCAGACTTTTCCAAACAAATGCATATAGCAAGGCATTCAAACAGGAACAGCTGTTCCAAGTGCTTTGGAAAAATAGCCAAGTGGCAAAGACATATCCAGAAGGATAAGTGCTGAAAATAGTTTGTCAAAGTGAATTTTTTAAGAAACAGAGGTGCCCCTTTCTTGCTGGGTCTCTTCCTGAAGAACAGAATAACTATTATGATTTATATTTATTCCAAAATAAACTTAAGGCAAAAAAAAAATACGGAGGCTGGGGGCTGGGGGTGGGGATGGGTGGAGCAGGGGAAGAGACTGTAAAAAGAACAAGGGCCTTCTAGGTTGTAAACTAGATCTAATGTTTTGCAAAACTTTGGTAAATAAATATTGTATAGGTTTCTAGAAATAATTTAAAATTCTGTTGTAATATTGCCCCCTCCCCCCCCCCCCCCTTTTTTTAAAAATAGTATTTCCAAGTAGGGCTGAATGAAAATGTCATGTTTGAACCAGTCTGCTCCAAATTCAGAAGAAACAATTAACTTCATTACTACCCTGGCCTTCATTGATTTAGAATATTTTTTTTTACTTTCTGTTTATATCCTTTTTCTTATTAGGTGTTTAGAAAATGTCTAAAGCAGTGTTGGACCTTGTTGTGGGCTCCAAGTCATATTTAAAGTTAGCTAACTAAGAAGAAGCAAGGCTAATCAACACAAAATCCAGTCTGAGTGACTTTACAGCATACCTGGAACACAATAAAATATAGGTCTTTCAGGAATTTACATGTATGGTATATAATCTTTGTATAATTGGTGGTGTTTTCCAGGTATGTACATGGACATATATCAGAAACAATTTCTGTGAAAGTCACTAAACTGTTGCCATCCAGCAGCAGTGTGGAATGTAAGTAAGAGAAAGAACATTAATGGGATGAGAAATGGTAAATTTTTCCTCTCATTTCCTGTACAGATAAAGAGATATTTTTATATTTGGAGAGCTCAGACGTTCTACTCTCAGGAGATGGGGAGAAGCCAATTACTCATCCCTGAATCATCCTCTCCATTGCCAATAAATTGAGATTACATTAAGAGAGAACATCCACATATGTGTTCCCCCTGTGTTTATGAATCTATCACCATCAGAGAGTCAGTGTGAATGTATATGTTTTTGTGTTAAGTTATTAGAATGGATATTAAATCTTCTTCCTGCAGGTGATGTTTGGAATGAACACTGATTTTTTTCTAGAGGAGAGTTAATAGAGCATTTAGTTTAGAAAACATTATTTTATGTATCAGAATTCTGGTTGTGTCGCATTGAAAACATAGGGAAAAAACCAGCAAGAAATCCCTCTGTATGCAATATACAAAACAATTAAAATTAGAATAATTTGAATTTACCTGTTTTCATATTTGCAAGGGTTTTGTGGCTTCACCCTATCATATCTGTTTGTACCTGAATTCTCATTTTAAATGAACTCTTTGATATATATACAGCTTCAAAGAACAGAGTTTGTAAGTCCCAGCCTAGCTTCTAATTCACAAGGTAACTGTCCTAAGAAGTCTCAAAATCAGCAGGTCCCAGAGGATAAAAAGTATGCAATTCCTTAGCTGCCCAAAACATCCAAAAACTTGGTTTGCCATGGTTTAGCTTCCTCCTTAGTGCTATCAGAAACACTCAGGTGAGCTAGAACAGCAATGTGATCCAAGTGACAAGTAATGATTTAACCTACTTCTCCAGGAACAAGACTAGGGCAGCTTCATTTTCTCTGTGGCTGAGGAGCTTTGAAATTTACCGGTCTTGGCCTTCCATGTACCTTCACAGCTCATCATGTACATACAAGAGGGATGTTACAAGGGTGCTGATGGCTGGCTAGTGATGGGCCTGCTCCTTGTGACCACATTCTCAGCCTATGTGTTTGTAGAACCTGCAGCTTAAGCTAATAGAAGACACTGTTTTGGGGTTTATGCAAGCTCCCCACTATCTTCTGTATGTCAAACAACCGTCCTCATTAACAAAGTTCACTAGGAGATCCTCCTACTTCTCCTGATGTCTGTAACGTACAGATCACCTCTTCATCAGGTTCACAGAGCTTTATATGTAATTTCCATGTTTACCTTATCAAAAGCTTGTAGAGCAGGATGGGAGCTGAGGTAAGTTTTTCAGGCCTGCAGTTTATAGTCATATATGCCTAGGCAACTACTGTCGGTTTACAGATAATCTTTAAAGCCATCTGATCTCCAGTCATGTCAAGAGAATACAGATACAAGCAAATTATTCGCATCACCTGAAGTAGACAACACCACTGCACATAATTATAAAGGAATAGCTGAAGGAAGGAGACAAAATTCTCCATAACTTTCCTGTGCTAAGATTAAATAACAATGCTTTCTTTTAATCTGTTCCTAATTCATCTGATTTACTATATTTCCCTGGTAAGTCACCTCTGAAAGGATATTGCCTGAAGTATTATCTCCACTAAAGATACGGATATAAGCTTTTTTGGGTGAAGTCTATAACTTTATGCAGCCTTTTCTGTGAAATCTACCAGGGTGTTTGACAAAAGTTTTTTAGTGGTGTCCCCCCGTACGTGTGTGTGTCCCGTCCTGTCCCATCCCCCAGATTTATGGCTTTTTTTCCCTCCTTGTTTGCTCTGTACTCAGTATGGCTAATACTACAAAATTGTATAGACATAATGTCCTGGTTTCAGCTGGGATAGAGTTAATTTTCTTCTTAGTAGTTGGTGCAGTGCTGTGTTTTGGATTTGGTGTGAGAACAATGTTGATAGCACACTGATGGTTTTAGTTGTTGCTAGGTAATGTTTATATTAAGTCAAGGACTTCATTTTCTCAGGCCCTGCCAGCCAGAGGGCTGGAGTGGCGCAAGAAAATGGGAGGGGACACAGCCAGGTCACCTGACCCAAACTAGCCAAAGGGATATTCCATACCATATGGTGTCATGCTGAGTGGTATAAGCTGAGGGAAGAAGAAGGAAGGGGGGGACATCCGGCATTATGGCATTTGTCTTCCTGAGTAGCCGTTAACATGTGATGGAGCCCTGCTGTCCTGGGGATGGCCAAACACCTGCCTGCCCATGGGAAGTCATGAATGAATTCCTTGTTTTGCTTTGCTTGCATGTGCAGCTTTTGCTTTACCTGTTTAACTGTCTTTATCTCAACACATGCGCTTTCTCACTTTTACTCTTCCAATTCTCTCCTCCACCCCTCTGCAGGGGAGTGAGAGAGCAGCTGCGTGGTGCTTGACTGTCCAGGTAAACTGTCCAGAGGGTGCCCTCCGGAGTTAAACCATGGCACATTAATAAACACATCATATTTTGAGTCCTGGTATCACTTATTGTACTGGACTTGCTAACCATCACATTAAGCTAATGACTTTATATACACTTTCTCCCTCTCCAGCTAATCTTTTCTTTTTAAAACAACACTCTTACCCACATAGTACCCCGCACCCAACCATCTATTTAACCCATATACTGGTCAAATTAAACCAGTTAAACTCATGAGCAGTTGAGATTTGAATGCAGAAGAACAATAAAAACTGTTTTGTTATAAATTTTTGCTGTAATACACTATATAGCATTGTTTATAGCTCATCTGTACTAGGCCACTAAAGATATGAACTCTTATGTCCAGTAGCGCATCTTAAAGGTTAGAAAACCTAGACAAGATATTTGTTATATAAGCTCAGCCCATCTTGCCTATACACATTTCAATGTGCCTGTTGTTCTATTGTATGATTCATCTTTTGAACTATTCTACATAAATTTGTACAGTAATATACATATGGCATTCATTTCAGTCAAACTTATGTGGCTTATTGTAATCTTCTGACTGAGACGAAATTACATAGTAAGTACTATAATGGAGTTAAAATTAGATGGATGTGATGAATTTCCAATTTCTAACTTTTTTTTTTTTTGATCATCTTAAACTTACTGCATCAGCTAGTTAAACAGTAAACAACAGAGAAGCTTGAAACCACATTCACTATGAAAATGAGGCATTTTACTTGCAGGGAATGTCACCCTTTGAAGTACTGAACTTTACAACAGGAGGGACTGAAAGAAGTCATTGTTAATGAAATCATAGTCTACTGCCTTTATCAAATAACTCAATGATCAGAGCACTCAGCTATAATATAGGAGTCCTTCTGCTACTTATATTCACTGCCTAAAGGGAATTAAACTACAGATACAAGGCAGACTCATTTTCAGTGTATTGTGCAAGGACCTGATTTGTTCACTACAGGCTTTCTTGAAAAGGACTGTGATGAGGAAGCAGAGAACAGGGAATGCCTGGCTGCCTGGTCCCAGCTGCTGCAGTCTGCTGGGACCTTCTGGAGAAGGGAAAACTGGTTCCTTTAGCAAACACAGCTGAACATGGCCATCTGGGCAAAAAATGTGGAGTAACAACTGAGGGCAGGAAAGGAATGAGAACACTACCCAGTAGAGAGCTAGCAATAGAAATGAACAATGGAAGGCTCCCAAGAGGAAAAGAGCATTCGCCTGAAACAGAGAACTGACTCAAAGCTGAGTTGTTGAAATGTCAGCTAAGGGATCCACAGTTCGGTGTGCCCCAGGAAGACATTTAAGTGTCCTGGACTGTAAATCAAGACTGAGAGAATGGGTTTATTGATAATGTTTTTACCACTGATACACAGGAAGCTGTTGCTAAGTGTTCTCTGATGCTGACTCTGTGGCACTTTCAATGTTTTTTTCTAATGTTTATGGGAAAGATCTGCTCCTTTTTCCCATCAGAACCCATATTTACCTCAGTTCTTAAACTTGCATCTGATGATTTACAATAGCGATACATTTTCTAAAAGTTTTGCTGATAAATATATTAATCTCAACTTCTACAGCTATTTAGAGATGGTATGACTATTTGATCACTGAATTTGTGGTGTTAGATGTATTAGCCATAATGCTCTCTAAAGGAGTTTATGTTCTGAACATACCTCTAAATTAATTGTACCCCACTTTCGTTTTCCATAACTAAGGTGTTTGGTTTTTTTATTTGATTTTTTTAAAAGAACATTCAGTTAGTAAGACTCTTCAAGCTCTTAAGCAAAGTATTTCTAAAAGCATCTAATTTTTAATAAAAAAAACCCTCTCTTTTTTAACTTTGACAATGCGGATAAACTCTCTGTAAATAGCTCTGACTCAGATATGAAAAAAATAATGTAAGTTTTCTGTTCACACAGCCTGGATTTACATTATTCTTTAAGATCAAATAACTTCCTGATGAAGGATTTCACAAAGCACATCATATACTGACACTTAGTCTTGGCCTAGCACACAACAATTCAAAATTAATTATGTTTTTTTCTTAATTTGTCTTTGCAAATGCTTAAGCCTTATTTCTAAACCTTTTTCCTGTGTCAGCCTTTATAGCAATGTAGAGAAAACAGTGGAAAAACTGACCTTACTTTGCTTTCTTTGTGAAAATATTAGGCTTGCCTTAAGGTTGGAAGGTAACCATTACTGAGATCTGTTCTTTATTTCATTTTTCTTATTTGCTCTTGTCTTATTTTTTAATTCTGGAAGGAAAAAATCAGTCACTGGGGAACAAATGATCGCTTCTTGGTTTTGGTTTGTTGTTTTTTGGGTTGGGTGGTTGTTTTTTTCTTGGTTGAGGTTTTTGGGGTTTTTTTTCCCTTCCTGAATAGTCCACATCAAAATGCCCTCTGGAATTCTACCATCTACCTATAGTTGTTCCCTTTTTTCAACCCATCTGTTCCGTTCATCCATCTATTTACCACAGTGCTGTGGATAAGGGGAAGACAGTGGGTGTTGTGTGCCTTGGTTTTAGAATGGTCTTCGACATACTCTCCTGTAGTCTTCTTTTCATCAAATTGGTGAGATATGGGATGGACATGTGGGCAATAAAGTAGGTAGAAAATTGACTGGACTGCCTGATTCAGAGTTGCAAACTTTGGGGGAAAGTCCAGCTGGTGGCCAGAAGAAAGTGACATTCATAAGGGATCAATGCTAGGACCAATATTTTGTGGTGTCTTTAATGACCATGATGGTGGGAAGGAGTGCACTTTCAGCAAGTTTACAGATGTCACTACTTGTAAAGGAAGAGTCGATATGATGGAAAGCAGGGCTACTCTTCAGGGGAACCTCAGCAGCTCAGAGAAATGCACTAACAGTAATTCCATCAAGGTCAGCAACAGCAAATGAAAAGTCCTGCAGCAGGGGAGGGATAAACACAAGAACCAGTACAGACTTGGGACAGATTGTCTAGGAAGCAGCTTTGTATAAACAGACCTGGTCCCATTGGACAATAAGTTGAGCAGGTCCGCGGTGTGCCCTAGCACTGAAGAAGGCCAACTGCATCCTGGGTTGTATTAGGAAGAATGTAGCCAGCAGGTAATGAACCTTCCCCTTTATTTAGCACTGATGAGACCACATCTGGAGTATTGTGTCTAGTTCTGGGCTCCCCAGCAGAAGAAGGATATTGAAACACAGTAGTCCAGCACAGGCCACCAAGCTGGACTGGAGACAGTGACTGGAGCACATGGTATATGAGGGAAGGCTGAAAGATCTGGGTTTGTTCAGCCTGGAGATTAGAAGCTCAGGGGAGACCTCATTGCTGTTAACAGTTATGTGATAAACAATACAGAGAAGATGGATTCAACTTCTTCTAGGAGGCACACAATGCTAGGACCAAGTTGAAACATGGGAAATTCTGTTTAGATACAAAGAAACATTTCTTTACAGTGAGAGTGATCAAATACTGGAGGAGGTTGCCCAGGGAGGTTGTGCAATCTTCAGCTCATGGATATGAGCATCCTCATCCAAGTAGCTCTTCTTTCAACAGGGAGTTGGAGCAGATGACCTGAAGAGGTCCCTTCCATCCAGAATTATTCTATGAGTCCTCTTGTCTCTTGTTGCTGAATTTGTTTAAATTCGTCAGATCTTTCTTAACAAAGCAACAATTTAATCATGAAGCAGGAAAGTATGATTGTCCTTTTTATGTACTCTATCATCTTTGCAGTAAGTTAAATATAACTTCTGTAAAACTTTAATATGCCTTTCCTGAGGCTGTCAGTCTGTTGTATTATGGAGAAGACTGTTCATATTTACTGTTGTCCACTGTTGTTCAGTTTCAGATCTCTATTACACTTATCAGAGTATCATAAAAACTTTATTTTATTACCCAACAACTTTTGTACTGTTTTCTTGAGTAAAATTGCATAGCAGAATGTACTATATAAATAATGGAAGTTAAGCAAGTTGCTTCCTCTGTTGCACTTTTAATTAGACCTAATCAAAACAAATCATTTTGCATGATAAACTGAACAAATGATAGGCAAACAAATTACAGTGATTATTGATAGAATACCTTCATTATTATAAACTACTTCACTTTGATAGTATACACATGAATATGTAATTGACTGTTCTAAATTGTTTTAGAGAGCTTATTATTTTTTTGTCTAGCGGACATTATTTTGTGCTAGTACTTTTGAGTGTGGCTTTATTTTCTACATGCAAAGAAATAAATTTGATTTGTCATTTATATTAATTCATCTACAAAACCCAAGCAGCCAGGTTTTAATCGTGCACTTTAGTATTCTAAAATGGTTGTGATTTTATGTACTCTTGTATTTTAATTAACCAGGTTCAGTAGTTAGAAGTTCCAGTTGTCCTGCTTTCAGACTTTAATTAGGTTTAGAATATGATTACCAAAAGTTTTCCATTTGTCAACATAACAATTTTCACTCCTTAGATATTATCCCTAGGTATGTAGGAAGCTATAATGAAATATGCTGTCAAATCAGTTCAGAAGTGTGCCTTATCTTTCACTTATTAAAGGACTATAGTTTCTGATAAATCATAATCATTTCATCTCCAAAATGAGAATACTTTTGAATCAGCAAAAAAAATACATCAAAAGAGAAAGATAACTTTTTCCTGGAATCTGCTAAGTGCAGCTGTTTTGGCAGGTATATTCAGCTCAAAAATAACATAATAGATTCCTGTGGACTGAATTCAAAACAGTTCTGAAATCTTAACAAATCTCTTTGAAATTAGCCTTGAGAGATGTAAAAGAAAAAGGGGTAAAAAAACCCCACAAAAACTATCAACTTCTCAGAATTAGGATTTCTAAAGCCCTAACCTTATGTCTGTTTCTATCAGAGCTAGGTGGTGTAAGAACTTGGAACTCGTAGGTCTGAGAACACATTCCTCTCTGAATTTTGCTTTACTGTTTCATGTGTGATTTAATTTATTTAATTAATAGTGTAACAACATGGGGATAAAGAGGACTAACAAAAACAATAGCAATGATTAAAAAACCAGTCCCATATTTTAAGAAAAAAATCAGCTCTGGATTAATAGCTGGTTTTAAAATACTTATTTTAATGCAGAAAGCATTATGTGGCAGTAGTGGGTATGTATTCAGACCTTTTTCTTGAATCTCTCTTGCCCAGCAGATCTCAGTTTTCTTGGTTTAACTTGTCGTTTCTACTGCCAAAGCAAATCCAACAGTAAAGATCAGGACTATTTGGAAAAAATTTTATGTGCTCATAGAAGAAGTCAGTCCATCAAAGGAGGTTGTATTGCAACATTTCTGAATGATCTGTTAAATGTGTACGCTACATGACTCTTCTGTAAAGTCCGATTCCTATTCTTGGTGTAGGAAAAAAAATCTGTGTCCAGGCAGTGCAGTAAAGGGCTGTATTTTGGAACTTTTATAAAAGCAGCCTTAATGGGTAACTTACGAAAATTAAAGATTAAAAAAAAATTATTTTTTTCTTAAAGACTTCATTTTAAAAGTGAAAGTTTATAATCTTGTTTAAAGTTCAATAATGATAAGACTCTAACAACAATTCTTACATATCCAGTATTACCTCATGAGTACTAGAAGTCTTAGAAAAGATCATTATTAATTAAATCTACAGGTCTACTAATTCTTCATTCTACTACTGACAACAAATAAGTCAGAAGGTTTGACTCTCAATTAGTCAAATATTATTTTTTAACCCTCCCTGTATAACTTAATGAGACTTCTAAAATAAAAATGTGATAGATTTCTGTTAGTAGTCTGTAATTGACTAGATACTAATGAACATGGAATAATTTTTACACTGTGACTGAAGTGAGATATTGTTTTATTGTAATATACAATGGATTATACATCTTGTACTGTTTCTGTTTGCTAAATCACACTATTGTAGAAAATAATTTGTAATAGTATTTCTTAAGTGTACAGTTTTCTCACATTTTCCCATATTTCGTGTGTGGTGTAGAATTCTAATTACTGTGTTTTCGCTCCCAACAGTGGAGAGTGAAGCATCTTAAGACAGTTATTCAGTTGATCTGAGTTCACAAGATGGGAACAGGATTCTTCTGATGCCAGGTTGCCAGTGAATCAGCTTAAAGTATTTATCAAACCTGCAGTCAAAAGTTAAGGGTCTGGAACTAGAATGAATCAGAACATTGAGTTCAGAAGTACTGTAAAACTCAGCGCCAAGTGAATGATCCTTATGGCTTTAGCTAATGGAAGATCCTTGTATGCTGCGAGATATTGTATGTAGCAGGTAACTGCTAGTTGACTGATACATATAATATTTGAAGGAGATTTGAAAGTGATCTGCTGCTTAGTTCATAGGTTTACAGCCAGATGGGACTGTTAGAATCTGCTGTTCTCATTCTTTTTGTAACACAGGTGAACCAATAAATAGAATCTCTGGGGGGAAAAAAAATCTACTTCATCTAGAACATTTTAATAAATGTGTAGTCTTGATTGTAAATGAATAGCCACCATATTCCCATCAAAGTTTTGGTAATTAATATAAATTTTCAGACTTCATAGGACTACTATAACTTTTATATGAATTATTTTCAGGTTTTAAGCACTTTTTTGGTATACCCATTAGATCTGAATAAAATGTTTTTATGAATGTCTTGCTAACTTTACAAATTAAATAAAAAATTTTTAAAGAGAATGATGGCACCATTCTCCTGCTCTTACTTGATATCCCTTTTTATTTACAGCATTATTTTTACGAAAGTTCTTTCTGTCACTGAAAAAATACACAATTCAAGCCTGCTTATTGTAATATACCATAGGAAAACATTTTTTTTTTTTGTGAAATTGTATAATGTAAAGTTAAAACAAATAAAAAATCACAGAATAGTTTCAGAGATGCAAACAAATAGAATTCAAGGAAGTACTGTGATAGTGAAGTAACAGAGAAGTGAAGACAGAGAAGATCATTAGTGATTTGTTTCCTGAGGTGGTATTTTCCAAACAGTATTTTCAGCTATCAGCCAAGTGTGAGTCTATCAATATTTATTCATAATTCCTCTTTGGAATTTCAGAGAACATTTTGACTGCTGTGTTGGAAAATATTTGTCAGTATCTAAGAGCTAAAGTATATAACACAGAGTCAGCTGAAATATTTTATGACGTAAGTGTGCAAGACATTAGGTCTGGAAGAAATGTATTTAATAAATACTTATATTGAAGAAGAAGAAATGCAGGTTTTATTAATTTTAGTGAAATTATTTGTCTAATTCTAGTAAATATTTGCAAGTATTTTTTGTTCCTAGTTCGATTCTGGGGTGGGATTTATTAGGGAAAAAGGAAAAGGGAGCAAAATTACAGAGGTGCAAAGCCAAGGAGACAAAAATGTGTAGGCTGAGGTAACATTATTAGAGTATTTTTTTAACTACCCTTGTGTAAGAGTCGGTCCAAAGAGAACAATATTGTCTCAACATTGCCAACGGAAACCTGGAGATGGAGTGTGGTCCTC